>JAAGVU020000113.1:30159467-30182817 GCA_011763525.2 Mormyrus iriodes
TTTGACCACCGTCCTCAGTAAGTTGTTTTAAGGCTTCTTTCGAGAAGTGTTACTTCCTTTTCCTACTGCTGCTCACCGTTGCGTTTTGCTTACATGGAAACAACATCACATTCTGAGCTCATTTTTATATTTTCGACGAATAGGTACATTTATTTTGGTCTTAATCTTGGTTGCTTGGGTGTGTTTTTATTGATTTTCTAATTAGTTTATATTTTTATTTACACTCACATCTGTCTGGTGTGACAATCATATAACATTTTTCATTATTTAAATACGTGGGATCGACTTTCCTGCTATCGACAGTCTGTGCTTTTCTCACGTGGAGGTAGGGGAGGAGCCAACAAAGTACAGCTTAAAGTTCGTTCGTTATTTCTTGAATAAAAAAGGGTTTCTGGAAACGCATGCAAACCTAACTCGTTCTTTACTTACGTCATTCGTTATCTTGTTCATTATTCACTAAGATCGATCGCTTTCTGGAAAGCCACCCCTGAATAATAACAGCAAAAGAAAGAAATAAAAGGTTTATCAACGTGTTAACAGACAAAAGTGCAATTTTTTTTACAGACCGATATAAGTCCAAATACCTTATACACACAAAAAAAATATTGCGGCTCAAGTGATGAAACTTGCTAGACTTGATATGTGATATGAATAAATTCTTCCCCGCACATGGTAACACCAGCTGTCCATCCTAAGAGTGGGGTGCATTACATCAACCACTGCAAGTTAATAAAGTACAACTCAGGACTTGAGCACAGTATCCAACAGGGAGGGATGCAGAAATACCATGATATTCTGCAGAAGGATTTTGAAACTGTAACATATATAGAACATTATCTTCAGAAAACTTTGCAACTGTAGAAGAGTGCTAGCAAATAAATGACTTAGGCCAGGAGGGCATCCATGGCAGTCACCAACAAATTGTTCACTCTAGTGTGATAAGTCTTAATAGAAGATTGACATCATCTCAGATGCCATTTTGATAGGCCACACAACAGTTGTTAAATGTTTCCCTGGCAAACGTTCTTTGCATTATGTTTGAGGGATGTGTCCATATGGCATGGAGTGAATTTTCATAACAAATATAGCAGTAATTCCTAACTCCCCAACTCCACCCAACAACTACAAAACCAAGACTTTATTTAGCTGGAAGAACCTCCGTGTAGTATACCTACTCTATATACATAAACACAACAGAAATACAGAGCCAGGAGAGAAACAAACATCTTTGGTTGCAGCTTGCAACAAACCTGATGTTTTGACTACCCCCCTAAATAATGTTTACAATAAAAAGTTAACAAAAATGTTGGATTTTTGTAAAACAGTAGTTTTGTCAGTTGTCTTTTGCATATGTACCATAATGTTTGAGTCCTGATATTTGCTAAAGCTGCAATCTCCAGTCTGCAGGGCGACATTAATGCTCGTTTGATATTCCACACAGAGAACATAAAACAAAAATAAAAAATAAGAAAAATAACTTCACCCCACAGTGAAGAAACCAAAAATCCTTACTACGAATGCGATTTCTGTAAAGAATGACTTTTTGGACTAGATCTAACCGCTAAATAAATTCTGAAATTAAGAAACAGATGATCAGTTACCCTGCCTGACTGGATTAACATGAACAACAAATTCTGCTTCCCTGCCAAAGGTTAAGTTGCATTAAATTGGTGTCCATGCTAAGTTACTGAGAGAGACATGACAACACAGTCCTGAATGTTGGTGTATTCTCTGAGATGCATTAGCCAACAATGCACCTCGAATGCAGCTGGAGACAGGGCTTGTGAAAGGGGGGGGGGGCTGAATGAACCTAAACTCCATCCACCAAATTACTGCACAATAAAGCCTGGCTGTGGAGCCATTCGAGGTGGGGGCCTCTGTGGAAGGGCAGGTGGGTACTGGGGGAGAAAGGGGTTGGGATAGCCTAGGTTTTGGCCTGGCATTTGGCCTGGAATGGGTCTTCCCACCCTGGGTGGGACAGGCGGGTATGGGACAGCTGGGTAAGGTACAGCTGGGTAGGGGACCGCCATGGGCTGTGGAGCTGGAACTTGAGCTGGAGTTGGGACAGGGACAGTTTGGGCAGCTGGTGGAGGCGGTGGTGCCCTCCTGGGAAGGGGAGTTGGGGGCCCTCGAGCCTCGACAAGGGGAGCAGGGGTTTCTGGGAGGTTGGAAAGAGGGTTGGAGGTAGGGGCAGTTTGGGGTAGCTGCAGGTCTTTCATAACCATCTCCTGCAGCTTCTCAATCTTCACCCGGCGCAGATGCGCCAGCCTTCTTTTGCTCTGATAGCTGTCGATGAAGGTGTCCAGAGGCAGGTCACCATCCAGAAATGAGTCAGCCATGTTCTGCATGGAAATTAGAGAGAGAGAGAGAGAGAGAGAGTTGAGTACTGGTATACAAAATAACACTACTGCTCAGTATCCTTTTTATCCAACTTTTAGCTACTCCAGTTTCCATTTTTAATAACAGATGTCCTGTAATAATGCACTCTAACCATGTCCACATTCTTGGACAGTGTGTGAAAGCACCAAAGCTGGAAGCTATCCTCGCTGGCAGGAGCTTCTCAAAGTGGGTACAGTAGGGTAAATCAGTTTCTGAGTTGCTT
Organism: Mormyrus iriodes; assembly: GCA_011763525.2. NCBI lineage: Eukaryota > Metazoa > Chordata > Actinopteri > Osteoglossiformes > Mormyridae > Mormyrus > Mormyrus iriodes. Next base: position 30,162,070 of record JAAGVU020000113.1, read on the forward strand.
TAACAGCAAGACAAATGGCATGTTTCCACTGGCGTACAGGAACCGAGCCGTACTGCAAAAAGAGACTCGTTACAGCACAGTTCCAGTTCGCTTCAGTTTTCCACTGCAGAAGGGTCAGCTCTGTAAAGACGTTGCCAAGTTTGGAGAATGACAGTGATGTGAAACCGAAGAGGCACTTATTTACTACTCACATGGTGTACATGATAATTTACCATTTGCTAATTTCCCAATTTTCTAGCAAATCTGTGAGAATCACTGTGTTATGTTAGCATTAAACACTAGCGGAATTAGCATTCGCTTGCATAGATTTGCATAATGATTCTAATCTGTTCAGCTGTTCTATAGTACTTTTTTAAGTATAAGATTTAAGTTTTGAGTTATTGGGAATGCATCAATACATTGTGTATTACTAATAATGAATAATATATAGAATATACACTTTTTTTCTTCAGATAATCCATGCGCAGAACACCGGTATCTCTATGCAATTCCACCAATCACATGGCGATGACGCAACCAGCTCCGTTTGGTCATGCTTTCGGGCCTGCTAGCAAGAAGGGCCATGTCAGCATGGTTACGGCTTGGGTACGGCTTGCATACTTTACAATGAGAAACTGTCAGTTTGCGGTACGGCTCGGTTCTTGGTGGCCGTGAAAAACATGCCAAAAGTCACTCATGGCGAACAGCCCAGCTAGCGCAACAGGTATGCCCCCAAACTGCTGAAAGAACTCACCTCCGTCTCCTCCTCAATCTTGGCCCCTTCGGCCTGCAACAGAGCCAGTAGGGTGTCCAGAGAGCCATTTCCTGGGCTGTGGTCTGCGATTTAGAGAGGTAGAATTTGAGAGTGAGGCGACTGCCCCTTGCAGTGTTCATGCTTGGGTTGGGTTCGTGTGACTTGTCTGCAAGTCCATTCTCAAACACAGGAAGATGTCAACAAAGCTCAACTGAATGGCCTCACTATGCTAACTGTCATGACTGAGTGCGGACTGTGTTCTCCTTTTCGTCCTTCAAAACCAAAAAGACAATTAACCCAGTTTCCTAGGGGTTCGAGGTAAATCGGTTACAGGCTGTCAAACATCCCAGTCTCAGAATAGGACACCTGCGTCTCCATTATAGAGACATAACTGATCCATTCTGGAAACATGAATGGGGTGGAAGGGAAATTTAAAGGCATGACCAGCAGGGGGACACAAGCATCACCAATGGTAGCGCATCTTACTGAAATGTAAATCAGCCATAAAAAATTCTTATGGAAACCCTATCATAAATTGCACTTTGCAACACTAGACCTTCATTTCTTCTTGACGTAGAGCTGGGATACTCATTTCCTGTCACTAGTTTAAAGCCTAATCCTAAAACCTACTGTCACTCCCCCTCCCCCCACCAACCCACAGAATATCAGTTACTGCTGACCCCAGTTTGGGCCCACTCATCACAAGACGCCACTGCTGAAAGACAAAAAGCAGCCTGCCAATTATTCAGCTCAGTTTAGAAACGCGGTCAGACTAATGAGAAGCTGGTACCAAGGGGGATAGCAAATGTGCACAGTCACCCTTTGCCTCCACACTTCGGGCATTGTTTCAAAATGACTGTTGCCATGGTAAGCGCACATGGACAGGAGTCACAATGAACAATGGGTCCTTTGGCTTGGGGAAGGCAAGTGCATTGGGGGAGGCGGGGGTGCTGCTTCGTTGGCTGAGCTTTGACTGCTATGAATTCATAACAGAGGCAGGGCACCACAGGGTACTTTGCTGCCTTCACTTCCAACAAAGTCCCCACTCTCCCTAGACAAGAGACAAGTAGCAGTTCAGCATTTTGACCAAAACGGAGGCAACACAGTATACAAGTGGAAAGGCGGATTTAACAACAAAAGTCAAGAACAGGAAGACCATCACTTAGCCAAATGCTGGACATTTAGGAAAGCCAAGGTCATCACTGTTTTTGGAAATATTCACATCAGAGACTGTGAAGATACATACTTCCAAACTCTCCATACAAAAAGACAATGGGAAACATATCAGTACATATTTTAACTAAACATGGTACATTTGCATGTGTGTTATTTTGAGGGGACAACTTTCATTACATAATGAATTAAAATGTTCATTAATTTCGATGCAAGATAAAGCATGAAGAGGCAGAAATCTTGGGGTTGTTACAGCACCTGCTCCATCATGCTTCCCAGAATGCACTGGGGCTGTGTTGGCAGCAGCCAGGCGTTAACTACAAGCTGCCAAGAACGTACATCCAAGACAGCGACTCGTGGGGCGCCGTGATGGCGTGAAAGGCAGCCAGACAGATGCTGCTGAAGCTACGACAGGGAGCAGCCATCTGAGGGCCTCGCCTGAAGAGATTTACCGCCAAGGTATCAGAGGGAAGCCCATGGGGATTTCCCCAAGAGGAGCAACCACAAACCTGGGAAACCTAACCTAGCTCATTACTTACAATGAGACAATGAAGAAGCTACAAACAAGCACAGACTACTAGGTACAAACAAGCTAACAGAAGCTCGCGCAGACAGGTACAAACACATTTTGGCTAACACAGGTTAACACCAACAGACAACAAATAAGAAGCATAGCCAGGTACAGTCTGGACGCACAGAGCAAAGACAAGAGCAAGGCAAGAACATGACCCTGCTGTATTGTTCATTTTATTTCCAACAGTCTCCATCTTCCGTGTCTCGTATCAAAATTCATGACTAATTTTCATTTTTAAGTCATTCATGTAAATGTGTTCCGTTATGCAGGAACCACGTAGCCTCCGACTTGACAATGCAGAATTGACTGACTCTTGATTTTGTTACAGCCTCCCAAGGTGGAGTGTGTGCCTTAATAGGTGATATCAGCTGTATCTATATTCCTGTCCATGATGACGAACATGGGAATCTGACTAAAGATATCAGAGAGCTCACTGAGTTTGAGGACAAACTGAAAGATGATAGAGGCATCTTCTATGACTAGACTCCAATCAAAAATTTAGAAAACTGGTTAGATGGCTGGGGGTCATTTTTCTTGAAGATTCTTAGAATGCCATGGCTCCCTCTGCCATAAATTGCTTTTAGTGATGTCTTTTCCTCATGTACTCCCTATCCTTCTCAGCCTTCGCTGGCGTGACGTGGAGTACCGTTTTATCTTAACTTAGTCTCAGGTGTAATAGCTAGAGACAGAATGTTCTGCAAAGTCTTAGACAGCAGTATCTTAATTAAGCAGTAATCCAGTGTTTAATGGAGGAAAAATAGTTGCATTGCCAGGCGCACGGTCCCAAAAGATTTGTACTTAGTCTTATAAATTTGCCATGGGTGTGTTAGGGCAATAACATGCTATAAAGCAATCATCTCCCATTCCCTTTAAAAGTTAGGTGGGCAGATTGCCATCACAACAGTGGCCAGGTAGTAGAAAAGAATGCTTCTCTATAAAAGGAAACTGATCTGCTCATGCACTAAGTGAAAGCATTCAAGTAGACCATCTATGGCAACAGCAGGATTCCACCAAAGCTCCCTGAGCTTATCAATAATAATAATAATAATAATAATAATAATAATAAATAATAGTCGTCCCCCTGTATCCGTGGATGATACGTTCCACGGTCTACCGCAGTCAGCCGAAACCACAGATAGCGGCACACCATCCATGGACCCCATATACAGTCATGTGAAAAGTTAGGACACTCCATTAAATATTTCGTTCCTTATTAAGAAACATCAACATAAGAATATTAAATCTTTCAAATTATATCTGTAGATAAAGGTGATGTAATTGCATCAACTATGCAAAAACAAGAAACAAATTAATTTATTTAACTAAGAATTCACTTATTTAATTAAGAAATTAACTAAGACGCCAAATTCGTCAGAGGAAAAAGTTAGGACACCCTCACATTCATTACTATTGAAAATATCTAGAATTAGATTCAGGTGCACCACATCGGGTGAATGATTAGAACATTGTTATGGAGCTTTTTGGTGGAGCTGGTCTTATTTGAAACACAGACATTTAGTTTGGTTTGCTCTTGATTGGATCTCACGATGGTGACACCACTCCCTTCAACAAAGAGCTCTCTAAGGCCTCCAGAAAGAAGATTGTAGATGCATATGAATCTGGGAAGGAATATAAAAAGATCAAGAGAGTTTAAAATCAGCCATTCGACTCTATTTACGAGAAAATAATTTACAAGTGGAGAACATTTAAAACTGCCAACATGGCTAGGTCAGACTGTCCTAGCAAGTTCAGCCTAAAAGCAGACCACAAGACGCTGAAAGAAGTCTCCACAACTTCTAAAATGTCATCACAGGACATACAGGAAGCTCTCGCCACAGTTGATGTCAAGGTAAATGCATTTACCATCAGAAAGAGAGGGGTGCAAGGAGGAAACCCTTGCCGTCAAAAGAAAAACATCAGGGCAAGACTGAAGTTTGCCAGAGATCACCTAAACAAAGGCCAAGACTTTTGGAACAACGTGGTTTGGACAGATGAAGGTAAAACTGAATTATTTGGACACAGCAACACAGCAAAAGAACCTCATGAAGCATGGGGGTGGAAATGTCATGGTTTGGGTCTGTTTTGCTGCAGCAGGACCAGCTCACCATCATAGAATCCACTATGAATTCTTCATCATATCAGAAGGTGCTTGAGGACAATGTGAGACCATCTGTCCAGAAGTTGAAGCTGAAGTGGGGGTGGACCATGCAACATGACAATGACCCAAAACATTCCACTAGATCTACCAAGGAATGGCTTAGATGAAAGAAATGGAGAGTTCTGGAATGGCCAAGTCAAAGCCCAGATCTGAATCCTAATGAGATGCTGTGGGGTGATTTGAAACGGACTGTGCATGCAAGACACCCTTCAAATATCACACAGCTTAAGGAATTCTGCATTGATTGATAGATGGTTATAGGAAACGTTTCATTGTGGTCATTTAAGCCAAAATACTAGCTGTTAGAGCATTGGGTGTCCTAACTTATTTCTCAGTTGAGACTGGCATCTTAGTTGATGAAATGGATTTTGACATTTTAGCCTAATTCCCAAAAGACAATATTAGACTGAAAAACATGTATCAAGGGTGGAGGGAGCAATGAAAATCATGCTTTTTATACCCCTCAAAGGATGAAGGGACAATGAAAAAAATGGGCTACTGTTACACATTTTACATTGAAAAATATTGTATCATGTACCTGTACATAACCTGCAATGAGAAAAATTTGTTTTAAAATATCTTAGCCTATTGAGGGTACTCACCGACTAGCCTGTACTTGCTCGGCACATGGTTTGAAACTTGTGAAAAATTTCTGAAACTTCTCTTTCAGACCGTGGTAAACCATAGATAACTGAAACCACAGTTACTGAACCTGTGGCTACAGAGGTCCCACTGTAATTAGCCAATTTCATTTGACACTACTGCAATTAGTTAATTCTGGTGCATATCATGACTAACCATTATCACATAGGTTTCTTAAAATATTTTGATGTACACAATGGTCTTTCACATTGTAATCTTTTTATTTTTAATCTTTTGCGTGTTTTTGTGCTGCTACATGTCCATGTGTGTAACATGCAGGATACGCGTGCTGTGAACGTGCCTGTGTAGGGACATTACTATCTTGATAACATGCCTTTTAAATAATGGTGAAATAGTGGTCTACGGCTTCAGACCAGGTTTGTGTTGGTCAATAGCGCACTCATTTGCCACTTCCTAAAGATAGCAATGTGCCAACAATGCTCCTGATTCAACCTCATTTTTAGGTCGACATGCCCACAAGCACTGAAATGGGAATTCAAGTATATTTGGCATTTAAACAACGTGGGCGCTGGACAGGAAAATTAACTCATGCTAGCAAAGACATTTGCGTTGTGCCTGGCACCGCTCTGTGCCGGCTGTAAAACAGGATCCCCCATAACTGCCCTGAGAAATTGTTCATCTGTGCTCATTGCCTCGGCATTTGTTGATGTGCGTATGTGTCCTGCTTGAGCAGTAATGGGGAGATTGCTGCTAGTGCTGATTTTATGTAGAAAATAAAATAGTGTCTTCATACAAGAACCAAGTCTCCAGCCAGAAATTAACAACGTTATGAAAACAAAGTAGCTATAAGTACAGACATAAAAATATCACGGCGCCTCTGCTAAGGCTTGAATATATGATCTTTTAGTTACCATGGTTATTTTGGTTATTTTACCATGCTAAAATAATGGATGTAAAGCACTATATAAATACTGATTTCTCAACACTCCTGAACCCCACCCTCGACCCACAAGTCGAAACAAAATCCACTCGATATGATGCAGAAGCAGTGAGCGCTCGGGTCAGCTTGACTTACCTAAGGTAGACTTGCGGAGCTGATAAGCCTCAAATGCGTCCCGTAGCTTCCGGTATCGTTTGGTGAGCTCATTTTTTTGGTGATCCAGTGTGGGCTGAAGTTCAAGGTTCTGTTCAGCCAGAGCCCGGTTGCTGGCCAGGGTTACCTCCTTAGCCTGCTGCACCTGTTGCACCTGAACCAGGAAAACCCAGAACCGAGGTGTTAACCTGACAACCGACGTCTGCACGAGATCCAAACCAACACAGGGAATTTACACACGGTTCAAATATTACACACAGAAATAACACCTTAAATGAACAAAAGCTTTGCTATTCACGGCCTTCTATCTAGTAATGGTGGAAACTACAGACAGACCACTTTTATTTTCCATTTCGTCAGCATCTTGTACAAATGGTTCACTCCTTACTGTTTCTAGTATCTCCAATTCTAAAAATCTCAAAAATGTACCAGTACCTTCAAGCCCCAAGGACATTAAATATTCATTTGTTCTTTAATTTGATAACAACTAAGCGGAAAAGAAGTATTTCTCAAAGTGTGAGGGAAGAGGGGAAAGTCGGCTATCAAGCCTGAGAGAGATGCTGAGAGATGGAGGATGTCTGACAGCACCTTGCTGAAAACAAAACCGCCTTGCATGGCATGACACTTCAGATACCCCACGAAAAAGTGAAAGGAAAAATGACGACAAGGTGGGTAAAGACACATGCTAACCAATAATGCTACTCCCAGTTCCTCATAACGGTCAAATCTTCAGCGCTGTGCAGAGACAACGAAATAACATATTGGGGAACTGTGGTTGACATGATCGCAAAAGAATGGAAAAGCAGAGTTGAGTGGGGGAGAGAGAGAGAGAATAAGAGGGAGAGAGAAAATGCTTAAATAGCCAGTAGCAGTGTCACATTTCGGGGAAAAAAAGGAGTTGATGACGCTGATTCATTTTACAATGATTACCACAGGGAAATACTTTTCCAGGAGGGAAAATGTTGACATAGCCTATGGGCACGCTCATGGCGCAGGCTTCCTGACTCCATCATTTATCTTGGACTCCAACAAGTGGGAGAGAAGCATTTTACAAACACTTTTTATAGATTTGCTTGCAGTTCCTATCTGGCCAATGTTTTCTTAATCAAATGTTTTAACTGAGTTTAATAATACAGATAAGATACATCTTCTTTACACTTTTTAATTACCTGTGAAATTTTAGAGAGCCTGTTCGTTCCCACTGAAAAAGGTATACTAAATACTGGCACAAGATGGCAGCACATTAAATTGCAGCAGCCTCTCTAGGTCCAAACTGCCAAAGTGTGGTTCCTTTTATTTACTATTTATTGTCGTCTTGCCGCTAAAATACAGTACATGTCACAATACTGTATCTGCAGTAATACCATTTATTCAAATATCCATTCAGATCAGCATGATTACTACTGTCGACTGCGCCGTGAATTGTCTTGCTCTGTAAATTGCACTTGTGTAGCCCTGTGTGTCTTCTGTTCTTTTTTTTTTGTGCACCTTGATCCTGAAGGAACATTTCACTGTACGCTGTGTATATGGATGGGATGACAAATAAACCTACTTGACTTGACTAAAAACAACTTTCACAACATGGTTATCAACTAGTCATAAATCCATTCATTTACAAAACTGTCAAAAACAATTGCTTAATTGATACGAAATATGGCACTTCTTGAAACGCTTCAGCTGTTGCATAACAGACCATAGATACTGGAAATACCAAACCTAAAACTGTGACTGTTCAACGCCTGCTGTAGGACACTAGAGGTCAGCTCGAGGTCTGTGGCCCTCCCACTTACTGTTACTGCCCTTCCTAGACAGCACCATCTCTGACACCATCGTGTCACCAGAGAACTTTCTGGTGTGCCAATAAAGAGTCCCTTGTGGTGACATGTAAGTCATGTGCTGTCTGTCAGTATGTTTCCCTAGAACCATAGGACAACAAAATGCAATGGGAAACATTTACAAGAATTCGGAGGTTGAATAATTAAAACACTGCACTGAGATAAGCTTGAGAAGGTATGAAATCTGACTTATAGCTCTCAGTCAACTAAACTTCATCACTGTTATCATCAAAATTATTTAATTTCACCCATTTACACACAAAAATATGAACTGCCTAAATGACCATGTATGCCACTAGAAGCAGCTGACCGCACTTAATTTTAACGATCAGTGTTAAAATGGAGTAGAAAGTCAAGGCTGTTATGGTCTCGAAAGTAACCCCTTTCTTTTCTTAGTTTCTGTTTCTATTACACAATAGATTCCTGTTTTCCTTGAATGAACTTTATGAGTTATGTATTGTGTACACACATCGAAGGTTTCATTAAATGAAAGTTAGTAGACAGCTGCTCCTCTCAGGTAAAACATCTGGTTGCTTGTTACGCTCAGAAGATCAGAAGATTTTCACTCGCACAGGAGCTGCAGGACCTTGAAAGACTTCCAAAACAAAAGCCCACAAACTGTAGCAACAGCAACTGTAGGACTCCCTCTAATCCACACGCTCAGTGCGTCACCCGAAATGTAACGCCTGCTTACATCACAGCTGGGACAGGAGGCACATGCACATGATCCTACAGCCCGAAGCATCATTAGAATTCGAGAGCCTCTCGGTCAACAAAGGAGGGGTTTGACTGAAGGTGCAGTGTAAGAATGCAGCATAGAGCAGATAAAGACATACTGTGTTTCAGGTCAATCGGCCTGGCAGGCATGTTCTTTATGAGAAACACTGAAAGAAAAACACGACAATGAAGACTGGAAGAGACATGTAGGTACCTGATGTGCACATCAACACAGAGAGCATCGTGGGACCTCAAAACATACCAGGTAACAATCCTGTTCAGGTAGCTGGTGGAATGGATACTTGTTACGTTAAGAAGAGTAGCTACATACAACCACTGACCCGACAACAGCAAAAAGCTCACTTTTCATCTCTGGATATGACAAGTAGAGGATGTTCTGCTAGATCAGAGTTTCAGAACCCTGGGGGACATCCTGAATAACAGCTAATTATTAAGATTAAAGAAAGTTTGGATTATAATTAGTAGAGACGTTACTCAATTACTCAAGATAAATAAAACAAAAACATGCCTCGAGGTGAAAATTATTTTGTGACCAGACTCCAGAAAAGGTGAACAAATGAAAAGCCAAACTTCCTTTTTCAAAAATGAAACTTGATAGATTTACACCATTGACTGCTCATACTGCAACGGCACACGTAAAATACCTGTTCACTTGCACCTGGTGCATTCAAAAAACACATTTGAACATTATAACAGTTCTAATTCTAAACAACTGCACTGACTTTTTAAGAATTTCTGCATTTCTGATACACGGTTTTATAGTAATCATATTATTTGAAACTTATGAACTGTGTCTGGAATTCTTAAACTTCTTTTTCAGACTGCGGTAAACCACAGGTAGCTCAAGGTATGTTTACTTTACAGTAACATTTCCACATTCAGGATTGAAAAGCTGAATCCATTTCATAAAAAATAAAACTTCCAAGCGTGTACATCTGTCAAATTCCTTATTAATATATTCTTCCTTCCTTCCTTCCTTCCATCCATCCTCTAACCTGTGGACCCTGAAGCCTATCCCAGGCAGCATAGAGCACAAGACATGGAAACAGTGCAGTATACATACTTCGCCTGAATTTAACATGCTATTTTTTCAGCACATAATAGCAACAGATTTCCACTCTCCCTTGTAAAAACTAAACATATCCATATACTTCTACATACCGATTTTTGATTACATTAGCATTAATGGCTATTGTGTATCAGTAAACAAATGCAAGTACCAAATAAAACAGAAAACAGACAACGGAGGATATGGTAGCACAATAGTTAACCCGCCCCAAACACATCCAGCAGTGGACAGGACCTACTTAGCAAACCTGTGTAATGATTCACCATTCTGAAGAACAGATGATCATGCATTTAAATACATCACTATCAATCAGGGGAAAAAAAATACTAATGTGGAATTTTATCACATCCTACATACTACAATGTTGCCAAGTCCTTTTTCAAGGAAGAAGTTATCAGCGGTTATATTTCCAGTCCCATTTGGCAGGAAGACAGACTTAAGGCTAATATTGCTCAAGGCTTTGGTTATTGTGAAGGAGAGGTTGGCACAGCAGCAGTTTTTTGAACCTAAGACTGAGTACAAGTCCTTGGCTTACTTGGACACGTTCAATCACAGTCACAAAAGGCTACACCGCTAGGGTGGGCTGGTCAAAAATGTTCCGTGAACAGGAATTCAAGGTCATGCTCAGCTGCTCGCCAGTTTTCTTCTTTATGTATTCACTGGACCAAGCAGCACCTTGCCAGACATAATCCAAGGTCAGTGGTCTCTGCAGAACATACATGATAACCACAAGAGCTGCGAGAAGCCCGAGAGAGACATGCGTGATGTTCAAGCAAATTGAAAGTGTTTATAATGGAGGTCCCTCTTCTGTGAAAATGTGTTAGTTAAGGCAGTATTTGTTCGTTTATACGGTCATTGGCAATCTTGTCCTTTACTAGCTGTTTTGAATGTCAGTGGCTGCCTGAGTGACAGAGAGCGGGGCTGTGCTTCGTTCTATTCCACAATTCCCTGACGAGATGAACATTCAAACTGCACGCCTACTTGGAGGTCTGGGCATTTTCAGAAGAAGACAAGACCTTCAAGAATGTAGAGTCCACCCAACAACATGCCATTGGACGACTGATACTTCATAAGCAGATTTCTGATTGATCCATGAGACGCGAGTCAAACAAAATGACTCAAAGCCATCCAAGTTCATTGTGTACTTTTAAATCTTTTTGCACTACATTTACTTTATTTGCACTATGTATACTGTCTCTTTACCCTGTCTGTTTGGCAGTATATGTATATTCCACTGTGCACTATGTTCTTGCTGCTGTATGCATCAGAACTTCCCCCTTGGATCAATAAAGTTAATCTTAAAGTGGGTTAGGGTGGTGGTTAATGCAGACCTTTAGACATGCTGTCAAAGCTCAATACAACTCTACATGTCTCTAAGGCCACAGATACAGGATAAAGGCATATCCAGATTGCCTTACCTGACAGGAGTGAGGCAAAATATGGAAAAAACACTCCCACACCCTTCCAGGCTCCATAAACTATTTCAGGCTCATGCGTAGAGGGAGGTTCCACTGAAACTTCAGTGTTTAACACAAGGCAGGCATGTTACTAGTGCCCAGCCCAAGAATAACAAAGCATCCTGAAGTTGTTGTTCATAAGTATTATTACTGCTCTGACACAGCATTTTTATGACAGAATTAAACCTTGAAAATTCAGGATTACAACATATACAAAATATCCATTCCATCTCTGAGAAGCTTTAGCCATCTCCCGTCATAAAACACCAAATCAATTAGTACTGCGAACCAATCCGTATTTAAATAAACTTTTGTTTTTCAAAATAAGTAAAAGTACTTATGTCACACCAAAAGGAATTTCTTTCAACAAATCTACACCGGCCAACAATAATTTTATTTTACAGATAAAGTTAACAACAGACTTCTTAAAAAGGGCCTGCTTTGAAGGAATTACAGTAAAACAAAAAAATATATTTCATATGCGATTAACCACTGTATCTAAATACCGTATAACATTGCTATTTCCTGATGCCACGTTCCGGTAAGTTGTGTGCGCCGGGTGTGATTAAGAAATGCAGGATCGTCAACTTAATTAATCCCATTAACTGTGACAGTTAACACCAAAACACACATACACCTTTTAGCAGGCCAACACAGACAGCATTATAGGTCAGTCCCGCAAGTAACCGGGGCGTGGAACAAACTAAAAAACTGTTCGGTACGATGTTGTAAGCGGACCACGAATAACAATAATGATAATAATACTAATAATCACATAATACGCCGCATATGGGTCCAGTCGTGCACTCAAATCAAGAATATGGAACTAAGCAACTTGAAAATAAAAATCTCAGCATATAACACTTGCAAAATACGACTTATTTATTTACTAAGGCTCCTCCCCACCCCCGTGTAAAGTTACAGTTGTCGGCATTCTGCCATTTTTCCTGCCCTTCCAGCCCCAATACTTTTTTCCTACAATAAATACTTGATATGTAATAAACAAGCGGAGGTCTTCGTGACAGATTAAGGAGATAATAACGACCTTATTGAGTGTGCCTTACACAATAAAGGATCGTAGCAAGTTATCTTAAATTCGCTATTCAGAAAAGTTCTCCCGATTATAATTTTTTTCCTAGTCACCTAACAGTTAAAAGTTAAAGAGAGCAGTTGAAAGACAATACCCAATATCCTTTTAAGAGGGCGGCTTGCAGAATTATTTAGTAATTTATTTAAACAAGGCAAGTTATTTTTAAGATTGAGATAAATATTAAATGCAGGCACTGGATTAAAGCTGCCTTAATACGTGATGTGGTTACTAACAATCTAGATTTATACTTATTAAGTAGCTAACTTTTTAATATTAAGCTCAGATATTAAAAACTTGGGCCTTAACAGCAGTGCCAATCCCGTATTGTGCTGGTATGGTTAGTTAACTAGTTTTTCTGCTAAGGCTGTGGCAAACAAGTACTTTTTAGAAAGCGAAGCTCTCGCCTACCTCCTCCAGCTCCGTGACAATTTTATAGAGCTTCTCATCGTCCTCGAGCAACTCGTTTAACTGTGTCAGAGTGCAAGACGACAGTGCGCCGTCGAAATCGCACATCTCTGGACCGGCTGTGTTTGTGTCCCCGACGCGTCCGTGGTCGCCCGTCACCCAGGCAGCTCCGATGGCTCCGAGTAGAAAGCGGAAGCGCCCGAACGTAGGCCCGTCCTCCCTTCGACGCGTCCAATCATAAGCCATACGTGGCTATGACGTATTCCAGCCGTCGGTGTGACTGTGACCTAATCTAAGCCAAGGGCTTCGCAGTGCGCAGGGTCCTGACTCAAAAGTACACCTAGGTATAGGGTGTCCTGTGCAGAGACAGGAACACCATAGGCACCTTATGGAAAGACCCTATAGCGAATGTTACAAGCGTCAAACTGTTCTGTACTGAGAATGTTGTAACTTTGCACTTTACAAAAAAGAAGCAAACAAAGATTTTGATCACATTTTCAATGCACGATTAATTACTCTTTATGATGAATCTCTATTACAAGATAAATTGAGACTTTGAAACTTTACCTGATCTGGATTATCCTGCACCCCTGTTTCGGAAGTTAAACACCCATATCCTCCAGTTGTGTGTTGAAATAAGATTAGTAATAATTATTTCTTGCTGGAAAGTTTGACACTACCAATCCTCTACAGATGCAGATAGCAGGACACCCGTCATCCGGTCCTCAGTTTCTTCTAGAAGATGGGACAGGACTATAAGGGCTCCCACTGCAAGACTCAGGTACTATTTCTCGCCACAAACAATTGGGCTCCTCAGCAAATGCCAACTGAGCACTAAAGACTGATAAAAACGGACGCTTTGTTCCCAGAATCTACCTGTAATATGTCTATTGTACATTTATATACTAAATACTTGTCTAGGATTGTGTTATTAACTGTTATGTATTATTGTTATTTTTTGGTATTTATTGGCATTACAGCATGAAAGGAAACACTCTGGCAAAAATGTAAGTGTGCTAAGCTCATGACAATAAAATTTGACTGAAACATGCGCATGTATTCTTTTGCAAAATTAGCCGTGCTGTAATAGTAGCAGTGATATTTTATTGAGACTATTCAGTCTGAGTCTTGACATTATTCTGTATGCTTCATTACTCCTACTACCCCTGGCAACAAAAAATTTTAAAAGAATTGGAGAGAGCTGTCTAGGTACTTAAAAAAGTGGACATAAACTGCCACCCGGTGGTTAAAAGCGGTATGAAATTTAACGATAATCAATTCAATGCACCTCTCTGGACGATTATTGGTACCTTTGCATTTTTTTATTTATCAAATCTTTAGGAATAATTGGAAATTCACCAACTTTTGATAACCAGAACATTTTGCATTGTCCAAAGTTATGGAATAGAAATATTTGTTTCAATGCTTTGTTTCTCTCTTGTGGTCAATTAAGTACCATCTCTCATCCATCCATCCATTTTCTGTAACCGCTTGTCCTATTCAGGGTCGCGGGGACCAGTTGTATTCCTCTCTTAAAAGTGATTCTCTGATTTTACGAGTCCCTTACTATATTCAAAGCCTCCAGTACCTTTTCTCCAATCGTTAAAATTAGGCAGGGTTTCTCAAACCTTCCTATATTCACCTTTTGTTGAATGAATGTGCTCCTCTTCCTTTGTTTATATACATCTCAACAAGTATTGGTCGGTCATTTTCTTTTTGTTTAAAATTTATGTATTCTACATCACACATTTATTTCCTGGCTCAGTATCTTGCTATAAGATGTTCAGCACCATAGCAATGAAATGCAGCATGCATTTTTTAAAAGACAATTTATTTCTATAGTAATTGTTACCAATTTTGACATTTCTTTTACGGACAGAAATATTTCATATGCATACACAGATTAACATTAAGATCTTAATATATAATAGTAAAAACCATGTAATTATTTTAAATAATAAACAGTAAAATCTACAGATTTTCTTTTAATTCAATTTCACACATTTTCTTTCTTTTTCCTGTTAAGATCTCAAGGAAAAACTAGGTTGTAGGATATTTAAGGGAGACAGTGGCAAGTAGAGAAATGGTGTGAAGGTATCTAGATAAGAGACAGACACATAGTAGATGAAATGCAAACAAATTATTTGCAAGGGAATTAACAGGCCATGCGTATAGAGCAGGGGTGGGCAATCTTATCTGCAAAGTGCCAGTATGTATGCAAGTTTTTGGGATAACCTTTAGATCAGCTGTTCAAACCCAGGTGTGAGGACTCTTCAGCCAATCAGTCCTCTAATTAGTAATCTAATTAGGCAGTTGCTGTGAAAACCTGCATACACAGTGGCCCTTTGCGGATAAGACTGCCCACCCCTGGTATAGAGTTTCAACTTGAATTCCTGAGCATTTCTGCCATCTGTAGCCATGGTGCTAATTAAGTGCCCACACTGCCAAGCCAGAAGCACACTGAGGAACATTTGGAATGTAATTTGCATATACATAAGGATGCATACAAAAATATTTGATAAGTTAATGTGCGTGTCTGTGTGCACGTGCGTGTGTGTGTGTGTGTGTGTGTGTGTGTGTGTGTGTATGTGTATGTGTGCGTGCACGCGCACGCAGACTGCCTTGTAGGTTCTTCAGAATTTGATTCTTCAGTTGGTTCTTCTTAAGGTTTTGTTCAACACTGAAGAGTATTATAGGTCAAAGGCAGGAGTAAGAGATGGTGGTTATTGTGTGAGTGCATTATTCTGTGGTATTTAATGTATAAATATGGTTTTTTGCAGTAACTCTCTATACCTGCTCTTGTTATCCACCTGCGAAAACTGTGAATGTGAGTATGATTTCATATAAACTTGAAAGCCTTATTATATATAATACAGGGTCAGTCCCCTATAATTTGGTCTTGTTGTTCAGGTCCCTGTGGTGGGGATAGGGTTCAGTGTCATTGCTAGGCTCCACTGCAGTCTTTAGCCTGGTGAAGTGGTGGCTGGTTCATGTGGTGAAGGCTCAGATGTGGGAGGGGGGAGAGCATGCGATCTTCAGGTACAGCGTGCTGCAGGAGAACAGGCAGCACAGATGAGGTTACAATATGCAGGTGCATGTAGCCGTAGAGATGGGGTACATAAGGAAACGTGATAGACCTGGACAGAAAGCTATGGAAGGCAATAAATAATATGCAAAGAGAAGGGAGATATGCATTACAGGAAGCAGATATAATGCAAAAAGATAACAGGGGCAGAGCAAGAAATACTGACAAGCACTGTTAAAATAAACGTGGTGCACTTGGATAGTGAGGGTTACGGTAACTGCTGTGTGACTGTTTTAAGTAGTTAGGCACATCTTCTGCCTGATGGGGAAGCATCAGCTCTCAGGGGAGGAGTGACCAGGGGACAACAGCTGCTTTTATAACAAACCAATGAAATCAGCTAACATCTAAAGCAAACTCGCACCACAGAATTCACATAATCATAATATTCATTTCAGATCTGAGACTTTCGGTCTTTATGGTTTACAGCTGCAACCTCCTTATTCTTGGATACCTACCAGGAGCTGGGAGGGAGCAAATCGTGGACTATCTGGGGGTCCCCGCGGACTGAGCTGGGAAACACTGATGTACAGTAATTGTTGATGAGACAGTTTGCCTCATCTTGTCCTCTGCAGTGACACCAAACAGGACTAGAAAGTATGCACAGTAATAAGCCGATTTAAAGCATCTTCCCTGGAATTTGCTGGAAGTAGTCAGTGTGTAGATTCCAGAGACATAGCATTTGACATATATATGTTTAACATATAAGTTGGGGCAGTGTGGTGTTTCAGTGAGTTACATTTTTACATTAAACCCCTCGAATCCTGACACTGCTTGGTAGGTGTGTGGATTATGTCCCAATGTCACCAAGGTTTTTTTATGCTAAATAGTTATATCCGAATGTTACACCCTATAATAACAATTAGTCTGCCCATCATTTGTCTTATGGCAGTAAATACAAAATACGAGCAGCTTTTTGTCCATCCACACATACATCCATTTATCTGTTTATTCATTTTCCATACCAACTTCCCCAGGGTCACATTTTGTAACGTGACCCTTGAAGCAGACACTAATCATATAACTGCAATGTTCACCAAATGCTGAATTAAAAACCCCACAGCAGAAACACTCACGTGTACCAATGAAATATGCCGCCTGGAAGAGACTCAGGGTCCATACTCATACTAATTACTAATCAATGCCTGAGCTTCATTAAATCACCAATCGTGTCTTGCTGGCATTGGCATAAGTTGAGTGTATGTGTGCGTGTGTGCAGGGCTGAACTGGCCATCTGGCATACCGGGCATTTTCCCGGTGGGCTAATGTAGGGGGTATGTGGGGGAACCCCAACCCATGCCCCCCCTCCCCCCACCCTGTCGGCAAAATTTATCGCTTGGTAAAAATGATGGGGGACTCCATAATCCAGGGCCAATATTTGATCCCAGTCCATCAATATGAATATTTAGTGTAGTACATGATACAGTAAGCTGTAAGTAACGCAGGCTGTCTTGTATGATGTCTTGTATCGTGAGACTCAGTTAGGGTTAGGGCTGGAGACAGCACTGTCCAGTTGGTTGTGCGGCTGTGTGTGTGACTAATTAGATACAGATATTATGTATTTGGCTGTTCATCAATGTTTGTGAATCCATAGCAGTTGGCATGAGTGTGACATTTTGTAGGTGTAGGTACCGCCTGTTCGGTGGTGTGTATATGCATGTATGTGATTCAGTAGGAGTAGCTGTTGTCCTGTTGGCTGTGTGTGGGTGGTCGGGTGTGTGACTCAGTAGCAGTATGTGTCGTCCAGCTCACAGCGCGCCCCCCAGTGGGCGTGGCTCTCAGGGGACTGTATCAGGTCACTGTATGGCACGCGCAGCTTCAGCACACAGTACCTGCGGTCCAGGCCGGGGTCATCGGGATGACCCTTTCTCTGCACACACATATACGCACGCACACGTGTGCACATATACACATGCGTGCCGGATGGAGGGAGAGAGGGACGTGGAGGGGGGTGATGGTGAAAAAGAGGGTGCAGAGAGACTCATGAATAGGCATAGAAGATGGAAGAGATGGTGAGGCCAAAGGAAGAAAAATGATGCGATTGGGATGGATGTTTGGAGGTAAACAGGAGAAGAAGGAAAGGAAGAAGAATGAACAGCAAGATGAGGACAGAAACATCAGAAAATGTGACAGGAAAACATTATTTTCTCTGTTGTCTATATGTGACTGTAGTAAGTGAACAGGCTTAAAGTTTGCAAATGACGTAGATGTTCTTGTAAGTTTACAGAGTCACAGAAGCACGTAATTCAGACAGGTCACAAGTCTCAGATTGTGGCTGTGACAGGGGATCTCTTGCATGCATGGGCAGACCACCCACTGGCATGGGGGAGAGAAGGACGGGATACTCACAGTCAGGAGCAGGGTAACTGATGCAAGGATGGGCTGTGGCAAGGTTGGGGTTGGTGGGGCAGGGGGACAGGGCTTCCATGGGAAGTCTGACAGGGGGATAGGTTGGGTCTTTAGACTGTGGGGACACATGTAGGAGTACATATAATAGTGAGGAATAAAGCCACCCATTTCCATTTCTATTGTAACCATTCCATTGTAGTTGTGTGTGTATATACATATACACACAAACAATATGTATATTTATGTATGTGTATATATATATATATACACACACACACACATATACACATAGCATAATGGTATAATACTACGTATGAATCATAGACACATGGATGAACATAGATTGTGCTTTTTTGGCAAGAATATGCGATGGAACATATAATTAAATCACAAAAAAGGAACTTAGAGTTATATATGATAAATAAGAAGCGTTATTTTAGTTATATTAGTAAGAATAATAGGCATGTCGCTAAAGCTAATTGCAGGTATGTGTAAACGTGCGTGACAGGGTATACACCTCCCTCACCTCCGCATCACTGTTCTCCTCCCACCCTTTGCATTTCCTCCTGTCCTTCTTTTTCGTCTCATTCTCTTTCTTCTGCTTGTCCTTCTCAGGCAGGATGTCGTCCAGCCAGGCTAGGTCGTGTTGGGAAAACACCAAGTCCAGCATCTTCCGCACCAACATCAGCCCCAGAATCTGAGGAAATTACTACATTTTTATCAGTGTTTCTCACACTCTGATTAAGCATCCTGATATTAATATTTAAGAACTGCTCCTCTGTACTGATCCAGGTTGTACCCCTGAGGTGCCCTGTGCAGCCTGCAGTCGGCTCCAGGCCCCCCTGTTAAGGAGAACTGGTTGAAAGATGAATGGGATTAATCCAAGGAAACTGATGAAAACCCACATGAAAAAGGGAGAAACTTCAGATATAAACCCATAATGAAAACAAAATGTATACTGCACAAGCAAAATCCATTAAGTCAAATAGTGGAGCTCGGAATCATAGCCAACAGAAAATCAGGTGAGCCAGTCCCATAACAATTTGCTTGGCAACAAAATCACACTACAGACTCAACTACATATTTTTATCAATTTTTAAAGGACCAATGACATTACTAAGACCAAATGAACAAAGGGAAAGAAAAATCTATTTGCCCCTCAACAGTATATTTACTCTGACTAATCTAACCTTCCACACATGGCTGTCAAATGCAATTGGTTTATCGTGCTGTATTGCTCCATGTGAAGGCTGAATGGGTGGGCCTGAGTTCCATCTGGGTGGGCCCAGGACCACCCAGGCCGCCATGGCAGATTAAGCCATCGCGACAGTCAGCTTTACTTCAGAGCTATGTAGTATTTGTTGTTTAAATGATCTCCAAAAATTGTGAAATGAGATTTATTCACACACTGGAGGATTTGCATACTATGATGAACCCATACCATGACAGGGAAGACAATGGCTGCTACGGTCGACTTGAGGATCCAAAGCACAGCCAGGCAGATGATCTGAACCAGGGTGAAGAGGTGCACCTTCCTCAGGGGAACGTGGCGCAGGTATATGAAGTCAGGCTGGTGCTTTGCTGGCATCAGGTACAGTTTGATTCTGTCCCAAAACTTTGGCGGAGAAAAGTGAGCGGGTGCCTCTTTTAACAAAGATGTTTGTGACCATTCTAGTGCCAAACCAGAACATAGATGCTAAACATGCTCAATTTAAACTAGACACGAATGGACAGAGAGACCTGAATACCGCTGAGAGAGGCCACACCCATGTACAGGAACACCCCGTAGAGCACAGGCATGGGGATAAGCTATCAAGACATGACAGAAAGAGTTTTATTCAGTAAAGATAACAGTTCAAAAATACAGTGCAAGAATAATACTGAGTCATGCTGAATTCTGAATATATGGTAATTTTTTATAAAGTGTTTGTCTATCATATTACAGTTTTAAAGCTAATATCAAGAAGCACGGAATATACACTGGATGTGACGCTAGTCCATCACACAGTACATCCTCAAGTACCCTATTAACATATCAAGTATCAACTTAAACTTTTGACTATATGCCAGAGAACTCGTAGGAGCCATAGTGCTTTAGCAATCATGACATCACTATTCTTCTCATAGGTTACTATTTGCTGCTGCCTCACCTGCAGTATAGGTGCAAGGAAAATGGAGACTCCCGTTAGGACAAACACCAAAATCCCGGTGAGTCTCTGCTCCCTGGACACCAACAAAGACATCCAGAGGAGTCAATATTTCACATCTGCAGTGACACCTACAGAGTCCATCTCTATGTAAGTTCTAAACCCCCCCCATCCTTCCCTGTGCCCCCTCACTCTCTCACCACCCCCATTCCATCTCCACCCTCACCACCCCCATTCCTTCT
>JAAGVU020000113.1:30183452-30210723 GCA_011763525.2 Mormyrus iriodes
ATTCCCTCTGCCCCTCACCCTCTCATCACCTCTCTATTCCCTCTGCCCCCTCACCCTCTCACATCCCCCCTATTCTCTCTACCCCCTCACCCGCTCATTGCCCACCTATTCTCTCTACACCCTCACCCTCTCACTGTCCCCATTCCCTTTGCCCCCTCACCCTCTCACTGCCTCCATTCCCTCTGCCCCTCATCCTCTCACCACCCCTCTATTCCCTCTGCCCCCTCACCCTCTCACCACTGCTCTATTCCCTCTGCCCCCTCACCCTCTCACTACCCCTCTATTCCCTTTGCCCCCTCACCCTCTCACTACCCCTCTATTCCCTCTGCCCCCTCACCCTCTCATCGTCCCCCATTCCTTCTACCCCCTCACCCTCTCACTGCTCATGTACTCCCTGTTCTCCCTCAACATCTTCCCACCCCTCTATTCCCTCTGCCCCCTCACCCTCTCACCAGCCCCATTCCCTCTGCCCCTTGCCCTATCACCACCCACTTATGCTGTGTACCCCATCACCCCCTCACCGCACTCCCAGAAACTGTGGCTGCTCCCCAGGCGCGCTGCACTCGCTTTCCATCTTGAGGGAGTCGATGTGGGCGATGGAGATCACCGTGGCTGCCACATACCAAGGCAGCCCCAGGAAGGAGCAGGTGGCCATCAGGATCCCTACCCAGAAGAGGTCCAGGTGGTACCCGCAGCCTTTCTGTCCCAGAACGGGTCGAGATGGAAAGTAAGGGAGTCTGGAAACAAAGTCTGGAATTCTAGGGAATGTGGACCCCACAATAGGCACAAACTGCTGCACTGTCGTAATCTAAATCAACTCAAGCCTAGATGAACACTACAACTTAGAAGAGCTCAGGCAGCACCCATCACATTCGCCTACCTTGAGCTTATTTTCCTTGCGGTTGACGATGACAGCGCTGATCTGCTGGTCCATGAAGATGAGGATGGTGAGAAGGAGGGCGGGGACTAAGCTGGCTAGACACATCCACCAGGGATTCTTCCCAAATGGCTTCACAATCCAGCCCCGGTCCGAGCGGGTTGGCTGAGGGGTACAATCCATCAGAGGAGGAGCAAATACACAGAGACCACCTTATATACATGGGTGAGGTACCATGCTTTGTGCGAACAGTGACAGTATGCTAAAGCTCATGCAAACAGACATTACTAACCACCACAAACATCACCAAACTACCAGGCACCATCTAGAGTACCCATACCTTGAACTCTGTAGGCACTATGAGCTTAGGCGTTTGAAGCCCTGTTAGCATATCAAGACCCACAAATGTCATGATAGACATGAAGATGGAGAAATCACCGATGAGCTTCCGAAGCTGGTTAGGCGGAGAGACAAATGAGTGGAGAGAGCCGTAAACAAGAGAGGAAGGGACAGGCAAGAAACCCCGAAAAAAAATCTGTCATTTTTTAAAAGAATGAAAAATGAGTTAAAATGGTTAGGGTAACTTTTCGAAAGGAATCAAGTGTAGGATTTGCTATGATTTTAACTATATCTATAGGAAGAACTCATTTTAAATAGTCATTAGTTTAACTGGAACACAACATGTTTTTTTCAGTGATCCTTGATTTTAATTTTAAGGGTGAATGAGAAAGGATGAGAAGGGCATGGGGGAGTGACTGGGGTAGGAGTCTGGGACCTTGATCTCTGTGGGAACGTGTAGTTTGGGGGTGTCCAAGTTCAGCAGGTGGTCCAGCATGCAGAAGACGAGGATGGAAAGAATAATGGCAAAGTCACTGACAAGGGAGCGACACTGGAACAGAGAGAGGGATGGTGGGGAAGGGGGGTCAAGGTAGAGAAAGTCATGATTATTTTCAACCTGACCATCAAATAGCCAGCCCTGTCTTACATGGTTAACCTATGCATAACCAGGGTGCTATAAATTACTGCCTGAGAGGATTAGTATTTCCTGTAAGTATAACTGGATGATTAATGGTGCCTTTCACTGGTCCAGCAAGTCTTTTTAGCACTTGTTCGCTTTCCTGTTGAGACCGCAAACATCCCAATGCCTGCCTCACCTTGGTGGGAAAGTAGCGGCTGAATTTGAACTTCTTGAGTGAGACGGTCATGGAATAGGTGCCAAAGAAGAGGATGAAGGACATCAGCGCCAGGTCCGGGACGTATTTGCAGGAGTTTCCTACGAGTGTGCCGCCGTAATTGAGACATTCCTTCTTAGTGAGTTGGCTCCACTCCAAAGCTGTATCGTTTAGCTGGGGGGAGGGGGGGGGGGCAGATAACCGGCAGATGGACAAAGAGGATAGAGGGTGGAGGATTTTTGTAATGGAAGTGTGGGGATAAAAAAGAAAAGGGTAAAAAGAACTGAAAAAGAGATGATATCATTTATAATTAGAGACCAAGACTGTGAAGACACATCTGGTGCCGAGTGAGACCCGTATCACGGCAACAGCTTTGATGAAGAATGGGAAGCATCAAACTTGTTGCCATGGCAACATACTGCAGAGAGATTGCTGGTGCGGTCCACTGATGTTGGGGCAGAAATGTTGAACACTGAGTCTGCTGTTCTTGCACAGAAACAAGGAAGGGAAAGGAAAAGATGGGAATTAGAAGTTCAGTTCAATAATACAACACAATTTTTATAATAATATATCACAGAAGTATAAATATGTAATTTATTTTCTAAAGCGAAATTATACATCTAATAACACTTAAATGTTACGTTTCAAAAGCCAAACATGTACTATTGTCTGTATCACAAAAACCCTTGTAAAGGATATAGGACTACTGCCATAATTTAAAATGTTCAAACACTAAACCTAAAACAAAATATGGATACTGCACATTAATCAGTAAATATGATACCATCTATACCAGTGTTTCTCAAAATGATCTACAGGGACCCCCAGACATGCCAAGTTTTTGAATTGAAAAATATAAACTGTCTGGCAGTGAACTGGAAGGGAGCAGAAATGTGGACCATCTGGGGGTCCTCGAGGACCGGGTTGAGAAACACTGGTCTATACAGTGCTAGGCTGCACAAGTACAGCAGGATATCAAATTCCAACAGAAATGAGCGACACTATTGATGGGTCTATTCACATCATCACGTGTCAGCATTTTACTTATTGGAAGTTTATCTGACCTTGAAAAAATCACTGCTATTCCATCTTCCACCCTTATCTCCCGCATTGTAGGCCACATCCAGGCTCCACCTTTGAGTGCTGAGGACACACTTACACTGACTGGGGGCTTGGCACTCGCACTTGTACATGGTGATGTATTCCGGCTTATAGCCTCTGTTGATCGGGTAGTAGTTGAAGGAGCCCACCATCTTCTTGACAGCGTCAGAAATGAAGATGAAGGAGATGAGGCTGGAGAAGCCCTCCTCCGTGAATCGTGTAATGTACTTGATAATGAAGCTGGCATCCGTGGCAACCAGAATCAAGCACTGCAGGCACGAGTGCAGGCCGATCCAAAGGCGCAGCTCCATGTAATCAATGCTGCTATTCCTGGGGAGGGAAAGCAAGGTGAAACATGCAATAAATAGGGCTGCATTTCAGGGAGGTGGCCAGCAGGGGGTGTGGTGGTTGAATACCAGCATTCATCCATCTTATCCAACTTCTAATCCAGAATAGGCCTGTGTAGTTGTTACTTGAAGATACTTCCATTTTATTCTTGTGAGATGTACTTAACGTAAATTACTCCCGTGAGCTCTATAGTTTAAAAATCATTTCAGACGAAAGTATTGGATACTAAATAAGTAATAATCTCAAGGACTGAAATTCCACGTGAAAACCTGTAATAACATTACTTATGAAGGACATTTAACAGAAGCTTATATTAAGTGTACAGTCGGGCCTCCGTATCAACGGGTTTCGCATATTTGAAAAAAAAACAATCGAGAAAGTTCCAAAAAGTAAAATTTGAATTTGCTGTGCGCCGGACACTAAGCGTAACCCATGAGAATGAAGTGATGTGTAGTTTTGGGTATTGGTGAAAGAGTGTGTGTGTGTGAAAGAGAGAGAGAGAGAGAATGAATTTATATTTCCTCCATATATAGTTATATTTCCTAGATGTACTTGTATTTCAAATATTCTGTGTCTTATTCTATGTATTTCTCTTTCTGGTCATTAAGCAGTCTGTAAGTGTTAAAAGAAAGAAAATGTTCTGTTGTTGCTGACATGTACTATGTAGTTAGGTCCGCAACTGTCACGTCCTGCACCGCCCTACCAGTCTGTCCCCGGTGTTTCCCACAGGAGCCGCGCCTGTAGCTCATTGTTGTTACCTCGTGTTCCTTCCCCTTGTTAATCAGCCACAGGTGCCCCTCGTTCATTCCCATGTCTTCCAATGTATAAGAGTGTCTTAGTCCTGTGATACCCTGTCTGGTCATTCTGTCACGAATGCGGGGCTGACGGTGTAGCCTGTCGTTGTCTGTGTGCCCCGCTCCTTGTGCTAACAAACTCCCCACACAGGGTTACCCTTGGAAAACCGTGCCTGTCCTGGGCTGTGTTCTTTTGACTTGTGTCATGCCTCACTGTCAGCCCCGCGTTCGTGACAGCAACGGTTGTGTCTGTACTGAACATGTACAGCCTTCTTTCTTGTCATTATTCCCTAAACAATACAGTACAACAAGTACTTACATTGCATTTACATTGTACTAGGTACTATAAGTAATCTAAAGATGATTTAAAGTATACGGGAAGATGTGCGTAGGTTATATGCAAATACTATGGCATTTTATATAAGGCACTTGAACATCCACATTTTGGTATCTGTGGGGGGCCCTGAAACCGACCCCCCATGGATTCCAAGGGCCGACTGTATATTCTGGCAGTCAGGGCAGAGATAAGTGCGTAATGTTAATGCGTAATGTTAATGCGTAATGTTAATGCGTAATGTTTATGCGTAATGTTAATGCGTAATGTTAATGCGTAATGCCAAAATATAGTCTGACACCGATCCTGAGCTGATTCATGCTTTTTCCTTCCCGATACCTTCCCTCTCTGATCATCTGTGTCCCCATTTGCCAGGGAGGCTCTGAACTCACTTGCTGAACTCATACAGCAGCTTCTCGAAGATGAGGATGGGTCCCGTGGAGCTGAGGATGATGAGGGGCTGACCGCCGAATAAACAAAACACCGTGCCGGCCAGGGCCGTGCCCAGGAAGCTCTCCATCACTCCCTGAGTGCAGGAGAGAGGAAGAGAGGAAGCCTTCACTCCCTTCGTTACGTACCTCAGCATTTGTACATCTTTGCTCTTTTCATTCTGTAAGTGAATGATTGCACGTTTACAACCTAGGGCACAATTAAACAGGTTCTGCTCTTTGCGTCTATATACATCTTTGGAAAAAATTAAGAAACTGTGGAAAGTAAATTGGTAGGCCAGGGGTCGGGTGGCATATTGGGCTTGTTATGTCTTAGGCCTTAGGCAGGAAGAAACTGTATACTGTGTGTCCTTGTTTCACAGCCAGCCTGCATGTAGTCAGTCTCACAGGCCTTGAGACCTTGGAGACGTGGGCAGCACGAGGGGGGTGAAAACCCCTCACAGGAAGGGATTCGATTCCGTCTTGACTGGCTGAGCTCAAGGTCCAGAATGTAGTAGTGTCAGAACGTAGCTGCAATATGTTATATGCATCATATTAATCAGCACAGCGTAATCTATAATCACCAATGTATCTGCATTAACCATGTGATCCTTCATTGATTTGTGTGTTTATTATCCATATTATCCATAGTATTAACCGAACAGCAGCCCCATGGGATAGGTAGGATGTTTGGAGAGTAGGGCAGATGGGGCGGATGCTAGGTCTGGTTACCCCAATGCCAAAGTAGACCAATAGAAGTAGAGGATTATGTTTGTTATATGGCTGAGCTTGGTTTGTTGGTGTTTCGTGACCGATTAGGACTTAGAGGGCCTTATAGGGAAATGGACGTTAAGGTATAACAACAGGCTGTTGATTGTGCTGAGTGTGCTGGCACCTGAGTGTGGCGAAGCGCTGTGCTGGATTGCTGAGTAAAGGAGAAGTCTTTTCTCACCATCCGCGAGTTCCAGAGCCTTATTCCTAAAGTACCTAAGTTGTTAAATTTCTTCCACAGAAACCACTCTATAATTTTAAACAAATCTGCATTTTTAAATCCTGGTTTAATCATGGTTCTGCTGGCAGAAGGCTACACTGAGCGGCAGGTTGGTTCCAGGTTCAAAGTTTCTAAGACAGCAGCACACAAGAATAAGGTGAAACAGGAGACACTGGGAACAATCAGACACAAGGCAGGTAAAGTGCGGAAGTGACTTTCTAATGGCAGAGATGACCGTTAACTTATCTGACAGTTTCTCATGAATTGGAGGATGGCATCAAGTGACCTTCAAAAGGAATGGGAAACATTAAATGCAGGTGTGAAGTACACTGCTAGGACAGTTTGTATCAGGCTCCTAGAAGCAGGACTGAAGTCCCATAAAGCAAGGAAGAAGCCCTTCATTAATGAGAGGCAGAGAAGAACCAGGCTGCAGTTTGCAAAAAAATAATATATTATTCACAGACATACACCCTTAAATTGAGAAATGAGTGAAACAAAAAATTGTGCTGTGGTCTCTTGATTTTTTTTCACGGCTGTATATAGTTTCAGCAGTGGTGTTTATTGCCATTTGTTTGTTGCCATTATGCATTGCTGTTTTCATTCATTTACACTTGACAATAAACTTTGAAAGTTGAACTGAGGTCCGGTCAGGTGGATGCTGTCATAAAAGGAATGAGGCTTCCAATCAATCCATGGTGAACAGGATTACCATGGATGGGCTATCACCAAGTGTTCTTATGCAGCAGTAGTTAATAAAGAATCCAATGGGAAGTTGGTTACGGTGCACAACAATCGTACCACCATCACCGGATGAGGGTATCTGGAAAGGAATGAAGCGGTCTTATTTGCCCGACCCACCTGGTAGTTGTCGGTGGCATCCCCCAGCAGCCCACCGAAGGTGATGGCATTGGTGATGCAGCCCAGGTAGATGAAGAGCACAGCAGAGATGGACTGTATGTGGAACCCCCCGTAGAAGTCACTAAGAAGCCAAGGCAGTTTCCGCTTGATATCCAGACACAGGCCGCCACAGAACCTGCCGCCAGGGGCATTGAGGGTAAGACCTACCATGCTGGTTTTGGTTCAGTTGTCTGTGATATTATACTACAGATCTTTCAACTCAACAGCACCAAAAGGCTTTTTAAAGTGAGAGTTAAGTTTTTATTGGTGTACTTTCTTCATTGCCTGGCTGCTATACAGTCTTAGTAACATGTAGCAAAGTTATGATTTATCATATATTATCTTTTGCACGTTGTGCCGTGCCACAACACATTCACTACAGATAAGCTAACATCTACAGCAGGTCATACGCCGATGCTTCACAGCTTGTTCTAGTAAACTCATTACTACATCCGTTAAGTTCTGTCTTACTTTCCAGTAAAGACCAGCTCCTCTCCCAGTTCATGTGGCATTGGCATGTAGTCTTCGGTGGCCGTGCCTCCACCCCCACCCACCAGCCCATTCATCTGGCCCAGCTCATTGAGGGAGAAGACTGACTTCCTGAGCACAGAGACGAAAGAAATGGGTGGAATTTGCATTAAAAATTAAAATGAGCTTCTGTAGCTGTCAGACACTTTGAATGAAAACATCACATAAATGAAAAAAGAAAGACAATTATTATCAATTTATTGTATTTCATTTTATTTTTATGACACCGAAGAGCACTGCGAAGCCATTTTTGGGCTGTTCTTACCTCATGTCGGCAGAGGGCACCTTCTTGGGGGGCTCAATGCGGATTTTGGGGTCCCACTCTCCAGGTGGCAGCACAGTGACCTCATCCAGGAACTCATCAATGCCAGCGATGAGGTCGTCTCGGTCCCTGGCCTTGTACGCTACGTTGCTGAAGAGCTGGAGGAAGAGAGACACTGAGGTGTCTGTGGGATAGGTATAAATAGTAAGAGTTAAGATTACGTGCTCCACATCTCATACTTACGTCATCCACCATGAGTGTGGCTATGGCTCTGCCAATCTCAGTGTAGGACCTGCCTTTTCCCTGAGGTCCAAGCAGCACAAACAGGAACCTTTGAGGGAGGGTTTAAGATGTAAGTACCGTGTTTCCAGCAAACAGACAGATGCTGAGAAGCGTGGTTCATAATGCTTGCTATTGACACCCACTGTCCTCTTACAAAAACACCTTCCATCTCCAAATACTCCTCTATAACATGAAGCCCAGCTAAGGGTGATGAAGGGCAGGGCAGACCCACAGAAACAGGTCACCTGGTGGGAACTGGAACTTCTGTCAGTCCTCCCAGAGTGGTGGCCTGTGCCAGGCGGACGAAGGCCACAAAGGGCTTCTCCAGGAAGTCCACCTCCCCCACCAGCACATTGGATGCCTCAGCGTGACGCGGAATCTTCTTCATGAACTTGTTCTTTAGCTGGCCAGTCCCATAACAGCACATAAATATACTGTCCACCAACACCATCTCGCCAGCATGGATTGGGCCCCGTTAGTCTATCGCTGACAGTGACATACACACATACACCCAGGTACACAACATGCCAATCCCTGCATGGACCTCAAAACACATTAAGTGCAGCAATCATAAACAGCATCACCATTCAACAAATTTATTGAATTACAACAGAAGTCTGAACATGAAATTATTACCTAAGTGATAAGGAACCTAATGGATTTTTTTGCAGTCTCATACTTTCTTTAATTTTCAATGCATTTTCTCCCCACATCAGGCTTCCATTGGTTCCCAGCAGTCATTTTTACCAAATATATAACTTATTTCCTCTGAGAAAACTACAGAAGTGTTACAAAACAACTCTGTCAGCTTTGATAAGTAAGTGTAGATGCAGTATTTTCCGGATGGAGCAGCATAGAGCTTCTTCAAAATAGCAGCACTACCCGCTCAAAACAGGAACATTATCTGCCCCTTTTAACCTGCTGTTATTATACAAAGAGTTCCTAAATCTTCCGTATCACAGCCCCTACAGGCCCCCAGCTACACGTGATTGGTGCATGGCCTAAGCTTTTGTGAAAATCAGCTCATTTCATAAGATGTTTCAAAGCCTTGTTCTTCAGCATTGACCTTGGTCGCAATTTCTAGTGCCCTGAGGTCTTTTTTTTTGTTTTTAAGCTCTGTTGAGTTATTTAAGTAAATGTAAAACCATGAATCATAGGCCTCGGTCAACCTTTTGGCCTGCGATGGTTTGATTGTGATCCAGCATGTTGTCAAAGCTAGAATTCAGTTTTAACTGTTAGAAAACGGGAAATCAAAATCGACAGTATGCCTGCCCTGTAATTGCCCCATTCCCGGCTGGGTAAACACTTCAGAACATGTGAGCCGTAAGTGTTTGGGCGGGGTGGGGGGGCAGCACTCCTGAGTGGCAAGCTAATAATCCTGTCAATCACAGACAAAGGCGGGAAGATGAAAGAGTGTGGTAGGTGTCCCTCGCCATGGGGGGAGAGGGTAACTCATTAAACTGAGCTCCCACACAAGCAGGATGTGTGTGGAGGGGGGTGAGGGTTAGTTAGACTGGCTTTGAAGATCAGAAACAGGGGTGCTTTTGTCTTCAAGAATACAAATTCACTTACATGCCCCAACCCAACTCTTCAAATTAGAACTCTCCTCTTGATTGTTGTCATAATGACCCTGGCATATCTGTAAACACCTGACTGCCGTACTATATTAGGTCCCCTTTACTGTCAAATGCTTTATTTTCCTGGGATTTTTCTTTAAGTTGCAATGACCTCAATGAAAAAAACACAAGCTTATTGGATATTGGGCTTTCAGTAGGTTGGTGGCTGACTCACTTGTGAGGGGATTAGATACTCCCTTGGTTCTAGCCAAAGTAATTCCATTGCCCCTGCTGACACTTACCACATTCCTAGCCTCACCATCACACCAACACACAAACACACGCACAGGCACACACACACACACACACAAACACAGCTGGGACAGGAGCTGGAAAGTATCAAAGAAACATATCTTTGTTTGTTACCTGGTCTGTGCTGGGTGTGTCTGAAATATCATTCATACTCCGACTTTGTGTGTGACCTGAAATTATACCAAAAACATATACTGGACATATTAGCAGGATGACCCAGGGCCTAGAATCAAGGACCAAAACCTGCTAATTAATTTGTCTTTACTGAAAGCATGTGTCACTAACAGTAACACTAACATTAACACCAACACCAGCACTAACACTGTATTAAGCCTCGATCAACTGACTGTGCGTCAACTGACTGTATCCCAGCTTACTTAAAGCAATGCTACTGGATCCTCACAAAGCTGATTTGTGAACAAATCAATTGAGGGGGAAATGGGGGAGAATGCAACAATTGCAGAAATCCTAAGTCAAACCCAAATACTGCAAGATTGCCCGTAATCCCTTTCTGCAAGAACACTGCAAATCTCACTAATGATAAAGAAAATTATAAATCCCAGTGTATAATGTTGTGACAGCAGTTATCGGGGAACCCACACATACATGTAAAATCGTTTCACATATTTTAAGTTGTGCAGAAATGAAGAGCCAAACTGTATAAGTAAAACACATCTACTGTTAATTTGGAACCTACGGATTAATTCAACCCAAAAAATTTTTGCATGGTCAATAAAGTGATAAAGTTTGACATTTCCTGCTACAGGGATGCTGTTGGGTTTATGCTGTAATTTCATTCAGCGATAAGGCCTACAATGTTTTGCTACGTGGGTATTCATTTTTTCATGTCTTTCCTTCCTCTCTGGGTTCTGATTGGTCAGTCGTTAAGACACTGTTAGCTGAGTTTGCCCTTGGCGTGCCCTGCTACATGGACATGCAGTTATTTTCTTGTGTATTTCGCTTAATGCCAAGGCCCAGTGGTGACAGTGTGTGAGAGATGTATCTCTGGGGGCAGACTCACACAGGTGCCCGTCGCTGGCCGCCTGCCGTGCCCGCAGGTCCTCGGTGGAACGGTGGATACCGCTCCCCGGGTTGGGGCTGCAACTCGGACCGCGGTCTAGTGGGGGAGGTGGCAGAAGAAGAAAGGAAGGAAGGAAGGGTGTCCAAGAAGAAAAGGTAGAGTGATGGACACAGGAGGAGATGGAGTTAGTATCTGTATTAGTATGAAATTGGCTGGATTAAGTTAAATTATATCACTATTTCGAGGTTGAAAGCAATTACCTGTGAGTAGATATGTAGAATTACAGAATTATATGTAGAATTATAGATAATAAAATGAACAAAAAAGACAGCACAGACTATCATTTTATTTTATTGATTAAACAGAATCAACCACTTGCACTTGTTTGAAATTATAAATGTCTTCGCAGAAAACCCCTTTTGATGTGTGTGAAGTTAACAAATTGGAAGGAAGCTTTTCCTCCATATAGAATCTTTTCAGATCTATAATATTGTTTGGTTCAAATTAGAGGTTTCAATAGGATCCTTCAGATCCAATGAAAACAAACACAGTGAGTTGGGAGCGTTGTGGAGATGATTCTGGGGACTGACATTCTGTCTTTGTAGATCATTTTATTTATCGAATGTCCTTGTACTAGGTTGAATTCATAATGCATTTGTTAAACACTAAGTTATGGAAAGCACTTATATAGCCTTTGCTACCCATCCATACCAAGGGTGCCACGATTTTTTTTGCGATTCCTAGTTCTCATTCCATCCCTATAATTACAGAAATAGCATTCAATGGAAGCTGATCCATACAGTATATTTTAAACTATGTGTTACTCTTCAAATGTGTATACAATCATCACAGACATGAACGGAATTAGAGCAGAAATTTGTCACAAAATGAGGCTGAAGCACAGAGAGGTGGGGACAGACCGGCGGGCCAGACACTCACTTGTAGAAGAAGACTTGCCCATGTCGGCCAGCGAGCGGTGGATGGGCTTTTTGGTCTGGTGTCGGTGTTTGCGCAGTAGAACGAAGACAACCTTCTCCTTCAGACTTGGTGGCAGCAGCCCCTCCTCCACCTGCTGCTCCACGATCTCGTCTGGTAGTGGTGGCCAAGCATGAGGAAGATAAGGCTGGGGACACATCCTAACCTGTGCCATCCCAGCTTTAACATGGCGCCAATTAAATATCTAATGTAAGACTTACATTTAATGCTAATATTTCCAGGGGCATTATGGCTCCCATTCAATTCCCATTCAGTAAATGCATAAAATACACTAAACTAATTTTTGAATCGATACATAGTATAGTTGGTTCAGTAAATGTCTACAAAAGATCTACCTGTAAATTATTTGAGTAGACAACAGGTCATAAGAAGCTCTAAAGGGTAGTTCCTCTATAAAGTGTGATATAGGATATGTCAACATCAAAAAATATATTGGGGTCTTTGAAGGCGCTGTTATTAAAATGGGTTTGAACTGCAAGTAATCCCAAAAATTAATTTTCCTGCTAAGTGATTTCTTAATAGAGGTCAGTAGATGCTGACTGTAGGGGAGACCTCAGCCCAGTGAGTATGATGCCACAGTGAAGTCCACAACCCACCCATGATCTGGGGCAGTGAGAAGCCCTCCAGGTTCAGCAGAATGGTACCCGCCTGCAGGCAGGTGCGCAGTTCAAACAGGCTGTGCAGCGACAGGGTGGAGACGTGCGGTTTGCTCCAGCGCTCCCCACCCTTCTCCACCTTCTCCTCAAACTTCACCCACCTGGTGAAGAAAATGGTGAGAAGTTGCTAAACGATGGGCAAAAGGGAGGGACAGATAAAAATTGTGACTCCCGTGTTTATAGAAATTCAGTTATTCATCTGTATGCTCTAAGCCTTCCAGGACGGACTATAACTGTGGAAATTATCTTCGGGGCAATTTTATCCAGGTTCTTTTGCAAATAAGTGTTGGTGACAGATGCAAACCAGACCCTTGGTGTGCATCTGTGTATGCTGTCACTTTATAAAAATGTTTCTAATAAAATACATCGTCATATAAACATCTCATCCTGCTCAGATCCCCAACTAATGAAAGAATATCCACAGGGGGCACCACTACATTAATGCAACACCTCATAGAGGGAACACACACATGAATGCACTAGGTTTAGCGGGAAGGGAAGGTGTGTGTACATGCGTGAATATATGGATACCTACGCCAGAGTGGTGTGTCACTCTGCAGGTTAGGAAACTATGTCTGAGAGGTCCCCATTTCAAATCCTATGGTCAGCAGAGCAATCATTTCACTGTTGGGCCCTTGAGCAAGACCCTCAATCTCCAGGGGCTAACCCTAAATCTACCCTGTATGTGCATCTCATAGGACAGCAAGATGGGACACGCAATGATGAAACTGCCACCGCCAATAAAGGCCACATTCTGCTGGCTACCTGAGTGCTGATTGCAGGGGCACGCAGGGATGGGTGGACAGCGACACCTACCTGGCCGATTCCTTCCATTCCAGCTCGGTGCCGTCGTGCTGTAGGGTGTCCATCTCAGTGAATAACGTGGGTGTCGGCATGTCATCATCACTGAGGATATAGCGCAGCCGTTCTGCCGCTGGCGAGACTGGGGTAGGGGAAGAGACGTCCTGTCAGCTCAACTCCCTGATAGCATCCTCACCTATATGCCCGTGCAGCCCACAGAGCTCATCTGGCTCATCTCAGCAGGAGATTCTGGACCTTCACTGTCTACCTCTTGTGGAAAACAATATGGTTTCACATGTGTATAGACGCACGCATATATACATCCATAAACAGTGTTGGCTAAAACTCTGGGAACACTTGCTGCAAACTAAGTTTTTCATATTTAACATCAAATAATTTTCAGCAAACACGTATGATTATACCTTGATTAACCTTCCTGCGGTACGGTTGCTAGTTTCAAGACTTCAAAATTTTTTATATAAACATCATAATGTAAAAAAATTCTGCCCCAAAATAATATTAATATACAAGTTTCCAACCATTGAAAAACATTATCCAGACATGAAGCCAATTAAATAAAAATATTAATAAAATGTGTTAGTTCTTCAGTAAGGCCTCTAGGCATTCAATTTGCAGCTCTCAGTTTAATTAACGAAATGAGCCCATATATGGATTTATCCGGTCAGTCTACCCTGAATTGCAAGGGTTTCCAGCCAACCACTTCGTAACATGAGGATTACCGACCCTCCACTTTGACACACCCCTCAGCCACCCAATGACCTGCAGCTCCTTGAAACCAGAAGAAACAAACAGACCAGAGCATTATGACTTTGGCTTGAAGTAGTTTTGGTGGACATGCAACTTTCTGGGGGAGAGACAAAGCAGTAAAATTGACTGGCGGCAAATAGGAGAAGAGGTTTTCCCCGTGCCTAGAAGTTATTGTACTGTGTCCCACACATTCAGTTCTCCTTACTACTGAGTAGAGAAAGAGAGGGCAAAAGACAAATTTTAAGGCTTTAGGCTATTCGGAGGGGGGGCCCTGCGGTAAAACCTATGGTTGACGCAAACATATCATCACTGGTAAGTTATATGTTTAATCTACATTATAATAATTACCATTTATAATTATTAATTATATACAATAGCCTATACAAATCTGCTAAAGTGGATCCACACATTAACAGCAGTAAAGTTAACGACGTAGACATACTAAGAAGAAAATGATACCGTGACGGACTTTATGACAGGTGACAACTCAGTTGGGGGGTTTGCTGAGAATGACTTTTAAAACATAGGATACAAATCCAGAAAATTCTACGATTAGACACAGATAAGGCATGTTTAATTTGTAGTTTTCAAGACTGGCTAAACTGGAGGTGGCAAGGGAAAAGCTGACAAGCTTTATAACGATCCTTCCCAAGGGTGACGTATTTCAAAATAATGTGTTTGACAGGGGCAGAAGTCTCCAAAATGCTTATAATGCCAAGTGAAACCCACATTAGTGTGTATGTGAGTACAAGCTGGTTTACAATTCAACTTTGTTTATCTGCATAAGTAAAGTTTTTAGAAATTGGTTTATGTCTGGTTAGTATGGTAGCGTATTGCGGCCACCATGATTAAATAAAATTTGCACAGTTTCTCATTATAACATGATATGCTGCTGTAGGTTAGTGTCTCATGACTGTCAGGATTTACACTAGAGCTTATTTGGGCATGTTCATGGATGTTGCTTGGGTGTTTTAAGCGTTTTATTTTTGGAAGGTACAATGGCATGTGCCATTTTCAAATCTGGGGTGCAGGCTAAAGGGCTACTGAAATTTATTTGTATTCTAAAAAAAAACACACGTTACAATACATACAACACAAAACAAAACGAATGATCCACAATCTCTGTGTATATAAGCCTGCATGTAAACCCTCCCATGACCTAGGTACCCATCCTCACCGTTTTATCATCCTCATTCAGAAATTGAAAATTGGCACATGATTATTACATCATTCATTTTTCTATGCCTCATATGATACATTTTCCTTTTCCCACCCCCCCAAAGCAATCCATGCTGAACAATTCATATCGAACTACACTTGCTTAATTATTAATAGTTGCAGTGCATCATATTCTGAAGTCACACTTTGTTTGTTCAGCCAGAAATTAGATTAGGGTAGAGATATGTTAACTCCAGACCCCTATAATGTGACAGATTATATAAATTTATGTGGAAAGCAACTGTATGCTTTTATGTAACACAATTACAATTACCAGTACATTAAGCTCATTTATATAAGCTGGATAATATTAGGGAGCAAACTGGGCTGCATGCAGAGAGTTCCCCGATGTTGAGCTGTCAAACCACATCTGGCCACCTTATTAGCTCTTCATATATAACAAATGCCACAAGACCCAGCTGTTCCAGGAATATCTCCACTAGCCTGATACCACCCCATGGATGCTCTTAATATATTAAAAATACTTAATATTATTCTTTTGATAATAGTCTCCCTACTTTCTTCCTTATGACACGAGGCTTGCTTATGAAGATGTTGTGTAGCTTTTGCTCAAATATTGCTTACACTTGTACCTTGGAATTCACTGGAAGCTCTACCTAGCTGCACGTATGCCTACTCGACTCTTTCACGGTTGTATTTGTAATGTTCTATTTCTCCCTTGTTTGTTGTTTTTGACAAAAGCAACATAAACATCTGCCAAATTAAACAAATGTTACGTAATATAATATAATATAATATAGTATAATATAATATAATATAATATAATATAATATAATATAATATGCATTACAATTGGTTTACACTCGGTCACACATATGAAAAATTGAGGCACTCTAATTAACTTTTAAGTTGTTTTTGGACATTGGAAGGAAACTGGAGTATCTGCCAAAAAAGCACACACACATGAAAACATGCAAACTCCGCAAACACAAACAGGTGGTGTATGGTGGCAGCATTAACCACTATGCCACTGTACCACCTTGACAAGTATGCACGATGTGCAATGTTCTCTTTGGGTGTATCATTAATTTTCAACTCCTACATAATTGCAAAAACTTAAAATATCACAATGTGAGCTTTTCCCAACATCGTTCATCCCAAACACACAATATAACCACAAAAAATAATTTATATTAATTAGTTATATTGTACCGCATTATGTAAAATGATGCGGCTAACTGACTGGGCTAACCTTCATTTTAGCAGCAATTATTTTGACATACAGGAATAGTAGAAAGTAAATTAAACAAAATACTTATGCCAAAGACAGGCTAGTCTACTTTGAGAGGTTAAATGACACATACAGTCACGTGAAAAAATTAGAACACCCCACTGAATAGCTAATTCTTTATTAAGAAATATTAACATATCAATATTAAATTTTGTTTCAAATTATATCTCTATAGCTCTAATGATACTTTCGCTCTCTATTTGGATCCACATCCTCCACCATATTGCCAAGTAATAGATTAGGAACATTTTTATTGACGCTTTTTAATAATCGTGTAATCGAGTTTAATCGAGTGATCATGACATAACTGTAAAGTTTGCCTTTTGACAGGCTCTGAAGATCATCTTTGGCACCTTGCTGTCCAGATACCATTCAGAGGGTTCCTCCCCTTCCTCTGCTGCTCTGATGTAAAGTGACTGGCTCAAAATTCTGTTTCATTTTCATAAAGAAACTCCACAAGGATTTCATTATACTGCGATATACAGATGTAATAACACTGGACCAATTTCCGCAGTAATCTTATAAGATGCCACTTTTGAAAGAATTTGTTCTCATTTGTGGAATATATGAATGCCTTGTCAGCTGATTAACATGCGCCCCCTATTTGTTAGGGATGGGACCGTCCTGAAGTAACTTAAAACATGTAAACAACTTGCACAAATATGCCCAAATATGGTCTAATTTAAATTGTGACAGTCACGAGATGCTACCCAGACATGAACCAGTTTCTAAAAGTTTTACTTCCATGTATAAACAAACTCAAATTGTAAACAAACTTATGCTCACAGACATGCTTCTGTGAGTTTCGTGGGTTATGTGTTGCCATTATAAGCATTTTGGAGACTTCTGCCTTTGGTTTCTTTGTAAAAGGCTATACCTTTCTTGTATATTTGTATTATTCTGTTTTTGATCATATATAATTCATTATTTTGAAAGCTCTACTCCATGGCAATGATTGATATAAATGTCGTCTCGATTGGTTCAGCAATTGAGATCTGTCATCAGCTATTCCCACGCTACCCCAGTCTTGAAAACAGTAAATGGAAGTATTAAGAAGTGCCTTACCTATGTGTAATTGTAGTTTTTCTGCTTTATTTAATTCCTGACCTTATATCCTAAATTTTTTAAAAGTCATTCCTGGTGCCCTCACCCCACTGAATGGTCACTATCTCCACAGTGAGAGTGACCAGAGTCATGAAGGTGTTGTGCAGCCTAGCTTTAACCCATAATAACCCACTGTGACACAGGTGTCACTACGACTTTAAATGTCCTGGAAACTTTCTCACACAACTTTATCCTTGACTTTACCTCATTAGGCCCCAAAGTGACATGTTCGTTTTCACAGGTCAGAATTTAAAAAACAAATTAGAAATGTGTTCTGTGTGGTCCATTTGGTCTGTTTTATATTTCCCATAATTTGGGCCTGGGTTGTTATGGGTTAAAATAAGGTGGGGCCTCTGATATGTTGTTGAACTCGTCATATTCCAGGCTATTAGTTTCTTCCTGCTTCAAGAAGCAGCAGGTTATCGGGTAGCCAATAGGTCTGTCAAAAGGGAAGGTCAGTAGTCTGAGTGTTACGAGGTGGTTGGCTGGAAAGCCTCGCCATTCAAAAATCAAACAGGTAGGCCCGTAGGCCAGGAGCTATGTATTAAATACTGCGAATTGTGTATGTGTGCAGAGTGTATGTGCTGACAGGGGAGTTTTTTCTGTTTTTGAGCATTTTAGCTTGTTTTTAGACTAAAGGCCCATGACAGATATTGATCTTTGGACCCTTATAGGATAGAAATGCTGAGATCAGCATACATTGTGGGGTGAGTGTTACGTTTTTCATTTTGCTAATATATTAAATGGCTTTAATGTTTTTTAACATTAAATGGTTTTTATATATTAAATGGCTGGGTAATGTTTTTTAATGGTTGGAAACTTGTGTATCACTATAATGAAGAGATCTTCCACTGGAATGTTTTACATTACTATGTCGTTTATGGAATTTTTTGAAATCTGCAAACTAGCCACCCACCATACCACATATTGGTCGATCAGGGGGGTGTGGCTGATTATGAGGCTACAAAGACCTTTCCTAGGGTGAATATCAATACCAAGACTGCAAATACCATTCTTGTGGCCTTGGCAAGACCGGTCTTGCTAACTTGTCTTCCAAAAACGAACTTGGGGGCGCAATGAATCATGGGATTGGTCTCATTTGGCGAGGATGCAACCGATATACCCTTGATATTTGGGGTGCAGCAAGACCAACATATGCGGATTTTTACCGTCCTCTGTGTTCTTAGTACTGGAACTGGTCTTCGGCAATGGAAGATGATGTAAAACGGGTACACGAGAACACAGTACAGTCAAGTTTACATATTGAGATTCACCCCTGATATCTAGAGCTACCCTGGAGGGTTTTCTTCGTATGTGGATCGACAGATTATCTGGATTTAATTGTTGACGATTTGACAACATCCCAGATTTTTCGGTTCTTCAAAATTCTTGATGGATTGGTTGTCACAGCAACCAGTCTGTATACTCAAACCTGCTCGGAGGAGGCTAATTCAATGTAAACAAGATTAGATCACAGATATAAACAGAGTTCTGTCCACTCAGGAAACGCATCCAACCATGGCCATGCCTTTCTTATGAAAGCAACTGAGTGCAATCGGTGTGATCATATTAAGAAGAGTGCATAATGTTTTTTTCCAGTAGAACTGTATTGCATAATATTAGAGTATAAATAAGACCAATTTAATACCAAGGGCACATAAGAAAAAATCTGAAAAAATACAGTATAAGACAAGTACTAAAGTCCATCACCAAAACATTAGTCCTTGGATGAAAAAAAGGAGCTGCATCCATCTGCTGTAATTCAGCTTGACTAATCTGACTCTGCAGTGGCACCAAAGAACCAAAACAGTTGGATAACCATAGAACAGCTATCCAAGTGAACGATAGTGATGTACGATTCGTGAACTAATTATCCTTTTGAACCAGTTCTTTTCAGTGAATTGATTGAACCGGTTTTCAAATCTAAAATAATCTAACTTTTTGTACATCCACGCATTAAAAGTCTAAAGATATTTGACAAATTCATATAAAAGCACACAACCTTTTTAAATTCACTTACATTTGCTTTTTATAGACTGTCTATAGCCATGTTGCCTTCAGCGCCCCTCCGCCCGTACCATAATCCATTGTATTTGTGCCGTGTGCATGCCCGGCTGCTTGGTGGCTGTGGCTCACTACTCCCAACTTTCTGCGTTTGTCAAGTTAGTGAGTTCGGCATGTTGGGTTGAAGCGGTTACTAGGCAATTCTAGTGAGACTCATAAGACCCATAGGAGAATATTATGATATAATTTATTAATGTATGATTATGATTTCTTATTTAAAATGCAAATAATTACATTATTGGCCACTGGTATTTCTCTTTTATTATGCAGTTCTGTTTGGTGTGTTACTAAGTTTTGGAGTTGCATTCCCCTAACCATATTTTTCCCATTGGATATGTATATTTTGGTGTATGATTTTAGTGAACGTGAGGTTTTTCAGAAACACATTAGTCGTGTTGTAGTGGCACTGACTGTATTTTTAAATTAGTCAGCCAGCACTGGATCATTCTAAAATTCGCTTTTGGTTCATGTGGTCAGTAATCCTTCATCCCTTAAAGGCATTAACCCAGCTTTTGCCTCTATGAGTGATTTCATAAAACTCCCACGCACAGGTTCTTGGGACCAGTCCATGCCAAGCTGTGCTTGTCAATTCTCACACAGAGCATTTGGGTGATATGCCAAAGATCGCTTTAAAAAACTGTCCAGCTACCTCTATGTATATAGCAGCAGTATAGAGAGCAGCTTTCTAGACGTGCAACAGACTGCCACATTGCCTCCTTTACCTTTGGCAACTCTTTTTGGGACAAGCTCAGACTGTTCCAATACATTTCCATTTCCAAAAATGCAGTGTGAAGTTTTATGCTCGTTAGTACAGTGACAGGCTTTACGAGTTTATTGGGGCCTGGTTGGCATCTAACATAAGCTGGACCAGGCTGGTCCTTAAGCAGACAGCATGAACTTCTCCAGCTCTTCCTCATTTGATCTTAGATTTATTCCTAGCAGAACTGAAGATCTCCACACCACCCCTTTCCTCCATACTTACCCTTCGATGGGCTTAGCACCCCTGAGTACCTATGGGCTCCTGGTCCCTGCCGGGTAGCAACAAATGTCTCTACCAGCCTGGCAGCTTCTGCTGCACTGCTTAGGTCGTGCTCCTTCACCCACTTCTTGACTTCTGGATAGAGGACGCGAAGGTATTGTTCCAGTACTACTGTCTCCATTATGGAATTTTTATCACTTGTGTCAAACCTGACCCATTTACAAAATAAATCCTTCAGGCGATTGTAGAGCTCCGTTGGGGACTCATTGCGAAGTGTTTCCATGGCGCGGAAATGCTCCCGGTACATCTCTGAGGTGATCTCATACTTCTTCAGCATGGCTTCTTTCACCAAGAAGTAATTCTTGGCTCTGCTGGGACATAGCTCCACAAATACACTGCGAGCTTCGCTTGTCAGAAGGGGAAGTAGGTGCATTACCCAGTCCTCCTCAGGCCATTGAAAAAACTCTGCTTGTCTTTCAAAAGCCCTCAGGAAGTGTTCGATATCATTGATGTCTTCCAGTTTAGGCAGCATCGGCTCCTTGTGGAAAGAGCCAGCAGATGGTGGTGGGTGAGGATCTCCAAGATCCAGCTGTAATGGATGAACCGGGTGGCTGAGGACCTTGTACTTTTGTCCCTGTCCATCCTTTTGTCGTTCCTGATGTTTTTCTTGTTCTCTCTGCACATTGAAGGTCTCAGCCATCCTTTGAGAGTGGTGCCAGACCCTTGTTACTCACTCAAGACAAAGACGGCGATGTTGCCAGTTCTCCCTCCACCAAGGGACCTTATTTCTTGCTTATTCCTAGAATCTTACAACTCCGTTTTTGTCTGTGCCTGCAAATCATGCTGCTGGTACCAGCTATTGCAACCAGGCTGGCACATACAGGATTAAAACTGGCTGAGGCCAAAGGCCTATTACCAAGGCGCTTATTTCTTGTGGAGACACAGGATTTAAATACCCAAAGCTGCTCCCCCTTGGGAATTCAATTCTTCCTTCAAAACACTTTAAACAAAGCACTACATATATACATATATAAACATGCATGGACAATGAGTAAAAAAATTAAATCAATATGAGAAATATGAGATTTACAAAACCAATTAAAATAAATTCAGGCATAATGCATTAATAGGGTAAGCTGATATAAAATTACTTCCCCTGTCTAATAATTCCTTTTGGTTCACCTCAATGAACTGTAGTTTTAACCCTTGTGTATTTTACTCCTTCCGTTCTAAATTCTAGAATCTATAAACTTCTACCTCATTTTGAAAATGGACTGGGGTAACTTCAACCCCAAAAATAACACAGGGGTTAAAAGAGCAATGAATTTGCTGGAGTGCCCCATAACGAGCTTACAGGTCATAAACAAGGTCTATGATAGAACACCTCAACCTGGGCCACCCATTCATCATGCCAGGTGTTCCACTCCCTGGCGTCTGAGACCAACATTCTCAACACTATGGGAAACTTGGGCCACTGACTGCATGGATGGCTCCTGGATGAGGTGAGCCAGAAGGCAGACTCAACCGCTGAGAGCTGAAGATCCCAGACTAGAAACCAGGGAGCGTAAAAAGGGGAAAGTACACAAAACCCAGGACATGGACGTAGAAAACCTCAAAGACAGAACACCAATGGCACAGCACACCAGCTGTGGGATGCTGGGCACTTGGGATCACAAATCCCTAAACCAGAAACTGGCTAACCAAAAGCCCAAAGCCAAAATGCTGGTCAACCGGAGCCATGAACCCCAAGTCACCCAAACCACCAAGCCAGTACCTGCTGGCTACTAACAAGCACAGAGAAAACAGACATACTCCATCTAGCCTTATAGATCAAATCTCTGACTGAAAACCAACTGGGCCCAATGCTCCAAGACCAATGGCGATGGCTGAGCCATAAGAGTTGCTTAAATAAGGTTTGGCTCTAATTGCCACCGGCCTAGAGCAGTATCAGTTACCTGGTCAGTAACTCAGGTCTAGGTGTGACAGTTCCTCTTATAAAATGGCCTGCCACTAATTTCTCTGTGGTGCAAAGGGAGCGGTTCCCCCTTCAGCAATATCCTCACACCTGAACATTCCGCCTCTGTTTGTTATTTGCTGAAACTCCTCTGCTTTATGCCCTGTCCTCTGCTTTATGCCCTGTCCTCTGCTTTATGCCCTGTCTTCCTGCGATAGGCTCAGTGCTGCACTGACCATCTGGAATTTCTCAGGTGGCCTGATGGGTATATGACCCAGTACATGTATTGGGAGACCTGTGGGGGACCCAAATTCCAGGGCCAATTTTTATTCCCAGTCCAGATCAGGATAGGCTCCAGGCTCTCCTATGACCCTTACTGGGTTACGTGGTGGGAGGATGGGTGGATCTTTGACAGCTGTTTAAGATTCAGGGGTGTCTTTTTTTATCAAAACTGTGCATAGAACAATTCATAAAAGTGTGCATATGAATCGCTGGTACGTACAGGCAAATTGGTATTTATTAGTTGTGTGTATGAACAGCCGTACAAAATGAACATTGATAAATCTCACGCATTCTAAATGTGACGGTGAGTGCACAGCAAGAC
This sequence comes from Mormyrus iriodes, assembly GCA_011763525.2. Lineage (NCBI taxonomy): Eukaryota > Metazoa > Chordata > Actinopteri > Osteoglossiformes > Mormyridae > Mormyrus > Mormyrus iriodes. The sequence continues at coordinate 30,206,752 of JAAGVU020000113.1, forward strand.
TAATTTTAATAAAGACTTTCCCTTGGTGAACGATATATGGGCAAATAACTTCCACATTAACACACGTCGTACCGCACAGTAGAATGTGTTGCAGAAATGGAAACTGTGAAGACACATATAGCCTTATTCCTGTTCGTAATATATGTTGCACTATATGCTTGTATGTATGTTATTTTCTGTCTGTATTTTTCTATTAAAAAATAAAGTACTGTAAGAAATTTGTAGAGGGGGAAAAACTGAGAATTCACCAAGAATACAGTGAAGTTTTGCTGGACATTTATTTCACAACTTTACCAGTGGCTGGTCAAAGAGAAAGGACCTAGCTGGGGGACAGGCGAGGCATACAATTAATGCTGTGTCACCTATAATGAGAATGGCAGCATAGGTGAGGAAGCAGTGGTTCGATCTGAAAACGACCATCAAAAGAAGGACCGCAGCCCACAGATCCCACGTCCGTGCCACAGGGGGCGCCCAAGCACCACGTCAGTGTCACCTCTGGATGGTAAAATTGCTGTCATTCATAAGTGAAAAATCCCTAACAGGAATCATTAGAGATGACACTGACAGTGCAGCTCCATCACCCGTGGATGAGGCCGGGCTATCAGAAATAGGTTAGATACTTCTGTGGTTGCATTTGACTGGCTGCAGCAAGTACGTCGTATGGCAGCAAGTACGTCGTATGGCAGCAAGTACGTCGTATGGCAGCAAGTACGTCGTATGGCAGCAAGTGAATGCTGCAAAAATAAATTGTATATACAGCATATTTAGTGACAGTGATATATTATTTCTTTGGGCATGAACCTTATATGACTTTGGAACGACTCCTTGTCATTAGCATGACCTGCCTGCACATACTTTGTCTGAACATAACTATATCATTCTATTTGGCCATCAATGTAGATGATTAAGTGGGATTCTGTGTGTATCCTATGTGCTGATTGGTTGGCTTCAGTTACGCTTCTCTGCGACTAGGGGTTTGTACATATGCATGGTTGGGGGTATTCGTAAATATACGCACATTTTGACACACAAGAAGAAATCGATAAATAACATTCTATGCGTAAAATGTGCATACATATGGCTTATGCACAAAACTGTATCATATGGTTGATAAATGAGAAAGTTTTTAAATAACCTCAACTACATGGCATAAACAACTGAAAGCCAGATTGGAAAGTTTGTCAGCAGATGACACATCAGAGCTACAGTGTTGAAAATGTTGCGCGGACTTTGTGGGCGGGACTTACTATATATTTATAGAAGAACTGGGCACCAGTTCCTTATAATGACTGCTTCTCCATGCGTTTCTGTGGGTTTATGTCATTTGTTGGTATAAAACTGGATATAATGTGTGAATGCGTGTGGATGTGTTCATCTATAGGGTGACACCTCATACAGGGCTGTACCTTGCCTTTCCCCTTTGCCTGCTGGCATATGCGGTGGATCACCCCAGTGCTAATCTATGGGTCGGACACTGCTGTTAGAAGTTCCACGAACAACCCACCAAGGTTTATGAAACGGCTGACAGGTTTAGTTCAGTTAGCATGAGATATTAGTCTCTGTGAAGGAAAGTAAAGATTTGAGTTTCACAGTGAACACCCTTTCAACCCTCTCTCCTTTTCCTGGACTTCTCAATGGTCAGGACCTTCACAGACAGGAGGGACCAGGGAGAACCAGGGAAGAGAAGGGAAGTGAAATGTCACTGAGGTGGGCCCTAGAGAACGCACTGATGGGGTAAGTGCTCAAATGGCTGAGAGCTCCTGTTTCATACAGAATTCAGTCAAGGTTGATGGGCAAGGAGATGCCAGCATGTGTTAGATTCCACTATCTCACAACAGATGTTAATGGCAGCTTCAACACAATGAAAGCATTGCAGAGATATGAACAGTAATGAAAATACACACTACACTCTTACAGAATATGAAAATCTAAGCATGAAAGTAATCCATTCTCCCTTGTTTTCCTAGTTCTCATCAAAAAAAAGTTTTGCTCTTTGCAAAAAACATGGTCACGCATTAATAAGATAAAAGGTTGACATACGGAGATAATCGAAATTTCCCCAACCGGCACGGATATAATACAGGACTACAAGAGTAGGAAAACGGAGAGAATGACAGTGGTGAATGTGGAAGTGAGTGCCGAAGTCTACCTGCAGCGCTACTCTGATCCTGGAGCCACAGGGTTTGGGGGGTGTGGTGCACGAGGCCTTGCATTGAAGACTTTTGAGGTGCTGTGGGAAGCTGAAGACAGGAGGACAGACTGGCACTTCACTCCTTTCCTTTCAGATTCTTCTGTTCTCTTTTATCCTGCTGTACTTTTCTTCCTTCCTCATTTGTCTTCAGGAAATGCTTCTTCTTCCTCTTTGACTTGTTAGCGTCTCGATTGTGTTTTTCTTCAGGTACTCGCTCTCGCGCCTCCTCTTCTCTGGCCTTCCCTTCAGCTGTGCCTCTTCTTCCTGAAAACTTTAGGATGCTTGACGTTTCTCGCTCTACCGTGCAGTTTGGCTGTCCCTCCCCGTCCCCTCAGGTGCCAGGCTACACTCAGTCACTGCTCACCGCCTCCTTCCCAGGTGAAATTCCCTGCTGTAGTGAAAGTGCTCACCGCACTCAGACGAATGCCTTCACCTCCACAACTCCTCCTTTAAGTCTCTCATCTCCCTCTTTTGTATGCTCCTCCTTTTTCAACAACCCTGTCTCCTCCTACTACCACTGAAACAGCTATTGTGATTCCTATTAGAATAATGATCATTATTACAGCAAAACATCATTACTTTTATTGTTACTCACAGTAATAGGCAGGCAGCTGTGGTTGCTGTGGTTATAATCTTCACCCCTATTCATACTGCCATTACAATAGTGTTGTTACAACACGTGACTGTCGGAGTGTTAGGGTTAGGTTTAGGGAAATGAACATATCAAAGAGTCAAAAAGCACTACTACTGAGATGGAAAAGGCACCAACAGAAGCTGCACATAGACTTTAAAGGGAGGAACATTTGATATTAATAAACCCATATAAAAATGTGCACAATGTACAAGTCGCTAAAATGTTTCGGATGCCCGGGGGAGGGGGGCATTAAGGCTCTGGATCTGAGGCGGTTTGACCCGGTTTTTGAAGTTCCTAAGGTCTAATCAGCTTACTGGTCTCTGAAGCACTGGCACTCGAGGAGAGTAATTTCCCCCATGCTGGGAATTTAGCTTGTTTTGAAGTATTAATCACAAATTGCCCAACGCGCTATACATTAGTGCTGTGTTTCGGGGAAACGGGAGCTGGGAGCTGGAGGTTTGGTGAGACTGTGTGTGTGTGACGCTCTGTGTCAGTGTCTGCAGTGTGGGAATCGCAGAGGAGATGCTCACAGATGGTGTCCTGGTCCTGGGCATCCATCTCTTCTTGGCCAAACATCTCCCTCCTGCTTAGGCCGCCCTGCTCACTGTGGCACCTGCGGCATCCTCTGTTCACGGAGTGGCGGTGCTGCCGTTTACGTCGGTAACCTCGCACGACCGGCATGCCGATGTAAATCGACTGGTTATCTGGACGCACGGCAGGAAAAGGGACGAGCAACAATTTGATCAGAAGCCTCACAACCTAAAAATGATATATGTAACACGATATTTCAGGTAAATAGAAATTGGCATATTTCAGATTCTTGTTGACCAAACAAGTACAGTACTGCTTAACCAGGAATGAAAGAGAAATCAGGTGCAGAAGCACTATTCAACTAGAAGTATTGTATGACAACGAAATCACTATGTTACTGCATTAAGCAGTTCATACACTGGAAATGTACCACCTCTCAAATAGCACAATAGCTGTTCCAGTCTGGTCATTCCACTTCCTGGGCTTCCATTTTGATCTGAGTTTTTCAGGACTGGACTGAACAAACCAGCCCCATGACATGTTACCCTATCGCCCCCCCTCCCCCCCCCCCCCCCCCCCACACACACACACACACACACACAGAGCCACTGTGGTT
>JAAGVU020000113.1:30248258-30258748 GCA_011763525.2 Mormyrus iriodes
ATGCCACTCAACTCCAGGCACATTTAAGGGAGGTGAGAGGCACCCAAGTGTCACGTCAGACCATTCAAAACCGTTTATATCAGTGTGGTCTGTGTGCTAGACGACCTGCAAGGGTACCTGACCACACCAACAGGCACAAGTGTCACCGTCTTGCATGGGCCAGGGAGCTTTTAAGCTGGACAAGGGACCAGTGGGTCTCAGTGCTGTTCTCTGATGAAAGTTGATTCACGTTGAGCAGAAATGATGGCCACCAAAGATATTGGAAACGTCAAGGAGAGCGCTATGCATCAGCCACTGTTGTCACCAGACAGTGGTGGTGTTACAGTGTGGGCAGGTGTGTCAATACAGAACTGCCCTACACTTTGTGAATGGTACAGTGACAAGCCCTTACTACCTGAATAACATCATTAATCCAGTCATTGTGCCTCTGCATGAACAACACAGGCCTAATTTCATCTTCATGGACGACAATGCTCCAACGCATCAAGCTCGCATCATTAGAGAACAGCTACTGGAGACTGAGATACCTCGAATGGAGTGGCCTGCACTTTCTCCAGACCTGAATCCCATAGAGTCGCCGTGTAGAGGCTCGTAACTCTGTACCCCAGAACCTCAATGACCTGAGGGCTGGCCTTCAAGAAGAGTGGGATGCCATGCCTCAGCTGACAATAAGTCGACTTGTGAACAGCATGAGACGTCGTTGTCAAGCTGTAATTGATGCTCAAGGACACATAACACGTTACTGAGACATTGACATTTTTTGTTGTGGTATACTCACCACTGTTGTTCAATAAATTGTTTGAGGTGAGAAAATCACCATTGCATGCTTCTACTTAAATGTCCTACTTTCATGATATAATATCACTGTAGTGTGAACTTTTTACGTTTTCCATAAATTTCACCCGAAAGCCAAATATTCCTAACTTTTTGTGAGTAGTACATGTGTGAATATCACATAATAGATAAACATCTCAAAATGCAACAGCTTTGACATGACCTTTGACGTGACCATGACCTGACAGAGCGCCTTTGGAGTCAGGACATGATGTGTATTGTTACAGTGTTCCCTTAACAGCTGGGTGTCACACATTACCTCAGCAGGACTGCACAGCAGATCTGCAGCAAGTCCCCCCTCCTGCCAGGTTCATAATCCATCCAATATGACCTCCGTGGTTGCAAGCCTCTGAAAAATGTTTAAAAATCCATCAGGTCCTTCTGATTCCTGCACACTCATCTGTGAAGTACTTGTGCTGCAAAATAAAACTATAACATCTTTGTGTTGATTGACATGCCTGTTGCCCCTGGCAGCAAAGGTAGGGACCGTATTCATTGTATTGAGGGCTTATGCTGATCAAAGTTTGTTACATATGATCCCTTCCGTGAAATATCAAACTGTTTCAGTGGATAATTTCATCATTCACTTACCAAGAAATTACTATAGTAATTATGAGAACAAACCTCAAAACCAAGAAATGTTTTCCCATTTGTGTCCACCCTTGTCTTGGCCCTCCCTATTGGACCCTGCCCCCTTACTCACTTGCTCCGCCCCTCCCCTGTTCCAGGTATTATGTGTGTGTGGCAGTGCTTATCTACTTCTTGCCTCTGCTGGTGATGGGCTGCGCCTACCTGGTGGTGGGCCTCACTTTGTGGGCCAGTGAGATCCCGGGCGATTCTTCTGACCGATACCAGGAGCAGCTGGCAGCCAAGCGCAAGGTGTGTGGACAGGACAGCCCCTGTGCCGAGGAGGTTCTCCTCCTCTGTGGTGTGGTGGAGAGGGACAGTGCTAGATGCGCCCTTCGAAGAACTGAGGATCTGTTCCCAAACGCATTCATGATGGGTTACTGTGAACACTGGCTTTTGTTCCATCTGTAATCTTAATTCATTATCCTCAATTGTTATCGATTGAATTCTAAACGTGTCTTGACTCAGAATGTTTTATTTATCCAGAACTCAGTATTCAGTAGTAATTCACACTGTTGTCTGAGGTCCACAAAAAACAACACAAGCTGACAAATTCTGCTTAATAAACCAATTTATAATAATAGTCTTCAGAGATCTGTAGCTTGTAGCATTATTCATTAGATGACTTAGATTTAGAGTATTAACATCCAGCCTCCCAGTAGTAAAGAGCAGGTTTTAATTTACTTTTCTATCTATGCGCAGTGGCTCTGTGGGTGGGAATGTTGGCATGCTTCTCTAAGGTTGTGGGTTCAAATCATTGTTCTGTGTGCAGTTTGCATGTTCTCCTTGTATCATGTGGGTTTTCTCCTGAGGTCCAAGAACATGAAGGTTAATTGGTGATCGTAAATTGCTGATGTATTTGTGCCCTGTGAAGGTTTGGCCTGATATCCAGGCTGAGCCCCTGCCTTGTGCACCCTGGGCTAAGTTCCTTCCTCCCCCCCGACACTGAATAGGATAAGGATTTGGGAGCTGGGAAACTGATTAATGCTTCTTTGTCCCTAAAGTAGCTCCACAAAGTGAACCGTGATCCTGGTGACTTACTGTATGTAAGCTCTTCCTTCTTTTGCCTCTGCCCTGTCTTCTCAAGGTGGTGAAGATGATGATCATAGTAGTGTGCACCTTTGCCACCTGCTGGCTGCCCTACCACATCTACTTCCTGCTGCATGAGTTCTTCCCCCACTTGTTCGAAGAGCTCTTCATCCAGCAGGTCTACCTGGCCGTGATGTGGCTGGCCATGAGCTCCACCATGTACAACCCCATCATCTACTGCTTCCTTAATGACCGGTAGGGTGTCCGTTGGGGTGGGGGGGGTCTCTGTCTGTTACTCCAGTTCATTGGCTGGGGAGAGATTGGGCAGCAGGTACTGTACTGCTTAAAGACAGTGACTCATTATCTTCAACATTCCTGGCTCACATCCCAGAAGGTACCGTTATGCTCACAAAATCATTCTGGAAATGATCAGAATAAAAATAAATAAAAACTAAGAACAGTATCCAGAGCACTTAAACGACCCCCAAGCCTTCCATCAGTGAACCTTCCTTCTTCCATAGGTTCCGCGCAGGGTTCAAGAGGGTCTTCTGTTGGTGTCCTTTTGTGTCTGATGGCTCATACGAGGGTCTGGAGCTCAAGTCCACGCGATACCTACACACCCAGACTAGCGTGTATAAGGTCAGCCGCATGGAGGCCACAGTGTCTACAGTACTGCAGCATGCGGGGGAACAGCTGGAGCTGGTGTCCCCAGGGGAAGCTGAGCACTGCTGCCCATCCTCCAACGGCTCCTCCTCCCACTGCATCTCCAGGGTCCCCTCTGAGTCCTTCGGCTTCAGTTCACCCAGTAATCTGGAATGATGTGGTGCAGTGGGGGTGTCCTGCTGTGGAATCACCAGTGCTTCCGTCAGTTACCCTGGTCCTCCATTGACAGCAAGCATGTCCACAGGAACGTCCTGCAAGCAAACATGCTTGACTTGGACCTGGACCTAGACAGTCCACTCATGCCCAATGACAGCGGCATCCCCATTACATTGTTGAGCTGTTCCTCTGCCTCATAAACTTCGGAAGCAGGAAGAGCCAGACTTTGAAGGGTCCTTGGCACCAAACCTTTTCCCATCTCTGCAGTTACCGTCTACTCAACCTGAGAAGAGCGTTGATGTGTGTCTGAGCTGAATGCACTCGGTTTTCTTCAAGGTTCATCAGTAAGCTTTACAACAAGTTCCAGCTGAATAGAACTCAGACTTCTATTTCTATGTCTGTGAAATTCTTAAACAGAACTTGCCTTCCAGGCTAACACAGACTTGGGGGGAGAGGGGTGTTTCCAGATAGCATCCAGAGAGGGTTTAAATACAGGTGATGTAATCAGCCGCAGCTCTGTATTGGTTCTGTATTGCTCTCAAATACCCACATTACACCAGTGATGCATTAGCTTTAGTGCGCGGATTGTAAATGCCAAACGTCTATAGCGGGGCAAGTGATCTGCCACATGTACCTGCTGTTTTAATTAGTGCTTCTGCTAAGGGACATTCCCACAGGGGAAGCAAGGTCATGTCAAACCCAAGCAAAAGGTAAATATCTGCCCACCAGGAGGTGGACGTCACCAAGGGCACAAGACGGATGGTCCCCAGGGCCTGTGGCCCATGGTCTTGTATGTTAACTCAAAGGCTATCTCAAACCAACAGGCAAGGAAGCAACATGACAGTTATGATTAGGGCCTACATCCTGGCAACGCCTTGAAATGACAATATCATGCTGGCCATAACTTGTGGGTGGGGGGTGGGGGGGGTAGGCAGGCAAAAGTGGGAGGGGCTGCTGCACCTGTTGCCATGGAGTGTTTGATCGTCAAAGTGACAATAGACTGACTGGGGTTTTTGTCTTCTTGGCAGAGCAGAGGGTCAAATTATAAATAGCAGTGGGGTCGTTGGAGAGTGAGACGCAGGGGCGCACAGATACAGTCCCATGCGGGGGCTGCTAAGGCTCAAGGTGGCTTTCCTGGATTTCAGGTTAAGGTTTCAGATTCCAGGTTCCAGGTTCATGTTGGACTGGCTTGATGGACGTTCACAAACACATCGGTTTCCACAGTGATTTTTCCTCTTTGATTAGTATGGCTGGATGTATTTTTACCACATCGTTAATTGTCACACTTGTATAATTCCTCTCAACTTGATGTTAATGTGCTTGTCTGTTAAGGGACCCTGTGATCATTTTTTGGAATTTTTGAAAAACTGAGAACAATAGCTGTGAGGTTTGGGCTGTGTTTCTGTCTCTATCCTCATTTGTCCCCTTTGCAATAAAGATTCACCATGGTAAGGTAAGGTATACTTTATTGTCCCCAAGGGGAAATTTGTCAAGACACCCTGTGTGGCTGCCAAACTACTGTGAAAAGGAACACCCCTTAACCTGAACAGAAAGCATACTCCAAATGGGGCGCCGTAACTAGTCAGTGCATCTTCTGCAACTTTCCAAAGCAGACTCTTTACTGAAGTGTGGGGGGGGGGGGTTGGTGGCAGTAAGAGCAAAACCTGAATTGTTGGGGACACATATATGTCAAGGTATGGTTGCTAAAAACAAGGCCTTCCTCAAAGGCAAGAAAAGACGCTGTAATCCGCCACCATAAATCACAACGTCCACAGGCAATCTGTAAAAATCGAAATGCCAGGAGATGGAATCTGAACAGATGGCAGGTCCCCTCCTCTTCAGAGCTGCATTACAATAATTTCGGCCTGCAGTTCTAAGGGGGGGGCTTACGATGGAAAGTTATTCCTGGCTCCACTAAATTCCCAGCATGCCTTACTCAGAGCTGAGTGTTCTCATGAACTTGCCAGCGGTATTTATGCTCCCCTCCACCATCGTCGCATAGACAACTCAGCAGGCGGTTTCAGTCCATCACAGTTTTAGCTGCAGGTCAGTAAACGTCCAGGTTGCTGTCTCTGGGAATGAGCAAGGTGTTTCAGAGTTTAGATGCTTTGGTCTATCTATTTTCCGCTTGGGACCGTCCTGCTTTCCTCTTGTGTTTGAATTGCTGTGCTCCTCCCCTCTGGGAGTGACAGAGAAACAGGTGTGCATTTACGACTGAGTGTCGAAGTGTGTCCCTGCCTTCCTGCTGCCTCCGCCAGCTGCGAGGGCATGATATGAACCCGCCCCCCCCCAAAAATGGCTGAAGTAGCTCTTTGATCACTCCATAGTGCCCCATTAGCAGCCCACCTGGACCACGATGTATGAGGTGCCTCTTAGCAAAGATACTGAAGCACCTCTCTGCCAATACCTGGCACCTCTGGATTGGCTGGCACAGAAATCTGAATAATGTGCATCAAAGTATCCCTTATTTGTTCTGTTTTGCCAAAACTAAACTGCTATGAGAATCACAATAAGGGGACAATGATCCACCGTGTTTATGAAGCCTTTCACCCTGTGATAGCTCTTATTTTCCCAGTAGGAACACAGCAACCAAAGGCAAAGACTTGTACATTGTCTAGAGCAGGGGTCTCCAACCTTTTTTACAGTGAGAGCTACATACGCAAAGAAAATAATCTCGAGTCGCTATGACATATTTTACCAAACAAGTGGGGGGGGGGGGATATTCTGTGTATTACTTCCCCTCAGTTGATTTTACCGATCTTGTCTAGATATTTTTTGCTACCCGGGTGGGGGTGGGGCCCATGATACCAAACGTTATGATCGACTAGGAATGTCGATGATCACCCTGGTGATCACAATCGACCGGTTGGCGACAGCTGGTCTAGAACCTTCTATGACTGTGGCGCTAACTCACAGAGACGGTTATGACTCCGTATGATGAGCTTGTGGTGTTGGTTTTGGTGTTACAGTCCTTTGCTGTGCTTAACCTGTGAACACTAACGTTGTACTTGCTGTGCTGGATGGCATAGCTGTGGTGGAGGGGAGGTATGTATACATGCACGCCTGTTCTCCCTGGGTTCCTGTAGCATGCCTGTGAGGTTCCTCACAGTAGTTTCTATCACACTGTACAGTTTCTCTCAAACCTAAGCACATGCACATACCTCTATCTCTCATTCCCAAATACTCTTTTACTGCAGTCCACAGTGGCTTCTTAGGTATGTGCTTATTTTGTATGGGGTCTAGACACCGCATTATTAAACTGCCAGGAATTAGGGTGGGAGAGGGGTGAAATGGGTTGAGAAAGTAACAGTGCATGTAGTTCTCATTCAGTATTATGGAAAAGCAAAAATGTAATGATTTGTCTCACTGATAAGGAGCTGGCTCAAAGTTAGACCTACTGCCCATAAACTCTTCAAATATTCAATCGGCAAACACACTAACTCTTACAAGGAAGAGTTAAGACTTGTTGGTTTCTGTAGTCAGCAAGTGGACATCCAGGCTGTCACAGTCATGCTGCACACATCATCGTACCTGACACTGTCATAACTTGGGCTGTTGTGTATGCTTTGATGTCCTGCCTGTGTTCTGTAAGGCCTTACCTTTGTATTTTAATTCTGGGGTTTCTCTTTCGGTAAATAGTGCTGAGTAATTTTAAAGGAACCACTTTATTGTGCTTTATTGTGTAATTTCTGATGCTCTGTAATTACTCCAAAGTGTAATACGTGTCATGAAACAACAAACTGGAGAAATTTTGAATAAAATGTCAGTGGTAATAGCATCATGGTACTTTGACAGCTGAGTGAAATCCTCCTGGCTTCACAACTTATGAGTGATGAAATGATGACAATCCCCATAAAAACATGCTGCCTATCGTCACACAGCACAGAAATTTGGTATCTTTAAGGCCTTTCATGGAAACAGGTTAACGTTCCTCCACCTACTAATCAGATGCCACATAAACTCCTTGAACATGACCTTCTCGGGTGCCCATGCACTACAATAGCACGTCCGGCTGGAAGACATGAAGGTTGTGCCTTATGAGAAGGAAAGCCTTGCCAAGAAACCATCTAAACAGGGAAAATATAAAGTGAATATTTCAAAAGTTCAGACAATTTGAGGAGATTCATTCTCTCTCTCCTTCTCAGCTGGCTGTTTTTGCCTCCGGTAGTGAAATCAGTTCAAAAAGAGCCTGCATGTCATTCCTGGACAGTTTGCATTGAATCCACCCTAGCCCAGTGGCGTAGGTCTTTTCATGTTGCTGGGTTTTTGGGGGTAGTTGCATTGGCCAAATGTTATCGGGTCAACTGGGATGTTTGACTCTGTGGAAAAAAAGCAACCAATCAGTTAGTCAGTCAGTCAGTCGTCAACCAACCAATCAGTAAATCAACCAATCACTGAATAGATGCAGTTACAGTAATAGAGCCCTATGATATCTACACCAGAACAGTGTTCCTGGAGTGCCTTCATCAGGTCCTGGGATTAGCTCGTGTTGAGCTAGCTGTTAACAGCAGCCCTGATTGATTCCCTGCCCCAGGTGGCAGCAGGCTTACTCTGTGACTGACAGGAGGAGATTAGAGGAGCAGGTGAAGGGAAATGCCGCAGAATAACGGACAGAACACAAGAAAGACTAATTGCAACGTGCGGCCCTGTGAAGCTCTGTGGATCTCAGGTTCATACTAATGACCTAGTCCCCTCACTCTCCTGTCCAGCTGAATTACCACCTGACTAAAACCTGGATAGTTGGAAAGTGCAGCGGCTGGGGAAATGGAGAGTGCAGCGAGAATGGAGGTAATTCTTCTTTTATCCAGCACTTTTTGAAGAAGATTTAATCAATCTGCTTGCATATAAATGGCAAAATTACCATCCTCACATGCACACGCATGTATGCAGGCACGCATAGGTCCATGCGCTCACCGGCAGGCGCAGGCATGCTGTCTGTGAAAGTGACAACTGGTTCACACTTGGACAATCACTATGAAATTTGCCCTGATGTCATTGTTTCCTTGTGTATTTTAACAGGCCCAGCATGATCTATCAACCTTAAACCGGAATGACAAAATAAAGGATCAGGATCTTCACCATCGCAGTGCCTAAAACACTCCCAGCCAGGTTACAGTCAGTACAGCAATATGCTTTGCAATAGTTTTCTTTAGTAAAATCATTTTGTCTCTCAGTTTCATTCTTCCCTGTTGCAGCCTCCCATTGCTTGTCAAAATTATAATAGTGAGGTGTCCAGAGTACTCGTATTTGCCAAAATAAAGTGCAGTGTTCAATGCAGATACACAGTAACAGACACCAGCTGCACATTAACACAATGCTCTATTTGATATCTCGGACCTCAGCTACCAAAAACAAAACAAGCTGTAAAAAATTGTTACACATACAAAATGATAACATTAAAAACTGCACCAAACATCAGATGACCAAATCTACTCTATTTAGCCTGACTCCCCAATCGCTCAGCACAAAACGGAGGATGCTGCAGTGTAACAGGTAGGCATCTGACCCCTGATGTCTAACCCATATGGAATCAGTGCCAGCGGCCCTTGCAGACAGGGCAGCACTGGTAATCAGATCAAATAAGCCTTCAGCTCCATTGACACCCTTTCTGACCACCAGCACCAACCCGCCAATGTTAGCCCCAGTCTCCACTATTTCTGTTACTGCAAGTTTTATCTCTAATTTCCTCTTTTCTAAGAGTATGTATTCATTGGCAGTCAAATGCCTTTATTATTATTCATCAATTCTGAGCTATCAAGTCCTCCAGGCGAGCTACCCAAATGTGCAACACAAAATGTCAAGCCAAAGCAGGCTGCCTAAAGAGACTGGTTCCCTAGAATACCACTCAAGCTGATACTTCACGGTTCACATTCATGCCCGTTGTCTGCTTTAGGTGTCATTTCCATTCATAGAACCAGCACTGCAGGCAGTGTCCAGCCCTGGTTGGCCAGTGCAAGGAAATGAGGAGAGCCAAGCCAGAGACTGGAGGACCCAAAGGAGTTCTTGCATACACAAGAGCCAGAATGTCAAATTAGCTACAAAACACTGAACATAAAATACTGGACAGACATTTGCTCACAAATCCTTTTCAATAATGGGTACCCTCTGTATGAGTGGCATTGTCCATTATCCAATTTTAGTTCCTTTTTAATTTTTTTTATTTAATACATTTTTTTCGATTCTGTTTCCTTTTCAGTTTTGTTTCAGTTTAGTTTTGACCATTTTTATTTATTTATTCGTAGTATAGTTTAAATTCTAGTTTTTAAAAAGAAGCCCTCGAATGATAACATGCAACACAAAATCTATTATGAATAATGGCACAGTTTTAATAAACACTGAAAATCCTAGAGCAGAGGTTCCCTACCCCTGGCTTTTGAGCATGGTTGGTTAATTTCCTAGAATAAACGATATATGTCCAGGCCACACCTTTCCGTGACCGCTGATGAAGTGAGTGTGTTATGATCACATGCGAAAAAAAAAAGGAAACGATTAAATCTGCCCTGCCGATCAATCAACCCCACCCACCCCCCACCCTAGAACATATCTCTCACACACCATTAGCAGAGTCCATCTGTTCAAGGAGCAGACTGTTAACTTTAGCAGCACCCATCATTTTGAACTTTAGGCTGGATTGACCGGAGAGCTCCCTTTAGGCGCACATGCATTTAGCATTGTACGCGGGCTATAGTTTTAACTAAGGCTGTCAATGTCAACGTGTTAGTATTAGCGGTAATTTTAATGTCATAATACGTTATTATTTCTTTGATTAAGTTAACATGTTCATTTCACAGTGTATATGTGATTAATCATCAAAATGGGCGATTTAAAAAATGTATCTTCTGACAGCGCTATTTTTAACGTCACCTGCTTTATTTCCACCGGTGTCAAAGTCCTCAACCTGTTTATAGACATGTTTGTGGTGGCAAATTAGGTCACCACAAACTCGAACGCTTACAACAACTACACACTGACTCGTATTTGAGCTTACATTGTACTCAAAATGGTTGTACAGTCTGCTTTCCCGTTTTCGTCCAGCTCACTGCATGTTCACGTCTAATCTAAACCGTCTGTGTGAAATATGGTTTAATCTTATGAGGTAGATTTTGTGTGTGTGTGTGTGTGTGTGTGTGTGTGTAAGGTTGGCCACAGTGTGTATGGGGAGGGGACCATGGCACTTTGCC
>JAAGVU020000113.1:30269771-30287626 GCA_011763525.2 Mormyrus iriodes
AATTAAGTTTAAGTGCAATAAAGTCAACACACTGCATACTTCACAAGCACATGGTTTACTCAGGAAAAGGTTAGGCACTTGGAATGAATCCAAAATCTGCAGCCTTTCAGGGCAGGCTTCCATATGCGATTCCGCAATCTTTGCCCCGGCGAACAGGCCAGGGCTGTGGATCTGTGAGGTGGGGGCGAGTAAAGGTGAGGGAGCCTGGGTAGGACGTCGGTCTCAGTCTGTGACATTCTGTAGCAGAGGGGTCCTTTCAGTTGCAGAGGTCGAGTCCTTAACTGGGCGAGACGGACTAAACTCTTCAAAGGTGCGTTTCTGCCAAAGCGGGTGGAGAGAAGAGGGGGCAAGAGGAGGGTCTCACGATAAACAGGTTCAGCACGAGGCTATTGACCAATAATTGTAACAAAGCTGGTAGCAAACAGACATTCACCCTGGTGATTTCATCAGTACTAGCAGATTTACTGCACACTTCTGCAACTAAGCACAGCCAACAACCTTTGCAACCACACACAGAGACAGCACATGGATTTAGGCCTCTTACATTTCTGGAATGTAGCAGAAATGCAGAAATTTACATCTAGGTCTGTGTCTGAAGACTGCTATAGAACTATAAGAGATCTGCATTCAAAGCAGTATTCTCCATCCTGTGACAAACTTTTCTCCTAGACCGTTGTCCTTTCATTTGGCTATAGACTGGAGGGTTTTAATGGCCAAAAACCATGTTCAAAAAACAGGCAAGAGTATGCAGGGCGAAATATAGAAGCAGGGTATCCGACTTAAATCTGCTAGACAGGAGCTGGTACTTGTGAGAACATGAAGTGTGAAGGTGTGGTTATGCAATGAGGTAGAACCAGAAAAGAAACTGGAAGCTGATGCCAGTTGGTTCAGGTTGAGAAATTTAACAACCTCACAAGGAGCTTTTGCTCAGCTGTTTGTAGAGAATGTCAGGTAACAACATGTTTCAATCCTGTTACCCACCTGTGCCAGCTAAGAACAATTTTTCAGGCTGTCTCTCAACAACACTCTGGTCATTGACCCTGTCTTTCACGTAGTCCTAAAACACAATCAAGCCTTATTTAATCCTAATGTCGGGTGATATGCTCTGGCTTTCATTGGCTTGATTGAGAGGCTGCGATTGCCATTACATTTATTGGTGGTTTCATTTATTAATGCAATAGAATCATGTAGGTAATTTGGGAAAGATCAGCAGTTTTTACAGGCAACATTCAAGTCACCAGATGAAACAAGGTAAAGATTGACCTACCAAATAACTTTTCACGCTTTTTCCATAATTACACTGACTAAACAATTCAGATTTGCTGGAATACTCAAAAAATGCAACAATCAGTTCTGACAAATTATAGAAGTGGATGATTCTCGTGATAATTTCCCACATCATGGCCATCTTTGGAGGCCTTGATGTGTTAAACACAAACCCCATTGCCCTGCTGCTGTGTTGAAATCCCTTTCCCTCGTCTCAAAGACCTCTGGAAGAAAAAAGCAGTAGTGATATGCGTTCAAAACCAAAGCACAAGCGAGCATTTAGGTGGGTGCATCAGCACACGTAGCTACACTGACTATCAAAATTTTCCTGCTGATGATGTACAGACATTTTAAGCTATAATCTCTCACTAAGCAGACAGAATATCCCTATCTTCAAAACTGTAGGGTCTACCGTCAGTCATTATCTGCTATAATCAAATGCACGACCTTTCAATCCCAAATCTGTCCCATTATGCACAACTGTACAGTGAAATGTTGGGTATTTTACTAGCTACATGAGGGGCTGGATTAGTCCCACACATTCCATAGCCAGACTTCGCCATATTAGTCATGCTAATGGAGTATTCCGAGCACGTATATGCAAGCAAGTCAAGTCAAGTGAGGCTTTAATTCTCAAAAGCATATGATAAAAAGAAAACTGAAATTATTGGATGCGACCTGCCGCCAGTTATGAGAATACTGTTAATTAACTGTTCTTTCAAATGTCGTGGGTAACACTGAAGCAAATGAAAGCGACTAAAAAGTCTTCCGGTATTATTTTCTTTATTTCTGGCTAGAACTGCAGAGGGAAAAGTGTGGACAAAATATTTCGGGATATTCACAGGTAAGTACAAGAATAAATGCCATGCTTATTATTATATATTGTTTTTCATTATTTTATTTTTGTCATGTCATAGTAACTTAATTATGTTGCTTTGTTTTGCAATGTTAATGCTACTGTGCTGTGCCTTTTGTTGTTTCGTTTACGGCAAATTTCGTTTGATTGCACACTAGTGAATGCATCTTAAATGTAAATTGCATCGGATTGAAACAGAATCCAAATCGAGCATTTGTCAATCAAAATTGAATCAAACTGTGAGGTCAGGGCCAAATCCCAACCCCAAACAATACCTGTATATTCCTCAAGTAAGATTCTAATTTATGTTTTAGCACTTATCGTCAAGTTAAAGTCCTTCTGAAACATGGCAGGTGAGTTGTAGACTTGCCCATTTTTATTTTCAGCTATTCTTTTCAGTCCAAAGTCATTTTTTGTGCTTTTAAAGAGAGAAGTTGGTTTTGTTTTTAAGGAACTATACCCATATGTTCCTCAATTAAAAAGACTTTGGTATACAAGCTTTTGGCCTTTCTTTAGTGGTTTTCAGAATTTGTTCCCAGTAACACTGCATTTGTAATTTTGTGTTCCATTTAGAGCTTTTTAAACATCTCTCCAAATATGTAAAGCTGCTATATAGTATGTCAAGTCTCAGTCCTATCAGATTGATATCGAACTGTTAGCTTGTGAATCAGAATCAGGGCATCTGTGCCAATACCCAGCCATACTCAATTGTTCCCTTTGCTGCCCCTTTGATTATTAGATACAAGGATGTTTGTGTTACCCAGGGGTGACAAACCCATCAACTGCGAGATGATTAATGGATAATGCTCTATTTCATTTGTGGCCAACCAGTCAACTGCGATTGGCAAAATATAATCGAGGGGACCAGCCCCCTCCAGGCCGGCAGCCAAATATAAAGTCGCAAATTTGGTAGCTCGTTACAGTACGTTCTTTGTAAAAGAAAAACACTGGACACCCCAGATGTTACCAATTCAGAGAAAAATTACAGGGAACATCAGATTGCCCAGAGAGTGGTGTTCGAGCTTGGATAAACTAATTGGGTTTACACATACATTGTGTTAAGGGTTAGAAAGCACAGAAATACAACGACTCAGTCTTTATACTGTCAGGATCCGTGGGGATATAGCAAGAAAGACAGAAGGGACGGTGTGCAAAATGTGGACTTACCTTCTCCCAATGACGCAGAACAACAGCCCCCAGGAGAGCAAGGAGGCCCAGGCCGATGAGGACATACTGGAAGTATTCCAAAATGGTTGGCATCAGCACTAGGTTCCTGTAAAACGTGGTCAGCACCGGGCCGTCGATGTACCCTTTCTGTGAAGGACAGGGGCATTCACAATACGGAAAGGGGCTGCTTGGAAATATGCTACAATACGGCACAGCCCAGGATAAAACTTAACAGTAATAACCACTGACGCCCTCACTGGAGCCAGCTGAAAGGGGATGAGGCTCCATTATGTGGGCTGTTACATGCGCCTGTCAACTCACCTCTTCAAACCAGATCATGGGCATCACTACTTCAGAAATCTTGCCAGTCTGCCTGAGAAGACAAAATGAAGAAAAAATATGAACTAAATCAAATAGCGACAGTTTAAAAACCCAACAGATAATTTGAAATGTACAATATAATTGCAGTTTTAATGCTGGAAATGTGGTATTTTTAGCTAAAGAATCCACAGCTGAACTTTTACAGTTAGGCCGTAAACTGTGAGAGAGAATCTAATCAAGCTTTACATTTAACTTCAGATAAACAACACAAGAACATGGCATTCAGTGTTCTACAGATGGCCGACATTAGGCCGGAGAACGTTCTGGGGCTTACCTGATGTCCGACACCGCCTTGATGTACAGGTTGAGCTGCAGCCGGATAGACACGTTCATCGGTACACCGGTCTCCTGTCAAGTAGCAGGGGGCGAGAGGTGAGGAAGCCATCCCACACAGCAAGACGCTACTGCCTTCCATTAGAGGAGTTCTGTAACTCTCTAGAAGCTTGCTGCACAGCAGAGGCGACGGCAACGGGCCTGAAGCGAATAGGTGCCTGGGGTCTGGCCTTCATCACAGGATTCAGCACTGCAAGAAAGACACTTGACTGCTTATGTGAAAAAGCCGATCATTAAGAAAGTATTAAGAATATTAAGGAGTATTAAGAAAACGTGCATGGCATGTAATTGACGGCAAGTCCACATCTTCTGAGCAAACCAACTTAACCTCTGGACAGAGTCCACCTTGGCTGCCTGGAACATTATCATTCTGGTATTTACGAGAGTATAAAGGGCAGCATACAAGTACACGCTGCTATGTTCTGACAATGCCGCTTGTCCAGAAACAGAGTGGAGGACAGGGCGTCTTAAAGGACACGTATGAAAATCGCAGCGAGACCCTCGTCAGCTGTGCCACAGACCCAGAGAAACCAGGCTAGAGCTAAGCAACTGCTTATCAGGATCACACTGCATAAGATACTTTATTAAATCTGAGCCTCAATCCTGTTTATCTGGGTTATTTGGGAAAGTACATTTTTACTTTACCCCACTGGTCACTTCAGATTTAACTTGTTTCTATGGAAAGCCACCAATACCACATATAAACGTCTCTTAAAACCACAAAAGTATATTTTCTTTTCCAAACAAAAGTTGCAGGATTCCGTTTTCATAATGAGAACGGCTTCATTAGAGCATATGACAGCCCAATGATAACATTCATCACAGTTATCTATACGGGTGAGACATTCATCTTGTTAATGTCCAGTGCTAAATGTCAAATTTTTAAATCATTAGCTAAACGAAGCAGCCAAAGCTGCTGCACAGACAAAACCCTTGTTTTTGAAATATATTTTATCCAGTCAAATAAAACTAGGGGCCCTATGCTGATAAACAAACGACTTGATTGATATTACAGTGCCACCCAAGGGTTCTAATCACTGGTCTCAAATTCTTGTTTATGCTCTGAAAGAGAACCAACTCTGGTTAAAGTTTGAATTTAATTACTTATTTTTAATTTTGATAAATCAGTTTCTAGTATCAATACATTACAAACATGAGCGAGGAGTTTGCAAAGCTAAGGTGCAGACCGGAGGTTTTAGCTGGAATAAAATATGTCAGGACTTTGTTTTAGAGAGCTTTGAAGTGAAATGTAGATATAGAACCCGACATTTCAGACAATTTCCCCCCTTACTTTTCCACTATTTCTATGAAATGAGGTTTTAAAACAATAAGTTCTAGTAATGGAGGGGGAAACATATATATAATATAATAATATAAGTAATTTGTGTATGTATGCATTTATGTATGTATGTGAACACCAGCATTACAAATACTGAATGACATCGATAAATACAGCCACCCAACGATGACTGATAAGGGGTAATTAATCGACGCTGTCAATGTCAATTACTGCAACGTAAGCATTGCGAGGGGAATCTGATCAGCCTGATAAATCAGAGTGGACAATTTGGTCACAGGCGCTATTCATACGGACGTTACATAAAGCCAAGCTTATGAGGTAATAACCCATTTAGTGACATCATAAAGCACTGACAATCCCATACTATCATTATCTTAACAGTTATCTTATATTATAATCTTATCACTAAGTGGCCCTTAAAGTCATTTCCAATTAACTTATCAAAATGCCTTGTAGGTTTAAACGCAAATCAAAGACCATGGCACAGTCAGAGCCTAACCCTGTGCATTGGCGGGAGCGCCCAGCCGAAGGGATCAAATTTCAGAGGCCGGCTGCACAGGCAAGGGTTGAGAAATATCAGACACAGGCTAAAGCTGGGGGCAGAACAGCAGCAAGGCAACACAAAAAAAGGGTGGCAGGGGTTACTCTAAATAAATCTGCACGTTCTATATGTGTTTGGGGGAAAAAAAAACAAGGATGTTTATTCAACCAATTCAGATAAGATGGGAGAGACCTCACTTTTATTCTTATATTGCCAGATAAGCAGATAACAAAACTGCATATTCATATGTCAAAGTCAATGTTTTCCTGCAAAGAGTTAGGATGGAGTGTCACTGTAAATCTATACTGTGGCTGAAATGATAAAGTACTAAATGACCTTTCAAAGTTTCATTCAGCATTCAGGGTTTGGAGGAGGAAGGGGTGTATTCTGTAATAATGGCAGACATCTCTATAGACGCTACAGTTCTGGATGGAAATCATTTCTCTTTCAATCTTGCTGAACGAGAACAGACCGGGAAGCATCTAGTAAAGGAAATGGCAGGGGGGGGGGGGGTAACTGACAGGCTGACAGTGATCTTCACCCCCCATCTTCAAACTGAGACTGAAGGGGGAGGAATAAAGGAAAATAACAGACAGCTCATGGGCTTTATAACGAGGAGGGTGATCAACACTTACGGAGCGTGCAGGGAGAGCCACTCACCGGATGGATGTCAATGAAGAGGCCATGCTTGTCTTCTGAAGGATGGAGCCCCTGCACAAACTCTAAGAGGACTGGGTCCCCGTTGTAGAAGTGCGGGTGGGAGATGAACACTGGAGCATCTGAAGGAAGCAGAAGTTGACACTGTCAGATCTGGGGTTGAGGCGAGTAGCTGGTTGCACAATGCTGTGCTTTACAAGGAGCACTGGGTGATGTACCGCCCAACCATGAACTATCAGACAACCAGGCAGGGAAAACAACGATTCCAGCGGAAAGGCATAGGTCATACAGGGTGCTGAAACACCTCATTCAAAACAACAAATCTATGCTCCTAATCTATACAACACATATGAAAAATCTACTACCATAATACAGCTTCCATTTCAAATTAACGGAAGTACTTATGAAGGGTGCAAGTCTGTCCAAAAGCCCAGGAGGAGACCGGCTTGAGAAAATGTGACTTACTGAGTCTACACATGCTGACGTTCTGGATACCAGACTGCCTACAGGGGCAGAAGCCTTCATTTGGGGCATAGTCTGATCCATTTGCAAAGAGAGTTTTGGGTGCCACAAAGTGATAGACAGGAATTCCCCGCATAACCCCTGGCCTTTGGTAAACCAGCTCCAGTGACCTTACAAAAGTCCAAAAAACACAGTCTGTTAGTTAGGTAACACCAGGCATGACCAAAAGCTCTGAAACACAACAAAAAAAAAAACTACCTGGGAAGACAATGAGGAGAATTCGCTAATTCTATGTGGCCTTCAATTGCAAGACAACAGGATTTGTCAGGCTAATGTGATAGAACTCAATACGGCCAAGTAATAAAAGGGGCCTTGAAGAGGAGTAAAGGAGATATCTCAAGAAAGTGAAACTGAACCTATGACTCAGTTGTGCTTAAGAAAGCAAATGTACAGCAAATCATTTACAAGATAAGCTGATGTATTTAATGGTACAATCACATTATCTCTAGTAATAAAGGGCCGTTACATCACCAAAAACCAGTTAATGTAACAATGCAATGCATAGACGTCACTCACACAAGCGACACTTATATTTTACCGCTGCCATGTTGTAAGTCAAAAGCTAATGCTCTTATATCTACTGACATGCATTGTGCAAGCATTAAATATACATAGCATGACATTTAAAATTACCGATATAACAACATGTTACCATAAAAAACGAGTACGTTAAGACACATAGACATATAATTATCTGCACAATGAAAAACGTAAAACAGATGGATCTTTGGCTATTTTTCCATGAAGGCCAAATTCCACCAGCAACACAACGTCGAGGCTGAGGGCCGAATCGATCACAAGGTCCGGATTCAATTGCGTTTTGGTTTGCATGTGGACTGGTGCCCACTGATATGGAAGTTTATTCCATAAATGAATTCCAGTCACAGATGAATAATCTGGCTGACATTTGGGCTGACTTTTTAAAAACGTTTTACATATTTGAGCTGTACTCTCTTCAGTCAGCAAACTTCTAATTCATAATTTTAAGTTATTGCGATACGATACTAAATGTCAAAACATTCTTCTAAATGAATAATATGTCCACTTATAAAGGGAGAAAATGCTGGGAAAACAGAGAATGCTGGGTAATATTGTAGATTCTCAAGCATTAGTTTTTTAATAATATTTTTTATATTATTTATAAAATAAAGTGAGTTAAATGTAGATGATATTTAGGGCTTACCGGCAGGCATCAGGACTGTAGAAGGGCAGGGTGGACTCTGTGGTCATGAAGGGGGGCCACATCTGGCCAGCAGTCCCATTGATCATGTTGCACTGTTTGCTCCCCCAGAAGCTCAGCTGGTGTGGGTGTATAAGAGAAGCTGGTCAAACATCTGCTCCGTTTATAGTCATCATCCTTTAACAAGGACTCTAACAAGCAGCATAGACAGGATTAATCCACCAACCCCAATCTGTCCTACAGCCATGGTGGAATCCAACTCCACTCAAACGAGAACCTGAATGTCTCATGCCCACTGTCTTTCACACCAAGCCATCTTTTAATACGTAAGAAAGAGCCAGGCAGAGACTCTATTATCTTTCCTAAATGAAGGCCATAAGCAGGCCGAAGGAGCCGACACAGAAGCAGCTGCAGGCGGGGCTTAAAAAAAAATCTTCAAGGGGCAAAGCTGAGAGATAGATGTCTAGCCAACACACACACCCTTGAAAATAAAAAAAAAATTCTGCAGAGAGGTTATCCTCCTGGAATGCAATCCAACTCATGTACTCCATGTTATTTGTGTCCAGCTCGTACTTCCCAAGCCTTGGTTTTATACGCACCCACAACGCAGAATTCTCCTGGCCTATCGGTCTAACACTGCAGTCCCAGAGACCGATACAAGAAATGGCTGATCATATGACTATCTGCATCATGGGTATTTTTGCTCACCTCCTTGAGACCATTCCATGAATCAACTTTGTGGACTTTTCTGATGTCATCCTGGCCGGTGAACACAGTAAAAAGTCCTGTGTTGGAATTGTTGAACTGTGGATATGAAGAGAGGAATAGGAAGATAAAAGGCCTAAATTAGCATCATCTGAAAACATCTAGAAGGTGAACAGTCCTGTCAGCATGTGGAAGGCTGCTGGTGGAGAAGCATCACGCACCTCGGCGAACAGGCCGAACTTGCCGGAGGCAGGAAGTATGCCCGGGATGACCTTGTTAAGGAACTGCACCAACCGACTATCGTACCCCCACATGAGCTCCCCCACTGACTTAGTGAGAAAAGCCTCTTCCTTGAATGCGCTGAAGATGGCGCTAAGAAAAATGCGTAACCCCTGTGATAAGTCCTCCATTATCACCGCTGGGCCCTGGAGAATAAGGGATGCAAAAGTTAGTATGTGATATATACAGCAGACCGCCTGACAGGAAGTGAAAGTGGTCCCAGCATGGAGGACGAGGCCTTTCCCCCAAGGCTCTTCCCATCCTTAGCCACAACTAAGGGGGTAGGGGGGTGAATCTATTGGTAGCCATGTACTAAATTACCTACACTAATGGAGCTCTACCAGTTTAAAAGATTACATTTCATAAACAGCAATTAATTGTCATTAGCCTATAAAGTACTGGAGAAATATTTATTATTGATACTTTATTGGTCCCCATGGGGAAATTCTCTTTACGCTGCCCCAACTTGCTCTCTGTAGGTGAGAACAAGCTGGCCACAATGGACAGACACCCATAGCAGCGCCCAGGGAGCTCAAGGACCCATAGACATACCGAGGCTGGACTCAAACTGGCGACCTTCTGGGCACAGGCACAGAGGTTTAGCCCACTGAGCCACATGCTGCCCCCTGTTTAATAAATAGAAGACTACACAACATTATAACTAATTGTGTAGACTTATATTCTAATTGACCCAAGTGTGCTTTTAAAATCACCTGGCCCTTAATTAAAGGTCTGGACCATAATTTCTACCCCATACAGCTATAGAACTTAAATTTAAGTACCATGTGGAAATCGACAAAATTTATAATATTAAAGTGGATTTACAAATCAGTGCAAGCTCCCATAAACATGACTTGTTTAGGATTAAGTGTGCAAAAAAAATTGCAAAAAAAACAAAAAAAAAAACAGGGTACTACTGTATTGGCAAAAATCCGTGCATGCTGATGTTAAACATTTTGCACTTGTTAGGGCAAGTAACAACATGCATGCAACATTGAGAGATTTTATTTTAGTAGCTAGACGTGATCAGCTCTGCTGAAGCAGAAGTAATATTAGGCCATATAAAGCTCTTGTCTTATCTGTTGTTCAGTGTAGGCTTGTTTGGAATAGAAAAATAATAAATAGCCTCAGTTAACCCTAAGTAGGGTATTCAGTATTGTAAAATGTTGGTAGCTAAAAAATCACTCAAATTGAGTGTGGGGTTATTAAACATTGTTAGACAATGTCACTGCAAGTTCCACTGTTATACCTTTAGCATGTTGCTAACCCATAAAAGCCAGAGGTGCCAAAAACCATACCAGCACCAGCATGTTGGGGATGGTGACCACATCAGACTCATTGCCCACAGACATGTTCCTCACAAAGTGGTACCGCCGATACTCCCGGTACGACACGGTCTTGTTGGCATGGAACGTTATGTTATCCTTCTGACGGTATTCCCTGAAAAAGAAGAGGGGCCGTGGCATCGGGAAAGGTGCAAAATGAACAAGGAATCTTGGAATGAGGGATGAAAGCATGACATGATTTGGGGGCGGGGCAGCTTGCAAACATGCAAAGTTGTTGAGAATCAGACAAAAAAGAAAATCTTCATGTAACAGAATAGACTTAATGTCCTACAACCTCAGAACGTTACTGTTAATGCTGATCTGCTGAGGTCTGGATGTAAACAACAATGAAAGCTGGAGGAAGTCTTTTCCAAAAGTCATGCGTCTTGTCTCCAAAACAGGAAACCACATGCTTCAACACAGTACTTAACCAACAATATGCAAGCTTGCAAAAGTTACTGCCATATCATGCAAAGTTACTGACAGAAGCATAATCTCATTGCTGTCAGAGGTGGTTTTGTTCCAAATGTAGGTTCATTGTAATCTAAAGGGCGCCCTATACCTGTAGACATATGGGCCTCTTTCCTCCACCAATGGTTTCTCCCCATTCAGAATCTCATTAGGGTTAAGGATGTTGAAGAAGTAGACCGACATAAAGAATGGCACAGGGGTGTCTTTCCACATGGTGTAGGACAAGTCATTCTTTGGGTTGATCTCCACATTCTGCAAAAAGCAACAAAATCGACAGTATTGAGAGCAGCTGACTGCAGCATGAGAAACTGAACACAGACCTGTGCATTTCATACTACATACATTCATCTCATAGGTTGCAGAATTCTGGGAATTTTCAAAGTTGGAAACTTTACATGGGAATTAACTGGAATATATGGGAATTAATGAGAATAAATTGAAAATTTGCTAAATTGCAGGTTAGCCTATAACAAGGACGTTAAATGTAGTTGAGAGAGAAAGACAGACCATTTTGACTGCACTAATACTGATACTGTGTAATCAAGTACTTGTGAATAATTACATGCGCATAAAAACACCCCAAAATAAGCATCTGTATCATAACGCACTGCTTATAAGTCATATTCTATGTTGCATTATCCATACAGTTCGCTTTCTTTGCCGTATCTGACAGCTTGCGAGGAGTTCCACAGAGTTCAATATTTCCAAAATACCCCTGCTTCACTTTGCCTGGAAAGTTTCCAGAAATTTCCTGCCCCATTGCAGCCCTACTTTCCATGAAAAGTTTCTGGAAATTTACCCAAAATTTTCACCGCTTTGCAACCCTACAGCGAAACAGAAGAATTTTGTAAATATTCATATTAATTGAGACAGTTCTTCATTCATTTGCCCTCAGAGATCAGAATCTTCATTACTCCGCAAGTGCTAGGTGTACAAGGAATTTCTCTTGGTACAGAAGTCAACCTATCAATCCAATATAAGGTATTAAAAAATATATAAAAGATGCACTATATAAAAACAAAAAACAGACTACACACAAACAAACTACAAATAAAAGGATGTACAGTGGAACAAGTCAAAGTACATATGTGTACTGAACGCAGTAGTGGAAACCTTTTTATTCAGTATTATGGATTATAGCATGGGATAGGCAGTAGTTCTGTGCATTACAATGACTGCAGTAAAGTGCATGTGCAGCAGTTTAAAGCAGAGGGATGTCAGAAGGTTCCTTACTCACTCATTAACACATGACTAACACAGGCCACATTTTCAAATACAATTTTGAAGTATCGTTGAATTTTGCTCAGGTGAATGCGTTTTCATCTGATGAGTACAGGATTCATCCTCAGTAAAACTCTCTACGGTTATTATCGATTGACACAACAAGCGTAAATTTAAGATATGAACAATATGCAACATGATACAAGGCGCATTATGTAAAATAAGCTAATCTTTTCGGCATCAAGGTAACTGCATCTCACACAGCGCAAAATATTTTGAAACCAAAGAAACAGAAAACCACGTCACATATAATGGAGATTCATAAAAATGATTCAAGGTGCTAAATGAGGATAAGAGAGAAACATGACTGAGTATGACATAAGTCAGCTTCCTCTTCAACACCAAGAACTCCTCATTCAAACAGACTATTGTACTTGGTATGTCAAAGACAGAGATAAAGGACAAGTTCACCACAATTTGTAGCCGTTATTTCATGTTCCTTTTTTGCACGTCAACAACAATAAAGACTTCTAAAAACAAACTCTTTAAATCTCTTTGCTCCTGCAAATGTCTTGGACATGATAAATACTGATGAATGCACTTCCATTACATTTTGCATTTGCCTTCTGTGACATTTGCTTCATTGAAAATGTATTAATGTTTTAATAGGTGTACTTTAAAGCCTCCATCTGTACAAGCCCGAGTGCAGGTATACAGCAATTCTTGGCCAGTTAGGAGGAGGGTTGCTGGTTCGAATCCCGATGACCGAACGCAAGCTTCGCTCTCACCTGTACACGTCTGTGTCTCAAGATGTTATACGAAAGAGCCAAAGAATTTCATGTACCAGTGCTCTTGCTTGTAAAAATGGGGAATAAAATTTAAGTTTAGTTATATTAGTGGATATAATATAAGAACGGATCCGACTTGTTCCCTCTGAAATTAAATTTGCATTTTACATTTACAATTATATTCAGTAAATCACATGCGAACTACACCGACTGACTGACGATGTAACGTGCCCTAAATGACAGTTAACTATAATCATAAATAGTAATACATATTGATTTTATTGCATTAGGGACAGAAACCGAACAAAATGAGCGACAAACAGGAAATAAGACGTTAAACGAAGCGTTTTTCGGAAACCTCATATAAATTAAGTCTTATATTATTATATTGAAAAGACCAGGAAACAGACATGAAAATGACTTTTTGCAACAGCTTCGCTCGTTTGCCGTTGTCAGGCAATAACACTGCCAAAAACTGCTTACCTTTATTATTTGATCGTCAATGATCAGAGGTCCCACAAACACTAGGACGATCCCCAAAACAAGCAGAAGCAGTCCGGCTACTCCAAGTCCCACTGCTGCCCTCGCTTTGGATACGGCCATAACGTTTCTATGTCGCCTGCTTGTAGCACAGTGCAGAAATAACAGCAATTTGGAGAAATCAATCTCACTACTGTATTATCGCTTTTAAAAAAATAAAATGATGATTACATGCTGCTGTCTGCACGCTGCGAATATCGTCTCTACCTTGTCAGGCGAATATAGAGATAAAAATAGATGTGACCGATCGGACTGGCAACACGAACAAACTGACTATATGTTTCATTTCATGAAACTTTTAAAGTCCACGTTTCTTTGATTAAAAAAAATGAGTATGAAGTGCGTGGATTGGATTAGCTATCATGTTTATGGTGCTTAACATGAACACACCTCTAACTGAGGATTTCGGGAGTTGCAGTCTTAACCCAGTGCCGCTTAATGGCATCAGTGGATGTGGGACTTGTCGTTTGGTGTAAATGTACAAAATGATAAATGATTTTGTTAAGGCAGACATCGGATACATCTGTATTACGAGATGATTACATTTAACATTTCTCTCTTTCAGTGATCACAAATGCTTCTACAGTTGACGAGAAACCGTGTTTCCCTCGTGCCTTTCCTGCACAAGCAACGTTAATATTATGTTGTTTTTCGTCATGTTTTGTTATATTATGACAACAAGAATTGGGGAGTGTAATTCAGGATTTCCACCATGTTTGCTAGTTCTTGTTGCAGTTGATGGAGACTTGAATTATGAATTAAGAATTAGTTGTTGCCCTGATAAATTAAGTGAGACAATTCTTTTGTCTTCAATATTCATTTTTGAGCATCAAAATGGTGACTTGGTCTGGAATTCTGTCCAGGCCATCCTCTGGCTTGGGTCCTGTGTTCCTAGGGATACCCTGCAGGGTCTCTGTGACCCTGTACCTGGTGGATGGATGGATGGTCAATCATTCAAGGGTGAGCTTTTGCCGAGCCTCAGATGAAGACTAATATCCATAGTAGAGCCCTTTTGCTGAGTTCTCTAAGATCAGGACTCTACCCACTTCTGTACAGAACCACCACAAATATTGGCGTCGATCTTTACTGGCACTGGTAGTAAAGGTTACATACAGGAGAACAATACCAGACCTATTTTTTACCTGTGGTATTTCCGAAAGTGTAGCAGTTCCACTTCATAACAGTTTAATATTACATTCCAGAAGGTGCAGAATACAACTTTTCTGTAGCTATTAATTACAATTATAAGAAAACTGTGCAAGATGGTAGACATCTGAAAACTATAGTATGAGTGTAAATATTTATTGCTGTCCATTTAGTGCAATGGATTGCATATAATGCATTAATGGGTAGGTGAAAAGAAACATATATCAAGGTTAACATGCGGAAGAATATTTGCTTGTAGATAAAAAGTACCCTTCAAGTCATCTCGCTCATTATGTATTTGTATCCCCTTAGCCCAGAAGACTGTGGTTACATAATGACCTGCTTCATCCAAGCATGGAGCACTGAGGTTAGCTTTCTATCACACTATCACACTTGTAGCTTTAGTGGTGGTATATAGTTACATAACTAAAGGAAATGAAGTGTAAGCAAGTCTCACAAAAAGATGCACATATGTTGTGGGGAAACCTGATTTAAAGTATTATTCTTTCTCAAGGCAAATACAGCTTCTAGTATTCGGTTGGGGTAGGAATGGAGGAAAACAGGAAAACCTACCCAAAATGATTCTTTCCTCTGGGTACTTTGGTTTCCTCCTGCTGTTCAAGGATGTTAAATTGCCCATAGAGTGTGTGTGTGTATGTGCCTTAGGATTGTCCTGTCCAGGGTGTATCCCACTCTAGTGTCTGGTGTGTTATAATCACACCCATGAGGAAGTTCAGCCCAGTATCAATAACAGAAGCAATATAAGCTGGTGGGATGGATTCATCCAGCTGAATATGATTAAGTTGATATTTACATGCTATGTATATGGATTGGACTGTATGTAACAATTGTTTTAACTGTGTATGGATCTAGTATATATGTTGACTTGGCATGTAAGTAGACTAGAGAGCCATTGACAACCATACTCAAATTCCCTGTGTGTGAGCATACTAGGTTAATGAACCCAATTCTGGTTCTGGGTTTGAAAATCAGTCTTATTAAGGCCAATAATGGAGATCAGAAAGCACCTGCGAAAATGTAAAATTTCAAAACTGTGGTTGGCATGTTACTCAGGTCAACCTCATCCCACGAGTGTTGCAACAGATAATGTTATCTTTGAGTATGTTAAGTACCCTTGTGTCAAAACAAGACATACCAATGTAAAAATATGTAAATGTTTAGAATGGAATCAAAATGGCCAATCTACCACTAATTTCAGAATCTTTTATTCTGCTTTCACCTATGATCATAGCATCCTGAAGGGTAAGGACAAGTTCATAAGTCTTCATCGGATTTGCATACTAACAAAAAACATGGGCTCAGGCTAACTACCCCAATCACTCTATATTTTTTAATGGACGTGAGGCAAAGTGGTAGCAACAATCACTTTAAGACTACCTGTAATTTCCACTGATTGGTATTGCATGATATTAAACTTCTGTGATTTTCATGGGATTAACACAAAAAAGTATCCAGCCATACAGTCGTTTGAACTGGTAACCTTTTCCTACAATCCACACTCACACACTGCTGTGGCAGGAATCAAACTTATCAGGATTGAGCCGGGTGCCCAGAGTACTTGCCGTTGAGCCAACGTTTAATCCCATCACTGCT
The DNA here is from genome assembly GCA_011763525.2 of Mormyrus iriodes. NCBI lineage: Eukaryota > Metazoa > Chordata > Actinopteri > Osteoglossiformes > Mormyridae > Mormyrus > Mormyrus iriodes. The sequence goes on from JAAGVU020000113.1 coordinate 30,286,064, forward strand.
CCATGTCCATTGAACTTGGTGTTTCCGTTTGTGATTTTTTTCTTCATTGCATGCACTTTCAATTTATAAACACCAGTGTTTATTCAAAAATAAATATTTGATAGATGCACATACACATTTCCTCAGCTATTCAAATGCAATAATTCATAAATTCTCATGCAAACCAAAATGTTACTGGCAGTCCTGTTAAAGTGATATGACCTTGACATAAATTAAACCTTAGGTTTTAGTTTGTCTTTTTCATATGGGACACTATTTTACTTTACCTACAGTAAAAGCAGTGTCAAAATGAAAAATATGTGCAAAACAGAGGAAACAAAGGCCGATACTGCAGTTATTTTGACAAAATGTCAAATTATAGTTAGCTTCCAATATGTGGTTGGCTTAAAAAAAATCCTTGTATTTAATAGTCATTCCCCCCCACAAGAGATTCTGAAGATGGTCCTCCAATCTGTTAAACACAGGATTTGTACTGTACATACATAGACTTCATGACTGAAAACAGGGGCACTGCAGGGGGCTCTAAAAACATGCAATTGGATTGGTCTGAGTTGAGGGGGGCAAAATTTCTAGTGACACCCCTAACTGGGGGGGGGGGGAAAAAAAACCCTGTGACTCACAGAATAAGAGAGAGATGGACAGACACTAATAAAACGTTAAGCACAAACCCTGACATTGTTAGACCAATAGTCATTCTCCAGGTGGATGGCAGAGCTAATCTGAATTTAAAAAGATTACAGGGGAAACAGCTAACAGCAATGCATCAGTCTCCCTCTAAAAAAAACAAAATTCTACTTTAGAAAACCTGATGTAGGGCAGCAAAGCTAATCACCAATTAAATCTGTATTGAGTTTCAATGAACTGCCCCAGAAATAACCCAGCTTTTAATAAACTAAATACAGCAGTCAATTAGTGTAGAGGCCCCACCCAAGGCAATACCTTAAACACTGCCATGAAGCTAGTGTAAAACCAATAATTAGAAATAGGCCAGATGAGCACATTGTACACAGCGCTTTTCCATTCTAGCAAACTAGCCATACTAGTCACTCCAAGGATAGAGGCCTAATGTGGAATATTAAAAAAAAAAAAAAAAAAGACCAGAGTTTCAGGAATGCTTCAGCTTTATTAAGGGATACTGGGTGAAGGGAAAGTGAAATAGTGAACAGACATCAAGCCTTAAACTTTTGCTTAGTTGCCACCACGAAGACGGAGGACCAGGTGAAGGGTCGACTCCTTCTGGATGTTGTAGTCGGACAGAGTGCGGCCATCTTCCAGCTGCTTGCCGGCAAAGATCAGCCTCTGCTGGTCAGGGGGAATACCCTCCTTGTCCTGGATCTTAGCCTTGACATTCTCAATAGTATCACTTGGCTCCACCTCCAGGGTGATGGTCTTCCCAGTCAGGGTCTTCACAAAGATCTGCATGCCACCCCTCAGACGAAGGACCAGGTGAAGGGTCGACTCCTTCTGTATATTGTAGTCAGACAGGGTGCGGCCATCTTCCAGCTGCTTGCCGGCAAAGATCAGCCTCTGCTGGTCAGGGGGAATACCCTCCTTGTCCTGGAT
>JAAGVU020000113.1:30287726-30326672 GCA_011763525.2 Mormyrus iriodes
CCACCCCTCAGACGAAGGACCAGGTGAAGGGTCGACTCCTTCTGGATGTTGTAGTCGGATAGGGTGCGGCCATCTTCCAGCTGCTTGCCGGCAAAGATCAGCCTCTGCTGGTCAGGGGGAATGCCCTCCTTGTCCTGGATCTTGGCCTTGACATTCTCAATGGTATCGCTTGGCTCCACCTCCAGGGTGATGGTCTTCCCAGTCAGGGTCTTCACAAAGATCTGCATCTTCACACTAAAATGGCAAGATAAAAAAAAATGTTCTTTTCTAAAAATAAGGGAAACTTTGTATTTAGAATGACAGGATCTGAAATAGAGGTCTGAATCAATTTAGAGTACAAATCAAGTATACTACTACTGTTTAGTAAGAAACTAGCTGAGCTTGGCCCTTGCCAGTTTTGCGACCTAAATGCCAGCCCATGATTAGCACCTTATGTAAGCATGACTAATCATTGCAATACATCAGTCATGCGCCAGTCGATGCTCGGTAGAAAAAGCAGCAGTTTTGGTCCGACGCCCTATCATGAGGCATTTCCGCACAATGGGGCTGTAATGGCGCCCGGCTCCTCCCAAAAGGGGGCTTTACAGTCGGCAGCTAAAAAAAAAAAAAAAAAAAAAAAAAAAAAACACCGCTCCCTCCATTTTGTAACAGTCGCCATTATCTCGTTTACCAACCGACTAATTACATTCGCCGATTATTAACAAGCCTAAAAATATTAATCTAAAATCTAGACCAATCTCACTTTAAGTTGAATTACATTATATGGAGAGGAAAGCCAGAGTTACTCGATGGCTTATGTAGTTCTGAGGACACGGTTTCACGGAAACCGCTAAACGATGCTCCCTTTCAAAAAATGCCAAATTCGAGAAAAACAGCCAGACAAGGATGTCCATTTAGTGAGACTCGAAAAGCTACGTAGCAAATAAACTAAGAAAACAAACGCGACCATTACGAAAGCTTCAAAATAAACGAAACATCTAAACAAAATATAAACTAATTCTGGAAGATGACTGGCCAGGCGTACATTACACTATACAGTATATTATTTCTTTCTACTTACAGATTTTCTTCTTTTCCGTGTTATACACCTCAACTTACAGTGACTTCACCTGCGGAAAAACAGGAATAGCTTGCAACAAAACAAAGGGCTGTCCTATTTATACTAGAATGTATCCGTATCCCTCCGCCGCAGTACCCGGAAGGACTATAAGTTTAGATTGGTCTAAATCTGTAATTTAAATGTTTGTTTTCCGGTCATTTTGAACAAATATAAGCTTTTTTAAATTAATACAAACATATTATGTAATGTACTTCAGGCAGAAAAACATCGTATGGTATGGTTTCCGTATGGCGGAAGGAAAAAAATGAAAAAAACGTACTGCGCCCGTGTCTGTATGTTTGGATTTTATGAAAAATTGTAGGTGGGGGTGGGGTAATTAAAAATAACTTGTTTTCAGTGTCTTGGTGAGAAATATATCGGTATTATATTTTTACTTGTGGCTAACAGAATACACAGCAAAGAAATGGAACAAACGAAACACGAAAAATAAAATAGTTACGATCTGTGATTCACCTACGATAACGTATGTTTGCTGTAATTTCTCTTGCTGTCGCCATATGACTACCTAATGCAACATATTTAGCTGGAAACTCAGATTGAAACGAATACTTGTATTGCCTTATTTTATTCAGAATCTTGAGTCAAATAAATGACAGTAAGTCACAGGGTATTTCTTTGGCATTCACGTACGGGTCGAATGTATTACTAATATATAATGTACTATTTTAAAAAGCATATATGACATGATTTGGTGGTATTATGCATATATATTATATTATATTATTGTAGTATATATTATTGCTTATATATATTATAATATATATATAACTGCTTAAAGGCCTACACAACGTATTATTGGGCCGTTACTTACTGGAATCAATATACTTAAGTGTTTCACAATCTATGATATATTTTTTGGTATTTTAGTTAACATTCAGGTTTTTTTCATGTATGTTGAGTTAATGGTGTAGCAGCTTACATGTGTAGGTATTTGTGTGGACATTTTTTGTTTTGTCAATATCAATACAGTTCTTAATATAATAAGCCTGATAAAAATCCACCACATTGTGAAGCACAGAATGCAAAATATGCTGATATAATAAGAATACAATTGGGCTGCCTAGGAGGTGATGAGAGCAGTAAAAATGAAACCTAACAGGTTCTTATAGTGAATGGTGCAGCAGGAAATGAAACCACTTCGACAATACAATACAAAATCAATTTTAATGAATGTGCTTTAAAACTGTACTTGAAAACAATATGTACAGATCTGATTAGTTACTGAGAGTATGTACACAGGTAAATGCATACTCATGCTCGCACATACACACACTCACATACACACACTCACATACACAGTTAAAAAAAAATGACACCATGCATCCATACCAGTAATTCCTTCAGGCACTATGTGCACTGGAATATCCCAGCTGTCATTTGCTGAATTTGAGAAGAGAATATGTACAAAGTACAAGTTGTACAACTTACAATTTAGTGCAGAATTTACTGCTGAAACACTTTGAACAGTATAGTCATTACTATTCCTCATGTCAGCCAGTATAGTACCCTTCAAATCCCACCAATGAGTCATTTAAAAATGTAACTTGAATTATAAAGTTACGTATAAACTCACTATATCACCAGAGTGCTGAAATGCTTTTCATACAAAATACCAAGACACAAAATGCAGTTAATTCTGCTCAAGCACCCATAAACTAAACAGCTGAAATTACTGTGACAGATATGTTCACTAAATGCACCTCATATCTCCTATAGTAAGGTGAGATTTTAAAACATTCCAGCACCTTTCCTACTTCACTGAAAGTTTCCTGCCAAACAAACATATTGAGGTCACAATCTTACGCTCTGACGTATGTTATACAATGGGAGTGCCTGACATGTAACCATGAGACTAAATCAGGATTTTCCTGTCTTGGCGGCCTACTCCTTTTGCTGCTTTTCTGTTCCAGCTGATGACTTCATTTTGTTTAAGGAAACCCAAGGTCACAGTTCAGGTGTGGCTCCTGTGCAAATTTATATATTCACAGTGATACCCAATTCCTTCTGAAATCAAGCAGTTCTTTAACACTAGAAATGAAAGTAGCAGCAACAGTTTCGGCTCAGATAAGCCACGTATCAGCTGTCTTTTGTTATGGTTCTTGTATTTCTTAATATTTATACCTTTCGACATATAACATATTAGGTTACCGAACTGATTTTATGGAAATAATTCAGCCATTACTATTGACTATCATTTATATTTTTAAAATGCGTTTAGAAGGACTTTTAGGGATTATGTAAACAAAAAAACATATTCTACCTATTCTACCACCCATTGCACCCAGTTTGGCCATTTCCTTGGCTACATTAACTGGATCACTTCACTAAACAACAAAAGACAAAATGGTCCGGCAGAATTGAAGACAGTCACCTCACAATGATATATATATTTTCCAGGAAAAAAAAATTCTGGTTCAATTAAATGTATCAAACTCTGAACTATGTATAAGATTAGTCATATTATCCGACAAAATATAACGGTCAATAATAATCTATTTAATATTCATTTAATCAAAGTTACTAACAGAAAATAGCATGATAGCATAAGTAGAGAAAAAAGAAGAAAAGTAAGAAACTGAAAGGTGATGAAAATATATAAAAATTACAAAAATAAAATCAGCAGTGGGACATTTTGAGTTGGTTAGCTGATGACAGGAGGTTGTCCGTGGAGTGCTGGAGCCTGGGCAATGCCTGAGGCCATGTTGTCAGGTTGACCTGGCAAGAGGTGTTGATATTCCAGGACCTGTTCACCTCTCTGTGTTGGAGTTATTTAGGTACACCTGATAGGAGCAAAGAAGCCGATAGCAGGGGATATTTATTAAAGAACTGTATAAACAGCACGTGTTCCAGTAACACAACCAAGACAAAACTGGTACTCAGCGGGCATTCAAAGATGCTGCAGCTAAATTAACATGGCAGTGCACATTGTACAAGTTATGTGAGATGTCATATACAGCTTTGCCTTGCTTTACAATGTTTTGAGTCCAACGATATTTTCAACTAATGATGGCTTCATCTGAATATAACCCCATTGTAACTGGAGGAGCACCTGCATATCCCCAACGAAGGTAACAGGCACAAACTTACCACCGGCTGTCCTTTCAAACTGGCTGGTGTTTTAAAGTCTCCTTTCAACACCTGGCAACAAATATGGGGCACAATCAGGAACACTAGAAATCCAGTTCTCCTGTTAGAGGATTACACCTCCAGGCATTTACAAATCCAGGATCTAGCCACATATCGGACTAGGTTGGGTATATTTAATCTCTGCTGCCTGGGGTGAATTTCAAGAGCCAAAAAACTAGTATGGTGCAGTCCCTCAGAAAAACAACTTGGGTACCCGACATATGTCAAAAGTTTACTTGTTTGTGCTTTTTGAATTAGAGTGAAATCTGTGGCTAGAGTGCAGGTGTAGACAAATTTATATTGTTACACATTTCCTGGGGTGGATGTGAATTTTTCCCCACAGGACTGTCTGTGGCTGGCACTCCCCTACCCTCTCGGTGTTGTTGACCACCACAGGGTCAGGCTGGCCATAGGCCGGGGGATTGGCATTTGGGTTGTAGCCCAACCGGCTCAGCATAGGGGCGATCTCGGCCATGTCTGCCAGGACGTCGGCTGGGATGTGGCCCACCCAGCGTGTGAGGGCCTCCATGTTCACTGGCTTGATCACCTGGTCTGTGGAGCGCTCAATCCTAAAGGAAGTGGGGGGCAGGGGGGGACATGACAGTGTGCCCACAGCAAGTCAGTGACCGGCTAACAGGAAAACTCAGACAGGAAACTGATTTCAGGCCCTTCTTTGCGTATATTACAATTTCAGTTGGCTTCCTTATTGTCTTTCATAATCAGCGTGAAACAAGCCAATCTAAACACAATGAGCCATTTCTATGCTCTGCACAATAGCTGGCAACCTTCCCAACGGGCTACAGATTTAACCAAAATCTCTATGTGCAGAATCCATGTGTCATGTTCAGACAGTTCCCCATGCTTCCTGAGGGTGACCTCTGTTTCCCATTTGAAAATGGCCAGATCTTTTAAAATTAGACTCGGTTAAAAGTAGCCAAGGGACAGTGGTTTGTGTGTGTGAGAGCAAACAGTAGAGCTGTTGCACAATTGCTAAAGAGAATTTTCAACTGGTCAGAAGGGTACAGTGCCAACCTGGTTATGACTGAAAATCCAACACTGTAGTAAAGAGGGATCCATAAGTAATAAGTTCATAAATGACATAATCTTAAACAACCCACAAGTTCATCACATTATTATGAGTGACATATGAATACAAACGTTCCCCGGGTTACGATGGGGTTACGTTCCAATAAACCTAACGTGAAGCGAAAATGTATTTTAATACAGTTCACCTAATCCAACAAACATCATAGCCTAGCCTAGCCTACCTTAAACATACTTAGGACACATAAATTAGCTTACAGTTGGACAAAATCATTTACACAAAGCCTATTTTATAATAAAGTGTTGAATATCTCATGCAATTTATTGAATAATCATATCCATTGTCCAGGGAGCACCTGTAGTTAATCGTGAACAAACACGAACTGGCTAATGAGTTTGGCACACACCCAGACGCAGGCACACGCACGCGAGTGCTCTCACCGTGACAGGGACACGCCCCCTGGCTGACCAATAGCCTCCTCGTGGTGCAGCACGCCCTCATGCCACGGCACGTCAAGGAAGCGCAGCACTGCCTGCAGTGTGGCGCGTGGCTGCAGAACCAGGCTCTCGTAGCGCACCGTCATGCAGCGGGCCGAGCCCACCAGTGCGCACTGCGTCAGCATGGCCTCCACTGCGCGGCTCCACTTGCTCAGGCAGTCCCGGTAGCTGGACAGGTCGAAACCCGCGATTGTGACGCGCCGTGAGATCATGGAGTGCACGGCTGCCCGGCCATCACGCAGCATCAGTAGGAACTTGGAGCTAAATGGGAAGGGGGGAGCAAAAGAGGGTGGAAAAAAAAAGGTGGGAGAGAGGTAATCAAGTGAGTGAGTGAGTGGGGGGAGGGATGGAGGACTGGAGGAGAGGGGGACTAAAGGGAACAATAATGTTGAACTTTTGAATAAGAATGACCAGTCTTAAACAACAGAGACAAAGACAGCACAGAAGTGAAAGTGTGCATCAAAGAATACAGTTATACAGTTTCAATCACAGAAAACAGGGCAAAAGCAGAAAAGACTCTGAGAGCTGACTAATACAAAGCGAAAAAGGAGAATAACAGGACAGAAAGCTGGGATAGAGGGCAGGTAAATTCAGAGCACAGAGAACAGGGTGAAACAGACCAGAGGACAGGCTAATATAAGGCACAGAACAAACTAACAGAAACAGAAACAATGTTAAGCAAGACATAGAAAACAATTTACAGCAAGGTAATACACAGAGGAGTATTAAACATATTATTATATACAATAAAGAGTCTAGTGCACAGAGAAGAGTGCAATGAGGCCTACACATAAAGTGGGACAATACAGCAGACATGCCACCTCACCCGGATGTTCTGGGAGTCTCCTACATGTCGACAGTGGCTCCCTGACAAGGAAATTATATACAAAATACCAGACATTTGTTTTTTAGAGCGAGAGCATGCGCGAGAGAGAGCAAAGACCCTAGAGCTTATCTAGAATCTTTGGAGAAGGAGAGCGTGTGTCAGGGAGCCACAACCGACATGCAGGAAACTTCCGGGGAGGCTGGGATGTCTGATACAGAGAGCAGAGCAGCTAAAGAGAGCGAAGACATAATAAAACACAGAAACCAGGACAACAGCAAAAAACAGAACACATACACAGCGAATACATAAAGTGCATTGAGTAGAGTAATACAGCAAGCCTGCTAACAGCTTATACTCAGAACATAGCGAGTAGGCTAATGCAGAGAGCAGGCTAACAGCATATACACAGAACAAGGCTAGTAGGCTAATGCAGAGAGCAGGCTAAGACAGTTCACAGACAGAGCATGGCCAGTAGGCTAATGCAGAGAGCAGGCTAACAGCTTATACACAGAACAAGTCTAGTAGGCTAATGCAGAGAGCAGGCTAACAGCTTATACACAGAACAAGGCTAGTAGGCTAATGCAGAGAGCAGGCTAACACAGCTCACAGACAGAGCATGGTGAGTAGGCTAAGGAGAGCAAGCTAATGCAACATATAGAGGAGAGAAGAGGAGAGGATGTGGTAACCGCTTACTTGGGGAAAATATGTGAGAGGTAGACAGCACTCTTCAGTGTGAAGGGGTCTTTGTTACAAAGCAGTGGGGCAGGTTCGCCATGCCTCGCGATTACTTCCAGCAGGAAGGCAGCCACGGCTGAGTCCAGCACCTCCTGGTTGACGCCTGCCTCCTCTAGCCGCTGGCGCTCCTGTCCGGGTCGCACCCAGCCCTGGCGGAGGGCCAGCAGGCGTGGAATAACGCGGGTCTCTTCACCACAGCGCACATCCGGGTGGGCGTCTAGCATGGCGCGCATCAGTGTGGTTCCCGACCGAGGCACGCCACCCACAAACACCAGCGGGGCATCGCGCCCGTATCGGTACTCAGTGTGCTGCCAGTCACGCACCGACACCAAGGGCCCCCCACTTATCCGTCTGCGACGTGGGCACTCTAGTGCCCCTCGGAGGAGTCGCAGCAGGATGCAAACTGCGAGGAGACACAGGAGTCCCGTGGCCCCACGGCGTGCAGTCAGACGCATGGCTGTCAAGGACCCCCCCCCCACCCCGTCAGCACAGGCTCAGACAGAGGGGGGGCCCATGAGCTGGGGGGGGCCACCACACATCATACACTAAAGAAAACAAGACAAAAAAAATTAGTGAACATAGCAACAAAAAAAGCAAAGGCACCAGGAGAGGTTTCCTTAATATTTTTGTTATAAATTTAAAAATACTAAAACATACAGAACTATTCCGTACCCATGTATTATAATGAAAAATGATATAATACTTTTAAACAAGCATATGTACATCCAGGTAAACAGAACGGTTTACAGCTATGCATACAGACAACATAGAAAACAGGCCCCGAGAGAAGGTTAAACACCTTATTAGCCAAACACTAATGTACTTTATATATATTCTATTTTGGCCACAGTATGAGAAGACCCAGTGCATTGGAAGAGAGAAAAATGCTTGGAAAAAACTTGTATATTTCACTCTCTGTCCTGTTTAGGCAAAAGGAGACTCACAGTGATACAAGATAATCAAACACTACCAACACCCATACATGTCTGTTAATTATAACACTGACAGTGCTCCAAGACACTAAAAGCAAAAGCAGGGTCACATCTGAGCCATAAAACAGTGTACTAAAATCCAGTTACTGCCTGCAGAAGATAACAGATTCAAGTAAGACTAAAGTGAAATCAACCACAATAAACCTTCCATACTTTCACAAGACCTGAAACCTGAATCGTCCTAATTACCGCAGGGAAATTTTGCGTTTACCTAAAATCCTTAGAGTATTCCCTGACCCATTATTCATTCTTGCTCATTTCTACTCTACACACGTAAAACCCCAGGCTGCAGAATACAAATAATTAGCACACCAAGTGCAAGAATAACTCCCAGAATCCAATGTTCCTACCATCTCAGCCAAAAGGTGGATACAAATAAAGAACCTGGGACGCGCTCTACAAGCCAACATTAGCTGCTCTCCACTATGCGAAAGATGATCGCGATAGACCCCCTGGGTTGCAATTTCGGCTGCAGCTGAGAGCTTATATACGGCTTATTTTAACTGGTCCTGTTCGCACCTAAAGATCTGATAAGAGTGTCACTGCTTTCACTCACATTCCTGTTTTCACACCCTCCGAGCGCACTAATCCAGCTAACCTGCATAGGTTTTGTTTTCGGTGATTCTGTTTCCTCTCTCTTGCGAGTTTCTGAAAGAAGTGTAAAGGTCACTGCTGCACCACGCAGATGCAAATGTGCAGCAGGCAAACAAGAGAAAAAAAGAGGCACAAAGTGCACAAAACCGCCGGCAAGCACATGCAGATCTACATGCTCTCGGTGACCCCGCAGAGAGAGATGTTTGCTTCAGCAGACCTCATGCAAAGCTAGCACCCAGCACCCTGACTTTGCATTTCATCAAGCAGCATGTGATTTGTCACCCTTTTTTTTGTCACAAACCTTATCTGACCACAGAAATTGGTAAACAGCAAGTAGTATGCTATGTCAGTGTCTGGTCTACAAGTCTCTATACACGAGTTTTTGGTGTCTGGGGTTATGTGCAGATGGAGAGTCCCTGTGCAGCAAATCTGTGTTCCCTGTGCACCTCCAGGTGAGCATGCCGGCCTCCCTGTCCTGACCTCCCCGCGGGGGCTAGGAGGCACGGGCAGACAGGCAGCACTTCAAACCGACACACAGCCGGGGTCCCTGGAGAAGGCGCTCCATCTGGCAGCTACCACAAACACTAAATTATGGCCGGCAGAGATGGATAGCAGAGGGGATCTAATTTCACACTCCTGAAGCAGTAGCAGGCTGACTGTCAGTAGAGCGAGTGCAATGAGAATGGGAGGCATAACAGAAACAAAATTTCAGGCCATCTCACCAAAATTGGGGCACATGAATATATCAGAGGCAACAGCATGTAGTGGCACGTCGGCTGCTTTCCACTATGAGCTCGATCCCTTAGAAAGCTTGATCTCCCCGCACTTCCTCCAGATGGAGAAGTTGCTGGTTGGACCTCCTGATAAGTCGTTTCAACTCTAATTTCAGTTCTGTTTTGAACGCAAGCACTTCAAGTACGAGTTTATGTAATATGCTGTCATTAGCATAAATTCACTTTATGGTTATATGAAAAACACACAACTAAGGCAACACAAAAAGTTTTAACACAAATATGCTAATTTCATGCTGGATGGGTTAAAATTCACATGCCTCAAATACTTTCAGTACTAAATTTAGAGGGAACATACGAAGAGTTTTTCCAAAGGATTTTGAGTGAACTTTCACTAACATCTTGACTTTGGCAAACCAGATTTAAACAAAAGGTTGAAGACCTTCAAAAGTCAAACATATCTTCTGCCGTTGTGTGTAAATTGCACAGAGTCTCACAAAAGGGTGAGACACAGATAGCAGAGGCTGTGAACAAAAAAGAGCATAAATAAAAGTGCTGGAAAAGAAGAACGGTGAACATAAAAATAGAGGACGCTAAACATCAAGCCAAAAGTACAATACAGGCAGAGATAACGAGGAACTACCCAGCGACTTGGGAATTCAGGGTTTGCACTGAACAGGAAGTTGCATGTTCACTGAAGATAAGAATCAGCTAAGAGGAAGGGGGTGACGCAGCCATTTTGGTAGTGCCGTGTGGTCGAGCAGTGGAATGTAAGCAGAATGTGCCCTCATTTCGGCTTTGTCAAAAAAGGGAAAAAAAACCTTCCATTGGCACAGGAGTCTTGCCCAACTCGCCTCTGCAGGGCCCCAGCTCACAGTATGCAAACATGTGGCACACACCTTCCTCAGCATCCAAGGAGACCACGTGAACCTGCGGCACTCTGGTCGGCCGTCCTACTCTTGGAGAGCCCATCCAAAGCTGGATTTACATGCCACATTTATTTACATGACCAAGGGACTAGAGAGGCATGCTTAAAAATAAATAAATAAAATGACTTCGAAAAGGGACACTGCTGGAGCAGTTCTGGGGAAAGTGATCCACAGGAGAATCCAAATATGCAGCCACCTGAAAAAGGACAGGTTTCTGATAGAGATCATGATGCCAGTTTTCATTGAGAATTAAACCAGCCAGAACCATGTCTAATCCGTTTGTGATTTTTTTGTTTAGAATCTGAGCTCACTAAACACCTGCTTGACTTTACAGTCCCCTGGCAGATTACAGTTATATGCAGATTATGATGATTCAAGATTCAAGTTTTATTTGTCACATGCACAGTTATAAAGGTACAACATGCAGTGAAATTTAACCTTGAATCACTCCTGAGACTGTGCGTTGTTTAAATAAAGACAGATAACAAAAAACTAAAAATGTGGTACTATGATAGAGGAATCTCACCTTCAGCTGTCAGTACTGGCTATGATCTTGCACCCTGAAATTAGCATTTGGGAGAAAGCCACTAGCTCTGGCTTTGTCCTCTCTTATACACAACCTGCCATTTTTTCCACGTTCCACGTTGAAGATGCCTACTTTCTGAAGGACTTAAAGCGACACTAAAGCTCTGTCAAGCTGCCAAATCTCAGATCTCACGTGGTAGTGAGATGATTTCGCTTCCATTTTCATAGTAAACAGAAATGTTCCGGAAATACCAGATTTTTGTCTATAAAATTGTATACTGCCTATTGTTGTCCACAGGTCGTATTCTAAACATAGTGAATAGAGGTGAACAGCTCCCTCAACAGCACTCAAACAACTGCACATGGCAGGTTCAAATAGATGGAGAAAGTGGAGTACAGCAGCGATGTATTTCCCTCATACAATTGACCTATTTACTTAAAAACCACCCTAGTTATATTGTGCAACAGTAAGGGCAACGTTATCGCCAACAGGACAATGCTCAAAACTGGCATAAACATGTGTTGAATCCCAACTAAGTGTTACGGAAATGGTTAGACCAGTCAACATCACAACAAAAAAGCCCAATATGTAGGCCTATTGATCTGAAATAGGGGAAAACGGTATTATTTCCCGATTGTTTTCACATGAGTCTGGATCCCGGGGCTGAGCATGGAGACGCACGTTCAGATGCTCTGGTCCATTGCAGCACGCAGTCCAAAGGCACGCTCCACCACGTCCGCCGGTCCGAGCGCTCATCCCTTCCCACATTTCATTTACCTGCCAGCGTTGCACCCAAAAAGATACACTGTGTTGCTTTTCCTTATGAATCTAATCGCTGCCCCCCTCGTAAAAAAGCAGAACTGCTTTCAGTTAGACGCCGCTTCTGTGAGCGACACCAGAGTCCCATTTATTGTCACCCGTGATGTGACAGTGATGTTACCGTCTCGACACCCAAATGCGTGTAAGGCGGGCGATCGGCGGACTTACGGTCTCGCTGGACCTCTTGGAGGTTGTGGGTTGTCACCTATTTCGTTTAGTTTTTATCTTCTGCCTTCCGTGATCGCAAACACACTATTGCCTCTCAAGCCCTCAGCAAAAAAAAAATCTCAATGTGGGTGGAGCATTTCTTGCAAGTAGGAGACGTCAGAAGTACACCCCCACCCGTAAGAAAGGGGTGTAAACTGAAAAGAGACTGCAGCCTCCACTTCTCCTTGGTGTTTGTTTACTTGAATGTTTTATGATAATAATATGAGCTCATTAAGATGAAAATTGCCAAGACTGAATTAAGGGGCTCAGCAATTGTGCGCGATCCTAAGCAAGGTTTGGTGGCTTTAAAACCCAAAAGTGTAATCGAATTTCTGTAGGCTTATTGTGCATCGGTTTTAATCCATATAGACTTAAATATAAACCACAATCCCCACCTAAAGCCACGTACAGCTGTACCCGTTCAAAATATTGAAATTAAACTGTAGGCCTAATAATTTGCAATTATAATTATGTCTCTACCAACAGATTTCAACATCCAAAATATTTAAATTTCACCTTACTGACATGTTTGATGGAAATAACAGTAAACATTTACTTTCTGAATCCACTTCGTAAAAAAGAATGCATTGAACAGGTTACATTTTTAAAAAGATTTTATTCGTTCTTTTTATTTATTTTTACCATTTATTTAGGGAAATCTGTAACGTTCCTCTTAAATGAAAATTTACATTACTCCGCATAAAACATCACATATACATCAAAATAAATTATTCATCTGGTCTCGTCTGTTATATACTCAGGTGCAGGGGGGAAATCGAAAACTACCATATTACAGGTACTAAAAACGGTCGAAGTACAAAGCTGTAAAAATGACAGCAGGCAGGCAGAGGGGACAGCAGAGGGTAATCGCTTCCTCGCTACCCGCGTCTCCAAGCTTTTTATTTGCGCTCCCTAACATCCCAGCAGCTCCACCGTGGCCGAGCGTTGCGCTCCCGGCCACGTACTCCACGGCCGCAGCCTCTCATGTAACGAGTGTTGAACCGGGGCTCGGACTTGCATGAGAGAGCTTTGCGGTGCCTTTCCATCTGTCGCTACCCCTATTCAGAAACCTCCTCAAGCCCCACGCTACTAAATCAGAGGCCAGCCCTGCCGGACAGCAAGTGGGCAGGTCCTTCGCGGCCTTCTCTGCAGTCCTTCTCACTCTCCCTCTGGATCTGTGTCCTGTGACCCCCGGGGCTTCTGATGTGTGCCTGGAGGACAGATTTATGAGGTGGGTATCAGGGATGAGGGGCCGGGGAAGGGCGACTGGGAGGGGGGGGCTCAGGGGGTATTTACATCAAATAGAAGTGGAAGGGGGATTAGGGAAAAGGATGACTGGGGAGAGGTGGGGACTGAATCGAGGAAGTTCCTCAAGCGTGGAGATGCCTTTCATATTGACACCTCATATTCTCTTGTGTCCTGGAAGAAAAAAAATACACACACACACACACACACACACACACACACAAAGAAGAAAGCAAGACTTTGTGATTAATAAGAAGACAGCATACACGTGGCACACACGGAGAAAGCATCATTGAACAAATAATGACAATTGTAAATTGTAAGCATTGAAATGTAAAACATATGGACAAAAGTATTGGGACACTGGGCCATTACACCTACAGGAACTTTTCCAACAATAATAATAAGAATAAATGATACTTTTATTGATCCCTGTAGGGAAACTCTCTACACCTACCCCAGCAAGCTGGCTGTGAAGGCCAGCCACCTGTAGTGGCACTCAGGCAGCTGGGGGGGGGTTAAGGGCCTTGCTCAAGCACCTACAGATGTGCTGAGGCTGGGCTTGAACTGGTGACCTTTGGATCACAAGCACAGAGGCTTAGCTCACTGACCCACATGCTGCCCCCCCTTAATAATAATATATTTTATTTATATAGTGCTTTTCAAAA
Source organism: Mormyrus iriodes (assembly GCA_011763525.2). Lineage (NCBI taxonomy): Eukaryota > Metazoa > Chordata > Actinopteri > Osteoglossiformes > Mormyridae > Mormyrus > Mormyrus iriodes. The sequence goes on from JAAGVU020000113.1 coordinate 30,301,787, forward strand.
AGTCAACCACGCTTACAGCGATTATAAGGTGAAGAAACACGGCGAATAACAAAAAACATTGTATGGACAGGGAGGACTATAGACTCGAGCAGACAAAAAAACTTTTCAGTTTGGTTTTGAAATTGGAGACCGTGTTCAACTGACGAATGGCAGTGTGGGGGGGGTGTCCAGAGTCTGGGAGCTAAATTGGAAAGGGTACGGTCACCAAAGCCGTGGGGTTTGGATGAGCGGAGGAAGAGGGAACCAGAGGAGGAGACATCCTATTCTAAATCTATAGGCATCGATATGGAGTTGGTCCCCCCTTTGCAGCTATAACAGCTGCCACTCTTCTGGGAAGGCTTTCCACAAGATTTTGGAGTCTGACTGTGGAGGTCAGGCATTGATGCTGGAGGTGAAGACCCAGCGTGCAATCTCCTTTCTAGTTCATCCCAAAGGTGTCTGATGGGGTTGAGGTCAGGGATCTGTGTGGGCCAGTCAAGTTCTTCCACACCAAGCTCACCCAACCATGCCTTTATGGGCCTTGCTTTATCCCCTGTATTATTTTTGGGGTCGAAATTACCCCAGGCAGTTTTCAAAATGAGGTTAAATTCTATAGATTCTAGAATTTAGAACAGAAGAAGGAAAATACACAAGGGTTAGGTACTGGGGCACAATTATACTGGAACAGAAAAGGGCCTTCCCCAAACTGTTCCCACAAAGTTCGAAGCATAGAATTGTCCAAAATGTCTTGGTATGCTGAAGCATCCCTTCACTGGAACTAAGGGGTCTATCCCAACCCCTGAAAAACAACCCCATACCATTATCCCTCCTCCACCAAACTTTACAGTTGGCACAAAGCAGTCAGGCAGGTAATGGTCAAACCCAGACTCGTCCATCAGACTGCCAGGCAGAGAACTGTGATCCATCACTCCACAGAACACATTTCCACTGCTCCAGAGTCCAGTGGCAGCATGCTTTACACCACTCCAACCAACGCTTGGCATTGTGCTTGGTGATGTGAGGCCTGCATGCAGCTTCTCGGCCATGAAAGCCCATCCCATGAAGCTCCCAGCGCACAGTTTTTGTGCTGGGGTTAATGCCAGAGGAAGTTTGGAACTCTGCAGTTATTGAGTCAGCAGAACGTTGGCAACTTTTATGCACTATACGGCTCAGCATTCAGCAACCCCACTCTGTTACTTTACGTGGTCTGACACTTCGCAGCTGAGTTTCTGTTGTTCCTAAACACTTTCATTTTGCAATAATATCACTTACAGTTGACTGTGGAATATCTAGCAGGGAAGAAATTTCCCAAACTGATTTATTGCAAAGGCATCATCCTATGGCAGTACCATGCTTGAATTCACTGAGCTCTTCAGAATGACCCATTCTGTCACAAATGTTTCTAAACCTCACTGCATGGCTAGGTGCTTGATTTTATACACCTGTGGCAATGGGTCTGAATGAAACAAGTGAATTCAGTAACTAAGAGGTGTGTCCCAATACTTTTCTCCATACATTGTATATCTTACTTTAGCAATAGTTAGTAGTTAGACACACAAGTACTGTGACCCTGACCAATCTGAAGATGAAATGATGGTTAGACAAGTAATGTTTAACTACAAACTATCTCCTAATATATACCCAAATTAATTTATCAAGAATATTAATGTTTCTTACATGCTGAGTATCTCTACTGAATTTAATGACACGTGGCTCAGTGGGGGGGCATGGGGGGGGTGTTGCTGTGGGTAGTGCTTTGGCTCCCACCTCCTGGTTGGGGGGGGTTCATTTCTTAGCCCTGCAATGAGTGTGGAGTTTGCATTATCTCCCTGCATCATGCGGGTTTTCCCCAGGTAATCGAGGTAATCCAGATTCCTCCCACCGCCCAAAGACATGAAGTTGGGATATTTGGTGTCTCTAAGTTACCCAGGGTGTATAACTGTGTGTATGTGCCCTGATTTCTACTGGCATCCCATCCAGGGTGTACCCCAGCCTTGTCCTCTATGCTGCCTGGCACAGGCTTCCCCCAAACCATAATCACAAGTAGCTCTTATGATTTAATACCCACATAACAGTTGTGTGAGGGCTTGTGGGAATATGTTAACACAGTTTACACGAGCTTTGTGGTCTTGGAGAAGACACATACGACCATGTGCCTCAGCACTTACTCTGTGTGGGAGGTGCTGCAGGAATACAGGGTACTGGGGCTGCTACTGCATGCTCTTCTGTTCCTCCGTAAATGCAATAAGAGTCTGGTCATTAAACCTGGCACTAAATCTAAGAGGTTTAGAGTGGGTGTCGGTCTTCAGCAAGGGTGTGTCTGGCCTTCTGTGATAATTACGGACAGGATATTGGTAAGGGGCTAAAGGTGACACTTCTGCCGTTTGCAGACGATGTTGTACCTCTGGTATCTACCAGGATCTCCAGGATCTCATGCACTTGAGTGGTTAGATGCTGTGTATGAAGTGGTGGGAATAAAAATTAGCATTTTGAAATCCAAGCCTACGGTCCACTCTTGGTGCTGTTTTTGATAAAGTAGAGTCCTTAGGCATTTGTGAAGGAGTTTATGTACCTCAAGATCTTGCACATGAGTGATGGTAAGCGGGAATATAAGAGCGACAGGCAGATTGGTTTGGTGGCTGCAGTTCTGAGGGCAGTGAACAGGTCTGTGATGGTGAAAGAGGAGCTGTGTTGTCAGACGAAGCTTGTGGTTTACTGGTCACTCTATGTTCCTGGGCTGTAGGTTATGACTGAAAGAAAAAGGTTGCAAGTACAAGCAGCTGAAATTAGGTTTCTCTACTACTCTGGATTGAGAGAAGCCAGCTGAGGTGGTTTGGGTATGTAGTAAGGATGCAACCTGGTTGGCAACGAAGGGAGCTGTTCAAGGCACGTCCCACTGGCTGGAGGCCCAGGGGCAGATCTAGGACATGCTGGATGTACCTGATGGCTTGGGAACTTCTGGGGATACCGCAGAAGGAGCCTGAGCTTTGGTAAGGGAGGTCTGGTCTGACCTGCTTGGCATGTTGTCACCACAACCCTCAGACCTGTTCTATTAGTCCACTAATCCACTTTTCAAAGCAAACATTACAAGTCCCTCCACAGAAAGATACAGACCAGTTCAAATACTGTGTGGGTCCTCAGTGTGAGAGTTTCCAGTTAAGCTGATGTTCACACTCCCTCATGCGTAGCTGGGGGTGTCTCTCTGGGTCCTCAATGATATTAGGGCTTCTAAGCGGTTCAATCTCAATCTATAGTGCCTCAACTAAACTCTGATTTCCTATCTAAAATTTAACTACATGTCCACAAGTCTATTATAAGAAAACAGGATTGATCTCTGCTTTGTCAGATTTCTCAAGTGAAAAAGAACTGTAGTGTTACTTCACATATATATAATAAATATGACATTTTTCTTATTCAGGAACTTAAGACCTTAAGACACCTTCCCTTTGTTTGTGCACACTTACTCTGGGCCAAGTGAACTGCTCTCTCTAAAGTGTGGTTCTGCCAATGAGATCCTCTGCTGCAGAAAATAGATGGATGAATTTATGCTGCTTGTTTTATCATATAACTTAAATGTAATGCTTATAATATTGTTCCTGGGCCTTGCTGCTCACATCATGCTTTTATCCCTATGATTCCAAAATGTGTACAAGAGGGTATTCATGCCTGATGTCATGTGGCTGATTCTGAGATTTTCCTCACCTCTAAATGTGAGAAGTCTAAATGGAAGGAGGGTCAAACCACAGGACCCCCCCACCCCAAAAAAAGACACTGTTCACACTGCTTGGTAAAATGAGATGGTGTGCAAAGGGTCTTTCTTTTCATTCTCACCGTGAAAGAACAAGGAAAGAGATAAACAGCCGACCTCTTTCAGAATAGGTTAATGCGGCATATTTTCTCATTAACTCAAGTGTAACTTAAAACACACACTCCTCTTTAACTACCTGTAATTTGTAGCAGTTAATAGTTATGGTACGTAGAGCAGAATTATCTTTAACAGCCCAGCTTGGTCTGGAGTGACAGGAATTAGCCACTGTACCACTGTGTCAAGGCCATGTTATTTAACAGCTGTGGAAAACTGATCTCTTTATCTTTTTTTAACTTTCGCCGTCTGTCTGATGGTTTCTTTAGCAGTGAAATGTTGTTTTGTATTTAAAACCTTACAAAATTGCATGTTCAGACGTATCTTTTCTCCCTTGTCCATGTAATTTCTTTAGAAATTTCTGTAGCTGCTAAATAAACAATCAAATAAACAAACAAACATAAACGAAACAGGTAAATGTAAAGTAATTAAGTCAAGACCTTTCACTTTCAAATAGGGATGCTGAGGCCAATGGTATAACTGAAGGCTTAGTGCTCACAGCCTAAGGAGAACCGTAATGGCATGTGTAAGGGACACCATAAATCATGGCGAACTTACACACAAAAAATGCAAGTTTTACAAATCAATTTAAAGTAGTCTTTCTTCCTTATGCCCTCTGCTTAGGCTGGCTCAGGTTAACAATGTCACCGTTACTGTATCTCTGTATTGGACATACAGCGTATTAGGGCTCTGCAGAGACTTTCTGAGGGGGCAGGTGATCAGAGGTTAGAAAGGGGCATTCAGTGCCTTTTAAGCTCGCGCACGAGTCTGCATTAAATTGGGAAAAATGGGCAGGTGCTTGGGCATCCTCCGCCTTCTTCTGCACATGCCTGAGGTGTACGTATTTGTATTTTCTGGTACACACATAGGTGCTGACTGACTGAGAAGAGGAGAGCAAGAATGATATAGGGACAGGATAATCAAGCATAACCCCGGTCTCTGGCCACTTCTACAAGGTGTTCGGGAGCATTGCTCACCCCCCCAGTCTCGTAGAGAGGGTTGTCAAACTCGGTTTCCACAGTGATCTGGCTGTAGGGATGGGGATACATCAGAGGAAGGCGCAGGTTGGAATGATAGCGACACCTAGGGGAAGGGGGAGAATATTCATGTCGTCAAGGGTTTATCGTCAATCATCTATCTAGTTTTGCTACTGATTACAAATGACTAAACTGGCTTTACTGGTACACGCAGTACTCCTTTTAGAATGTATAAGAATAATACATCAACAAACGGGCTTAACTAATGATATACTGAGCATATAGTAATTAAAGAGACCCTATTATGCTTTTCCAGTTTTTCCCTTACCTTCAGTGTGTTATATAGCTTTATGTGCATGTAAATGGTTGGCAAAGTCTTAAGACCCAAAGTACATGCTAAAGTGAGTAACTCTCACTACAGAAACCACTCTTCTCTAATCTGTGTGAAACACCTTGTTGGAATTCCAGCCCTTACTTCCTTGACATGGTGAGGTCACCTCATAACACAATCCTTATTGGCCGCCTACCTGCAAGGATCTGTCTGCACTGGACTCATCAGGGGTGGGGCTTAAAGCTCTAACAGAGTGTTTCAGAAAAAGTTATAGACTGATTATCAATGTACAGTATGAGAAAAAAATGTGTTTTTGGAACACTGAAGCTGTAGAATATGTAGATGTAATAGATGTAAATCTATTCCAGTAAATCACAAAAAAAATTAAGTGAAAATGAGCGTAGTTGGGTCCCATTAAATAGCAAAAAAAAGCAATTCATGTAAATACAAAAGAGCAATTCGTGTAGATACAAATTTTGGTTCAGTGAGGTGGACCCTTGATAAAGTACTGACAGTGTTAAATGTGTCACTAACCATGTTACAGTTAAACTGGATTATCCTATTTAACTGTTTTTTTGGCTTATGTTACATCTTGAAAGATGACCATCAGGGGAAAACAACACATTTAAAAATTGTGAAGCCGTCAGAGCGAATCTTAGCAGCATTTTGTCTCAGACTGGGTTCCTGGCGAGCCAGCAAGCTGTTCACTGCCGTCATGTGTGCTATACGCCTCTCATCTTGTGGCGGATGAAGGAATTGCACCTTCACTACAGTGTGTCGTTCTGGCCAGTTTTTTCAGTTGCTAAAAGTTTAAAATGATTTTCAAACCATCATAATAAAAGTACTCAGGCAGTCAGACAGACAGCCACAATGAAGTTATTGGTTATGCATTTAAGAATTTGTTTTTAGAAGGAATTTAAAATGTAGTTTAACAACTGATAAGGAGACCTGCTTTAACTGCCACTGTATATGATAAAATTAGATTGCGATGTGGATGGATAAAGATCTGAGCTATAGTGGTTAAGCGCAGGTCCTGAATAAAGGCAATAAAAATGTGTTCACCTATTAGGAAGAATCATCAAGTCCGGGGTGGTGAACCTGATGCATGGACGGCTGGTGTGGGTGCAGATTTTTGCATTGACCTCTCAATCAGCCAATAACAGTGGGTCCCCAGGACTGGAGTTGAGAATCACTCCGTTTTTATTGGCTGATTGAAAGGTCATCCTAACAACCTGTACTCACAGCGGCTCTCTGTGGATCAGGTTCCCCACCCCTGCATTAAGTTATGGGTCTCAGAGTGTGCATTGGGTTACAGTCCTCAGTAAAAAGGGTTGCTTACTTTGTGACGTAGACATAAGCCCCACCAAGAAGGACGGACAGAAGCAGGACCAGGATGAAAATGGCAAGGGCCATGTTTCCTCCATCAAAAGAGGAATCTGCTGTTGCCTCGGCGACTTAGAGGGGGAAGACAGATGGGATATGCAGGTGGAAGGGAGAGACATAATGTAGAGCAATTCCAGAAATTACCCTCAGACAATGTGGAATTAAGCTAATTAAGCTAACTGGCTAACAAGTTTGCATTTGGGCACATCTGTGGATCTCCAGCAGTACTTGAATTCTGGCCCTTTACTGTTTTGTATATATACTATTTTATTACCTCAGTAAATACTGTTCTATATATTATATTATACTCATCTAAACACCTTTGCATTGAATTGAGTCATATGTGAATATGGCAAAGTCTGACTGCGATTTGTGTGGTGATATGGAAATACAGTAGATTACCCATGGAAAATCACCATAAGTAAACAACAAGATATGCTAATGGTGGATTAACAAAAGCTAGACAACCTAAACAGACTTTGGAATGCTTCATCAGGTCATCTTCTAGTCTGAGGAAACATCTGAACAGTAAACTAAATATCAGCTAAGTTGTGTGTTTTGATACGAGTGACAGACTTACCTTCTAGAGCATGGTTACCAAAGCAGTCATGGTTAGCTGAAAGAGAACAGCATGTTTTATTCACTGGTCATTGACTTGCATGAAATACCATTTAAAATATTGGCCTTACTTTCGTGTTCACAAACTTTTTGATCATGACTTTTTCTTTATTAACAACTTTTAAACCTTTGAAACACAGGAGGAACAAAGGCAAAGAGATTTGCCATGGGTTTACGATGAGACTTCCAAACTTTGACAACTAATTTTACATATATAGCCCATCTCTCGTTCCTAGACGGCATACCATGGCAGAGCGGAAGTGGCCCACTCCAAAAGGATGGATTTCCCAGAATGCACTTGATGGTGATCTCCCCAATAAGCTCATAGCCTTGGTAGCACATGAAGGTGAGAGACTCCCCAGGTAAGTATAGCCTCTTGTAGAGAATCTGGTATCCGTTCTCCGGGAGGCCTGGATTCTCACAGGAGACGGAGTCCTCAGCTGGTGCAGAAACAGAGGAAGTGGAGGGTAAGGAGCAGAATGAGGGAGGGTAAGGAGAATTTAAGAGATTGATATTCAAGTAAAAAGGCCAGAGGAAACAGACAGGAGGAGCCATTAGAGACCACATGCCTGACCATACATCAAACCTCCATGTATTCGCAAAAGGATATTTTCTACATCCATCCATTTTCTATAACTACTTATCCAATACAGCAGTGTTTCCCAATCCGATCCTTGGGTCTCCACAGTCAGTCTATGTTTTTGGTCCCGCCCAGCTCCCTGCCAGACAGTCAATGTTTTTGCTCTTGGAGGGAGCAAAAACATGGACTGTCTGAGGGCCACCCAGGATTGGATTGGGAAATACTGCAGTACAGGGTCTCAGTGAGCCTTCAGCACTAGGAACAAAGTACGGGACACCCTGAACAGGATACCAGTGGCAGAGCACACTTACGCTCACATTATGGGCTATTTAGAAGTACCAGTTCACATGAAATACATGTTTCTTAACTCAAGGAAGAAACTTGAACAAACACAGGGAGAATGTGCAAACTGCACACACAGCCTCGAATCCAACTCACAGCTCCGAAGGTGTGAGGTTAAGGTGCTAACCGCTGAGATACCATGTTGTCCCAATCTTCCAGCTTCGTAAAATAACCAAGGTTTATTTCTAACGAATGATTTATGGATTTAAATTGTCCATTCCCCCCTCCCCCAAAATCAACATTCAGACATGTGACACAGGCTGGAGAGTAAGAAAATTCTGTGGTAACCATAGAATTTAACACTAATACATACAAAAATCTTCATTTTCATGGTCTACTTTTTCGAACGTCATGGCATGGCCATTAGGGTAACTCACGGACGCAATGGGGCAGACGAGATGTCCAGACTGGGGTCCCAGGCTCTCGTCCATAGCAGGTGATTATAGCGCCACCCTGTAGGACGTAGCCAGGATTGCAAGTGTACTGGATCGTGGTTCCAACCAGCAGCTTGGGATCTGAGAGTGAACGAGTTGAGTGTTCCACGTGGCCTGGATCTGAGCAGTACATAACTGAAGTAGGGGAAAGACAGGGAGATGCAAGCAATCAAAGCACAGGTCTGTCACGATGTTGCAGATCACAGTCATGCAGATGGAATGTGTGGGAGAAACGGAGATCCAATAATATTTTATGGTGTCATCCAATTCCTGTTACGGACTTCCTATTGGCACACACGCCCAAAGAGATGCTTAGGAACACACCTAAACACACACGCGACCTACTACTACACTCACTCTTTTCACAGAAGGGGGGCTGTGTGCTCCAGGTGAGGTCCACCTGGCAGGTGAGGGTCTCCTTGCCCACCAGGTCATAGCCTGGGTCACACTGGTAGGTGATACGGGAGCCTCGGACCAGCACTGCATGGGATGTTGTCTTCCAGCCATTCTGGATCTCAGGAAGGTCTGGGCACGAGTCGTTCCTGGAGACCTCTGGTATCAGAACACGGAAGTCAGAAAGCTAAATCAACCAGGGGAGCAAAATCGCATCCTTACAGTTCCAAATTAATGACACGGAGTGTGATAAACCTGAACATGAGTAGATTATGACTTATCAGAATATTATAACCGCCATGAATGGCAAAATAATGTTACAGCACATGGCTCTGCCTAACCCTAACCCTAGCCAGCAGTTATTGGATAAGATATATTTCATGGCGCAGACTGTAGGCCTGTCCCCTTAACAATAGTTGAGACACATGTCAAAATCACTTAAAAACATTCCTGTCGCCACGTCTTTACCAGTTACAGATACTTCCTCTGCAGAAGAGGATCTTTGACTAAAGTGTAAACAAGGGCATTGATTTTCCTTAACCGACGTGTTAATTGACCCGACATGTAATTCCTCCTGTGGGCTCTCTAATTGACAATGATTTTAATCAATTATTCATGTCATATTGACCGCACCCTGCTTCTGTTTCCATTTGAGATGAAAATGGTGAAAAAAATGCGATTTACTGCAATTTTCTGCTTGTACTGCTGGTCCAGGAGGATTTAATAAGCGTGCAGTTTACCGATTTATCCGCTGCTTATTGATTGAATTACAATTTACCCATGGGCAATCTTATTATTAACATATAGTCAAAATTCTGACTGGGTGTTTGCATGTGTGCGTGTGTGTGTGTGTGCATGTGTGTGCGTGTCAGGCCCGGTTCTAGACTGCATCAGATGGGGGGGGTAATAAGAGATGTTGGTGGGTCGCAACTTTGGCTTTAGTGGGGCATGCGGAGCATTTGGTGGGGCATTGTACCCCGTGCCCCTGCCTAGAACCGGCCCTGGTGTGTGTGTGTGTGTATGAGAGCGTGTCTGAGCAGGATATAGGAGGAGAGGCCAGACGAACTAAAAGCGAGTGAATAAGGACGGAGAGAATGAGGAAGGGTGGTGCGTGAGAGACTGGATACCGGGGCGAGGAGGAGGGGGAGGGGGGGCCGAAGATAATGCAAGAAGACATGGCGAAGGAATGTATCTAAAAGGGACCTGAACTGGGTGCCTAGTCTTAACAAAACCATCAGATGTGTGTAGATCATGACAAACTGGCAGCTGTTTTCTAGGAAGGAATAAATCTTTCAAAAGTAAAATATCAGCCTTTTTTGCGTTATGCCTACGCCTACTTTACTGATTCCGTCTGTACTTCTGCTTGTACCTTTCCCTCCATTTTAAATGTACATTGACAGCTTTTTGCTCAGAAGGTTACAAAAAAAACAAGCACAGATGCAAGAGCTTATTGTGGGTGTGCTTCTCCCTTCAGACATTTATTATGATCACTGTACTGCTATTAATAACAAGAGACAGATAAGATAACAAAGAAGCGTCTCTTTCATCAGGCTCTCCTTACACTCTTTATGCCATCTGTTGTTCTCTCGCTCTACCCTTCCTTCCTGGTCTCTGCCTGCACTGCTCTGCGCTCTTGCTCACCCATGTAGTTGATGATGAAGCCCTCCCCTTTGCCGAAGACCAGGCCGGCCGGGTCTGAGTGGAACGTGATGGTGAGGTCGGGGGATGATGAGGACAGCTTGAAAGGGCTGGTCCCACCAACATACTGGCCCAGGATGCGGGTGGTACCCTCGTCCCCATCTAAGATGGTCACCATATCACTGTCGCTCAGGTTCAGCCTGTCAGGAGGCAGGAATAGGAGGACGGGAGGGGCAGAGGGTGGGGGGTGAGCCAGCTGTACTGACTGTTACTGTAGATAAGTTTGTGGGTCCGACAGCCCGGAGAGGCTCATTAGGCAGCTTGGTGGGCCAGGAGTGCCTGGCAGTAACCTCAGAGTTTTCGCTCATTGTCAAGAACGGATGTGAACAATGATAACCTAAACCTGCCAAAGCAAAACTTTAGTGCAGAATACAGTTTTCTGTTCTATTTTTATTACCGTTTGCTGTTAAACTGTGCACGTCAGTGTCAGCTTTACATAATGAGCAGCCGTGCGGCCAGCTTGGTGTGCATGATACGCTTTACCATCAGCGATGTTTGCACTGCGAGTCACGTTCTTCACGGGTAGTATGGCTTTCACTGCGTCTCAGGGATTTATCAGTATGGAGGCCTTCAGAGTCCCAGAAAAAAATGTAAAAATCAGGCGGCACAACAGGGGGCGCTGTTACTCACAGCTGCACATCCAGCAGGATCCTCTTTTCCTCCCCGACATGAATCCTCCAACTGCAATCCTCCCCTTCCCCATACCACTCAGGCCAGTTTGGGGAAAGGATGACTCCACTGGGGCCAGACAGGTCCCCCCCACAGAGCGCTGGAGTGGGGTAGGGGGGTGAGGAATGCACAAAAGAGAGAGAAGGAATGTAAAAAATAAAACAGTGGGGGGAAAAAAAATTTTTTAATCACAGGCGACATGTAATTCGAAGGGTCATTCTTACTATAGGAACATTACAGACAGTTTTACTAAAAATCCCAGCTCATGGCGTGAGCGTGTATTTCTACAGCCGGCCTGAAGGATTCGGCGGGAGTTCTTCTGCAGAAAGACATAGTGAGCGTTCTGCTCGGCAGTGAACACGCTGTGATTAATGCAGTCGCTTCACAGTGGGGCCTAAATGCATCCTCCCTGACAGCAGACACAGAGCTCGGCTGCAAGGACTGGTCGCATCCTGCGGTCGCCATGGGGACTAATGACGTGTAGCGCCCTCTCAGCTGGGGCGCAGTGTGGTGCATCACCCTGGAACTGACATGTAGCCTAACTGGGCTTCTTTCACCCCTCCCCCCGCCCCCCCAGATTCCCACATCTCCCCCTCTCTTCCGGGCCAGCAGATCTGTGCTCCCGGTACGTGTTTTGCTTTTTTCCCCCCTTCCTCCTTTCATGTCAAAGCCTGTCAATGTCACGCCAGTGAGATACCAGTCAGTGGGGATTAGGAAGCGGGGCAAGGAGCAGGACATGTGATTGGCAGCCGAAGCAGCTTCATCGTACACTGAATTAGCCAATGCCTTAATGCAATTACACAGGCACAATTGCGAAACTCTTATTTCCATTCTAAGCACAGGAGAAACCCGGTGCGTTATTAGACAGGAAGGAAACATTTCACTGACATCCCCGGTTCACCACCAGTTAGCTGAAGACCCAAATTTAGCCTGGAGTCTGGAGGAGAAAGACCTGTGCAAAGTGGTGGTATTTACCACAGCTCAAAGCATGCATTTACATGAGGTCCCTGAGCTTTGGAGCCCCCTGGTGGCTGCAAACAGTCATTACATTGGGGGGCGTGCTGATAGTGAATTTGAGTGGGGCCCCAGAAACAACAGACCCTCCCTTGCCTGCATGTTACCTTTGCACAGTGGCTCGGTGTCGTTCCAGTAGGGGTCGCGGGCATTGATACACTCGATGACAGGTGGCCCCTGCTCCAGGGAGTGGCCTGGATCGCAGCTGAACTGGATCACTGCTCCCACCCCGTACGTGAGGTCCGAGGTGCTGAAGTTCCCATTCTGGATGTAGGGCTCATAGCAGTGGCCCTTCTCAAAGGCTGCGGGTGTGTGGAGGCAGACAACAGGAATAATATCTGTAAATCTAAATACGTTAATGTGGCTAAGCACAGTGTGCGCAGACCTGGGCCTCTGAACTCCCAGAAATAATAAAGCTTAATATGCAAATCTGTGCCCTAATGTTCACCCATTAATAACAGCAACATTATATAAAATCAGACTGGCTTTATTAACAAGTTCATCTCCAGAGCTGGTGATTAAAGGAGACAAATCAGACGGTCAAACGGAGACTCTGCGGGACCAGGTCTAGGCTCCAGAGTCTGACCGGCAGACATGAAGCCTTCACTGGTACCGCAGAGACACATAAAGCACATTTACAGTGTTCATTGCCCTCCTTATTAACCAAAGCTGCTTTTATGATGTACTCCTTTCTATGGTGGAATATATTACTCAGGTAATTCAGGTTAAGTACCTTGCTTAAGGGTATTACATTAGAGCAGCTCCCGGGACTCAGACTGACAGACTTCAGAGTCCATGTCCTTATCCAGTATGACTGAATACATTCAATTAAGTGTGGCTGATTAAACCATAGCCAGCAGAGGCTCGGTTCTGCGGGAAGCCTCACACCTCCGAGGGGGGCTTTGAATCCCCCTCCGCTCTGTGTGTGTAGAGTACACACGGTCTTCCCACATAAAGCAGGTTTCCTCCTGCTGGCCAAAGACATGCAGCTAGGCTAATCAGCGTCTCTAAATTGCCCATAGCGTATGATTGCCTGTGAATTTATAAACCCTGCAATAAACTGGCGTCCCGTCCTGGGTGTCCCCTGCCTCGTGCCCCGCGCTTCCTGGAACAGGCTCCAGGCTCAGCGTGACTTTGTACTGGATGAGCGGTTATAGAGAAAGTGTGAAAGGGCGGTAAAGCGCAGCGGTATCGAGCATCGAGAGCGTTTATCTGAGTGGCATCATTTATCTAGGCCTTCTGTAAGACCTACAACCTGCTTCTCACTTATGGCAAGTCAAGGGCTATAAAAGAAGTAGGGATTAACAACCCATAAGTAGGTCTGCCGATTCCCGCAATGCAATGTCCAGACGTCCCCCCCCAAGTGATTGGTTGTCCCAATAGTGTTTTCGACAGTGACTGAAGGACTCTAAAATCTCCTTAACTGTCGGGCCGCCCCTTGGATCTGTTTAACCTGATCGCGGTTGACAGGCCCACAGAGGTAATGGGAATGGCATCCATCATGGCCAGCGTCTGGCCGCATGAGGCTCTCCGTGCTCCTGAAACGAGGACGGCTGTCTGGCTTTCCTCGCACCACTAAAGAGTCTATCACTTATCGGATCTTTTTTCTTCTTAAAGATGCTGATTTTATTCACCATTCCTGTTCTCCGGGTCTATTAGTGCTGTTAGCTAACATTGTAAGCTGACGTTGTTCAGGTCCATAGCAGATGCCTCTACTGACATAATTTTCTGTTATTTAATTAATGTACTTTTTATTTACATGCTTGAATAGTTCCTTAAAGGTACTGAAGGTCAGAGATACAGGGGCATGCTAACCCCACCTGTGACATCATATGTGAGCGTGTATGTGTGCGTATGTTCGCACGCATGTATGTATATGTGTGTGCTGGTGCCTCACCCTCATAGCGGATGTTGAAGCCTGTCGCGTGGCTGGGCATGTCAGTGATGAACTGGACCCTTACGGATGGTCCCTCGCTGATCACACCCTCAAATGGGATGGGCGTGCCCCGGCCCGAATCAAACAGGACCACAGAACCTGCATCCAGCCCACTCCACAGAACCAACCTTGGAAGAGAGAAACACACAGACATCAGTGCATACACACATGCTCTCCCAAGCGCAAAGCTACTGATAAACACTGACCTGTCTGTGGGCCCCAGAGCCATTCTCTCTAGATGCAAGTGGAGTCTCTGGCCCAGAGGGGCCTCCAGGGACCAGGAGCAGCTGCGGCTCTGCGTGCTGTTGCTGCTGGGGAGGGGCGACGGGGACAGGACCCTCCCCACTGTGGCATTCTTCACCGACCCCCCACAGAGAGCTGCGGGGGGCACCCAAACATTACAGTGAGGGACCACTTCCTGCTCTGATTTCCTGCTACATGCTGCACAGTGGGCCCAGGAAGCTATTGCCCTTAAGACCCGTGGCCTGGGCCAGATCCCATTTAATCTGCCTGACCTGGGCCGTAAATCTTCTCACGCCTTACTTCAAGTGTACATCCGACACTATTTGAAAAGCTGACTCTAAAATCTGGAGAATGTGTGACCACTGGGGATTTTAAACAACCCCAGGATTGTCCAGAACATGAGGAATTAAATCAATTTTTCACAGGGGTGCAACACATATGAATGCTGAAATCACTGTCTAAGATGTTGAAAGAAGTCTTTGCTTGCAAATTAGTGTTCTTAACATAAAATAACTTGAAACGGTGGCAGTTTTAGCCTTTTATAAAGGTGTGTAATAGTATGTTAAACATGAGGCTCACAGATAAAACATCAGCTCCTGAGAGACGAACCAAAAGCCATCAGGTCCTTTGTCACCCCCTCCCCTCCAAACTGAACCATCTGCTTCTCACCTCGGCAGGTAGGCTCCCGGGCATTCCAGGTGGGCAGTGAGACATTGAGGCAGGTCAGTGACGGCGCCCCCTGGAGGTGGTAGCCCATGTGGCAGTGGAAGCGAGCCGTGCCTCCGGGGTGCAGGTCCAGCACCGACACCTCACCGAAATGGGGCCGCCGAGGCAGGGCGCAGCTAAGGCGGAAAACTGAGGGGGGGAGGGGAGGTCAGGTATTAATGGGCCAGTGAAATCTCAACTGGGGTTCCTGCAGGTACCGATGACGTTAATAGACCTGGAGCTGGTCTTGGCTACCTGGCTGGTACAAACATTCCTGTTGTAACTTTAGCGGATGCACTATTTCTTCATTTATGCCAGTGTTTCTCAAATGGTCCTTGGAGTTAGGGAGCAAAAAATGTGGACCGTCTTGGGGTCCCCAAGGACTGGACTGAGAAACACTGATTTCGGCAGTGAAGCTCTTCTGTGTCGCCCAGCCACTGCGCCGGTTTGACGGGCAGACCGAGAGCTCCGTAATTATCCCTGAACATGAGTTAATCGGAAGGCACCTGCCACCTTCAAACTGGCTCAAAGTCAAAGCACCTTCACAGAGGCGCAGGAACATGCCAGATGGGACAATATGGGGAAAAAAGTGAGATGGAGAGAGAGGGGGATGCTGTGGACGCCATGGGGATCTGACAATGGGGAAGATTGAATGATAATTAACGCTGGGGTGCTGAGCACGTGGCGGAGGACAGCCATGCAGAAAGCGCCTGGAAAGCGTTGTCGTAACGACCGGAACGTGAGGATTTGTCGGCACAGTAACCAGGCAGAGGGTGAAATCCTGACCGAATCTTATTTGTAGATGACAGGAAATTGCAAAACGCATATGTCTGGGTGAGTCATTGATTCGGGCCGGTAATTAAGAGTTAAGGTTGTAGCGGGAATAAGGAGCCATTAGCCCCCCAGGGCTCCAGTGTAATGCATCAAAAGGCACTGGGGTATATTAGCATTACTGCGTCAAAACCGCTACCATCAAATACCTCCCAGAATGTCATTAGACAAGTACACCACTGACTACATTGTTGGTGATTTAATTTTCTTTTTTAAATTTTTTGTTATGTGTTTCCCCTACTGTGCTTTACATAGAGATTACCCATAATCCTTTGCTGCAGAAGGCCTATATAATGTTTATGCCTTGTCGCTAAATTTACCTGTTGTCCCATGTAGGGAGCAGCAATGCTGTCGATGTCCCAGAAATTATGCTCCTGAACTGGAAAATATTATCAGATAAGTATGTCGCAATGACATGCTGATTTTATTACAGGATTCCAATCTGACCAGATTTTGTAGTGTGTGATCTACAGCATGTGAGAGCCTATTTGTGTAAGTATAGTAATAATTATAACTGCTCTAATCAGATATTAACACCTAAAGTACCTTTTGAAGTGTTCATATAGTTCAGCAGGTTAGGGTTTATATTTGTGGCAAGTGGTGTGCAAATTCAGAAAGTGACTCATGTGGGTGGTAAATGTGAAAAAGGATTCATTCTAGCAGCATTACTGTGGAGAGGAACTTATTCTGGTACTGAATCTAGAATGGGACTCCCTCCGGTTTTGAACCCAAATGGGACTCCTTCCAGTTCTGAATCCAGAATGGGACTCTCCTTGGTACTGAATGGGTCACTGGGGGGGAGGGGATATTCAGGTATTTCATCTAGAAGAGGACACATCTTGCCATTTAATACAAAAGGGGATGATCCAATTCTGAATGTGGACATGTCACTCTGCTACTGAATACAGCAGGGTACTCTGTTTTTCAATGCAAACATGTCACTCTGGTGTTGAACAGAGAAAGGAACTCACTCTGATTCTGAATATAGACAATTCTCATTCTGTTTAATACAGAAGGGGACTCACTCTGGTAGTGTAGCTGGAAGTTGCCCATCCCACCCTCTGGAAATGAGCGGAAGAAAACGGAGATGACATTGGTTGGGCTGCGGATCACTTGCCCCTCAACCAGCAGCGTCTCATTGGCCAGGACCAGCAGGGCTCCGCCATCATCGACCCCCCTGATCGACAGCTGCTCGCCCTCTGACAGGTTGACATTCTTTACCTGGCAATAAATCAGACACAGAGTCATTTCAGCACTTAAGATCCATTTCAGTCCCTCGTATAGATGACAAACTCTTTGTGTTAATAGCGATTATAACCTGGACCATGGGAGGTTGAGTAAATTACAATCATACAGCCTTGGCAGGAACTGATACCGGGGGCGGAGCTCTGACTCAGTGGGTAGTGCTGAAGCAGCCAGACTCTCTCAGTGCTCTTGTGGATTTCCTCAGCTCTTCCAAATTTCCCGAAAGCTGTGTGTGTGTGTGTGTGTGCCTGGGCTCCGAGATGCTCTGGCATCCGTTCATGGGTGGGCCTCCCCGGCATTAGTTCACGTCTGCCCGGTCAGATGAGAGATCATTAAAGATGGACGTGCGACATCTGCCACGGACTCATGATCACATCTGGAGACAAGTCCCTGCCAGCGGCGTCTGGCTGCTCCTGCAGAGGCTCGTTTATCATACTCAGACAGCAGGTGGGTGGCGGGGTGAGGGCAGTGATGAGAAGTATGGGTGGTGGTCTTGAGCTACACGTAAACAGAAAACGCATCACACTCCCTGGATAGGGCATGCCCTGCTGGCTGCCGTGTAAGTGGCCAGAGGAGCAGAGCAGGACTGCTGACCCTTGAGCTGCAGCGCGCAAGGACCATCAATCAGCGATGCCCGCCACAGGCATCCCCTGCTGACCGCTAGGATGTGATGCAAGGCAAACGATGACATACGAGACAAAACATGCAAGCTGCCAAACAATGGTAATTGTTATGTCAGTATTACTAGGAAATTGGACAATAAATGTGTGATTATTCTGAGAAGCCTGCATGGGGCAAAAACATCCAAGATATACACATGTCAGATCCTGGGGCTTTTCTGCCTTTATTGTCTCTAATTGTGCCAAAAATGCACAGACAAAAACATGGCCACTAGGGGGCAGGGTCTCTCCTACAATTATATTGAGGGGCAAAAGACGAACCTCTGTTTTTGAAGCAATAATCTGCATGTTAATTCACTTTAACTCTAACGTGAACCATGACTCCTTCACCATGCTTGGTATCTAGAAAGATAATGGATAATGTGATGGCATTGTTTACTATGTTCTGCATTCCCTAAATCCAGAACAAATTGTAAA
Organism: Mormyrus iriodes; assembly: GCA_011763525.2. Classification (NCBI taxonomy): domain Eukaryota; kingdom Metazoa; phylum Chordata; class Actinopteri; order Osteoglossiformes; family Mormyridae; genus Mormyrus; species Mormyrus iriodes. Next base: position 30,320,124 of record JAAGVU020000113.1, read on the forward strand.
GAGGTAGCCATAATGTAGCAAACTCAAGGGAAATAAAACTTTAGACAAATGACTCACATTCCAGAATAGACATATATGATGTACATTATGATGCAATGTCATTGTTTTCAGCAAATATAGAGAAGCACTTGTTTGTGGGTGTGGCTTCTGTACCTGTAGCTCTACCCCATAGCCTGTGTAGACCGTCACGGTGTAGGTGCACTGCAGGAATGTGCCATCTGGAAGGGGCGGGTCATCTGATGAGTCGATGTAACCCTCAGGGTCGGTGAAGTTGACCGTGCAACGCGGTGCTGCTGAGAGAGAGTGAAAAAGAGAGAGGAAGAAGATGCACACGGGTCAGCGCTGGCAGGATAAGAATAGAGGCTCCAAACTGAGACCTACGACAGACAAGGCAGCCGGGAACATGGTGTTCAAAGACACGGACTGGCAACCTGAAGGGCAAACTCTCGGGAGGGGCCCTGCTGTCGTACCCTTGAGCGAGGCACTTCACCTGAACTGCTCCAGTAAAAATATCCAGTTGTATAAATGGGTTAAAGTCACTTTGGAAGAGGGCTTTGGCTAAGAAGCAAAATAACAGCAATGACATATAAAAAGTATATCATGAAACAGATAACATGATAAAGCCACACTTCTTATCACTGATTTATACACAATAACAATGACAGATCCATGTTATTAACAGCAATCTAACACAGGAAATGTTGATTTAACACCACTCACCTGGAGCGGGTGAGTCAGGCTCGATCTCTGTGTCGACGGTCGTCATGACACTGGTGGTGAGGGAGGGGCCTTGGTCTAGTGGAGGGCTGGATGGAGCGCTTGTTGGGAATGAAGCAGACGTTGGGGAGTTTGGGTTGAGGGGGGTGTCAGTGGTAGAGGAGGAGGTGGAATGGGACCCCGCACTTTGAGGGAGAGCAAGCCTCTTCCGGATCTCCTCCTGCGAGGAGAGAATGCCAGCCCCCGCCTCCTTGGGGAGAAAGGTCAACAGCTCGGCTGGCACGGCACTAGGGAAGATGGCCCCCGTCTGGCCGAGCTGGCGATCCCGTTGAGCCAGGACGGACTCCAGAAGCTCCTGGCCCTTGGAGAAGGCCGCTCGCATGTCCAGCTCCTTCCCTCCATAATCGGAGGGGAGTGGATCGGCGGGGGAAACATCATCTGGGGAAAAGGAGGGGGGTTTGCATTAACGCTAATGGACTTCATTGTGATCATTTTATCACAGACATAACGGCTTCACGTGCCCCATTAGGTTTTTATATCGGAAGGATGGTGTGTAACGGAATGTGGACCTAAGCGGTACCGCTGCATTTGTGCTCTTAATGGTTTGACGAATAATTGCAACAAAACAATAACAACAGTCAGGGAGAATATTGAAACGGGTTAAGGAGCCATTTCGATTTCCTAGTCATAAAAAAATGATAACTTTGAAGTATTCAATGGACAGAAAATACATTTTGTTTATGATCTCTTTGAGGGTTATTCAGTATAAAGTAAATACTTCCCAGCACTTTCCTCAGACTAAGCTTCATGATGCCCTGGGGGTCTGCAGAGCAGGTGTGGGGGCGGGGGGGGGGGGGTCCATCGAGACGTTTAATTCAATTGAGGAAATGTACGACATTACCGGTTGTTCTACACATTGCGTCAGTTTATAATCAGAGGGAAAAATACTCAAGGGAGTGCTAGCTCTGGTCAATATTTTAAGAAATGTTGAAAACCCCCTACTCTACAGGGAATTGGGTTTGCTAGAAAAGCGTGAATTGCCACTAAAACAATCAATGTGCTCCTGAAAATAAATTCGGACTGTGAGTCTGAAAAGTACAATTTCAGATGATATCTATGGAGAAACAAGGGTGTCATTTTAGGTCAGCTGCATAGGCTGATTGGGATGCCTGGGGCTGATTCTGAGGACGTGTGGAGGGGCAGCAGTGAGCCTGATGGGTAAAGAGGGAATTCCGCAGTCAGGCATATTCCCAAGCACGATGCCCCCCCCCCCCCCGCCCAGCAGACCTAAGGAAGAGAGCGATGAAAAGATCAATTTTCACATTACTAGCAAAACAGCGAGGGGCAAAGCCACTGAGCATCGAGCCAGGTTTCCAGTCTTAATTGGCTGTATTTTTCATTGTTAAGACCATTGACTCCTCTGTATTATTCAAAGCATGTAATAGCCTAACAATACAGAACGTGTAGATGGAGAGCAAAAATGAGCACAGTCCAAGACCAACGAGAATTAATCCCAAGAGTAAACAACACAGAGACAGACTCTGGGTCGACTTTAATGCAGGTGCTGATGGTCCTGAATCAACGAGAGCTTCTCTGGTGTCCAGCATTCATATGGATGGTGTCATGCAAAAAAAATGCATATATTAGAAAGTGTTGGAGGCAGGGGCTAGGGGGGTCCACACATGAAAAGGGACCCTGCACAATGCCAGCTGTCTGTGGCAGGACGGGGACAGGATTGCTAGTCTTGTCCATGGTTGGAAGAGGCAGTGATCATAAATTTCTGCCTTGTACAAAAATGTGATGTGGTTTTCAGTTATGTTAAAAGATTCAACTGCCTGTTCCTAACAGTTCTTACATTACTGTTGTGAATAACATTCCGTATTTCAGAATACTGAATTTTGTTCAAAGCTGGTAAGAGTATAGTCTTATTTACCAAAACCTAGTGTATCTACATTTATGAGCAACAATGTTCGTTTCAGACATTGCTTAGTTACGTTAGGAACGGGAATGATTTGAAAAAAAATCTAATTATTCAGAAAACATCAGCACTGCGGCATTATAGGAAACGTGGTTTCCACAGGTCACTTGAGAGGTTAAACATATCCTCCGTCTCCAGAAATCATGAAAACTCTGCTTCCTTGAAGCTGTTACAGGGCTACATTAGTAGAGCCCGCCCTCCAGCACTCTCTACACATAGGTTATAGATTGCTTCGCAGACACCCTCTGCTTTAAACAGAAGAATATTTTACTGCAGAAATAGACGCATTGCTATGTAACAATAAGTCTAACAGCAGGTCCCTTCCTAAGAATAGCTTGCTCTGTCAGGCCATAAGTCTACCTGCAGCCTACCCAGTTCCATTTTGTTCACACCTGCACCTCCTCCTCCGTCTTGGTCCTTTAGCGGTGTGCATGTTAATCCCTAAGCCTGATTTTTGTAAGGCTATGATATGTGTTCCGTCTTCAGTCCTGGCTCTTGCGTGTTGAACAGGGCGTAAAGTTCCCTGCCTTGAAGACGCGTCTGAAAAAGCCCCACCGTGACCGTATTGTACGACGTGACACTCCACTCTGCCCGTCTGCCTGCTGGCTATTTATTTATAGTAAGTGGGTTAGATGCTGCCAGTGAGCCGTTCACCCGGGGCACCGCTTGCCCTGGGTGCGCCTTACAGGGCACTCTTGCTGCGCTGTAAGTCGTAGAGCGCAGCTAAATACCCAGTCAAGCTAATAAGGTCGACGTATCGCTCTCTGATTCCAGCTTAAGCCGGTGTGACGGTTCTGTAGTGCGGCGGAGGGCTGCGGGATCACGCTACGAGCATCAAGGCAATTCGGTGGGGGGCTTGGTGGAGATACACGCTCCCGATGTCTCGCATGTTTGCTGCGATGGGGGAATGCGGGGCAATCAATTTCGAACGCGACTGGTTATAATAGAGGGCAGCTTGTATCCCCTCCATCCCTCCTCCTCAGTTTAAGCTTTTGATTCGTTTTCTTTTATCCATTTTTTGTCTGTTTTTTTCCCCCTTTCTCTCTCCATCTCCGCTCCCGACCCCAGTTTTCCGTCAGCACTACAGAAAGCGGAATTTTGAGAAAGCAATTAAAAGGGATGGACAGCAGTGGAATACCAATATGATTATATAAATAAAAAAATATAAAAACAAAACCGCTTTGGATGCGGTAGACGATCCCAAGCAGGAGGTAACCAAAGGGTCTCCAGAACTGAAGCGGAACGGCAGCGCAGTTAATGTTCAGGCTGCGCCGGCTAACGAGCTGCACTGTTCTCTGCTGTTGGTATCTGGCTGTGGGCACAAACACTCTTTTTTATTGTTATTCAGTGTCTGCTTTTCGGTACAGCTAGCGACATAGTTAGTCTACAGTTTAGCTTCTGGGATGTGAACCAGCGATGCTGGGGTGATAAATTCAGCTTCATAAGCACTGAGGCCGTCTCTGCATGATGCTTTGAGACAGGCAGAAATATATATATATGCAGATGTACAGTGTAAAGCAAAGAAAAAGACACAAAACACAATGGACTATGGACTATGTGGACTATGATTATTTGAGTAAAATAATACTTTATTCAATTTACCTAAAATGAGTCATAATATCTGACTTGATAACACAAGATGTTTAATATTTCCATCCATCCATCAATCATCTCATCCAGTGCAGGGTCATGGTGGGTGGGGGACAATCCTACCCAACACAGGGCACACGGCAGGAGTACACCCTGGATATGCTGCCAGCACCGTTTTCTGTGTCTATATGGACCGTATATATCAGGGTTTACATAAGATTTATTTTGCATTGTTACAGCCTGATGCCCACTCCCACCCCAGTCAGCCACCCTGCCTGTCTGCACTCCCATCCAAAAACAGAGGCCCCGTTCATCCCCTTACAGGCTGTCCGGTCCGGGGCGTTCACGGAAGCCGTGTGCAAACGATCATACATTACATGCATGTTGAAATGCTGGTAATGTCCACACCTTTGTACATGGACAAGAGAAAGCGGATATTTACTAACAGTATGCACATACTGTATTTAATCATGGATTATAGGTTAAAATTTTTAAAAATAAAAAGCATTGTCAGTGAAAATCTTGATTAGCTGTAGTGTCAGTGTGGTATTTAAATGTCAGGCTGTCATCTCTACAGTCAGGACAGCAGAGTTAACATGACATCCATCCGACATGTTAAAAAAACAACATACTACTAAGCTGTCTTATGTTCTATTTCTGCGTATTTATGCCCTATTTAAAAATAACCAATGGGAATAATCAATTCTGTATTCTGTATATATTTTTTTCTAAAATTACATAGATTTTAAAATGTCGTTTTGAGCGGTATGAATTCTCCAACAGCCGTTTAAGCACATTATTAAAAAATGATTTCCTCATTACAAATTAATGCTATTTTCTATAGTTCTAATTTGCTCTCAGTTAAAATTGAGAACAGTTTGACTATTCTTTCTCCGAGTTATGAAGCCGACTCTGTATCACGCAGCTGGTAGCTACTGACTGAAATAACCACCTTTCGTCCTGAGGCTGAGGAATCACCGTTTCACAGTCGTACTGTGCGAACAGCCTCTCAGCTCCTATTGGAAATGTTTATGCCTCTCTGCTGTTTTTCCTGACGCCTGATTCCGATTCGCGATTCGTGAGGGGGGGGGTCACTAAGACTGGAGCTAATTTAAATCATGTCAGAGCGCCAGCAGTCTTCACGGCGTCATGACTAATATTTACTGGAGAGGAGAATTAATAAAATTCAAGACGAATCTCCAGAAAAAGCTATTACTCGAAATGTAGGATTTTGCTGCTCTTTTGAAAAAGATCAGTGGTGTTTAATACTAGTGAGTGAGTTTGAAGCTGCTGATTGCAGTCAGACACTGAGTGGCAGCAGCTGCTCCCCTGAAAATGTTACATTTCAGTCTAATTTGATATATATGTAAAGAGAGCCTACTGCTTCCCAAATTCACTTTGATCCACCAGTCATCTGTCCCTGTATCTCTCTGTAGCCACATACAGCTGTGACACGTCTTATCCCCCCCCCAACATGAAACCCCCCTACGTGCGAGTCTCTAAACCTCAGCCAAAACCCTCGAGTCGCTGCTCCGCCAGCATGGCGGGTAGCTGCCTCCCCCTTCTAAAAATACAGCAGCGTCTCCGCGGAGTCACTTAGCCGTTCAAACAGGCGATCCTGTTCTGTCAGGAGGTACATGAGAGAGGAAGACGAGGAGAGATTAAGAAACCGGGAGGAAGGGAGAGAGATGATGGGGACGACATCTCAGAGCAGAGCTTTCGTGTGTCGAGTCACGGTGGATTGCAGAACCCAAATTCATACCTGTCCCTCCCTGGAGGGGGTGTCACCATAGCCTGGAGGGTTTATTCCCTACAACCAGGGCTTCGGGGAACATGCTGGCCAGCGAGGGGCATGACACCTCGACCCCCCATCCCCTGAACCCGCAGAAACACTGACAGGACACCCAACTCCAGCAATGGAAAGCAACTCCACATTCTGAGCTCGAGGCGGAGGGTTTGAAAAATGTAGAACATGTTAAATGGTTTATGAAAGGGGGGGTGGCTGGGGTGTTGGTATTGGTGGGGGAGGGGCTGAGGGATTTTACTTGAATGTAATGAGTGAAGCGCGATTCCTCTGTGAAGACTGATTAAATTAGAACCAAATAAAAAAAAACACAGACTCCCTTGCAATTATGCCGCCTGGATCATCTCACATCTCCCACACACCGCGCCCCCCCCCCCCCCCCCCCCCCCCCCTTGCAGAAATCCCCCCCTTTACCCAATTAACACCACCCCCCGCAGGCCGACTCCCTAAGAATGGGAAA
>JAAGVU020000113.1:30326772-30392049 GCA_011763525.2 Mormyrus iriodes
TCTCCCTCCCCCCCCCCCCGCCCCCCCCCCCCCCCCCATCACCACTCTGTGCTAGAATTCACTCCATTATCACAATTAGCACCACGCCTGGCAGACTGACTCATTAGGAGTGTAAAACATCCCACTTGCAGGAGGAGTGAGAGGGTGGATGGTAGAGATGAAACATTGTGTAACAGGTACACTCAACTGTTCAGAGAGAGAGGGAGAGCCAGACAGAGAGAGCTCCCTAGGCTTGGCAACCCCTGTGTGTCAGGACCGGACCTACACCTCTCACCTGATCATTCTGAAAATTCAGCTGCTGTGATCAGGGGCGTTGGAAGGGCATGGATATCCTGGCAGTTTCAGGGGGCCCAATACTGCATAGGTTTGGAGGCCCAGTCAACAAAATCTACCAGAGGGGCTTTTGCTTGTAGGAATCACCAGGATGAATTATGTGGGCAGGGCATGGGTAGTTAAGGATTGGGGGAAGGTAGAGGTATGTGGAAACACCCAGCATTGACCCCCACTCTGATGAGGGAAGTAGGAGTGTGTACAGGATTATCTGGACAGCCCACTTTATATTGGTGTTTTCCCATAAGGCACTTCCCCTCCTAACAGCCTGAATGTAAACACAGGGCTCTGCTGGTGATCATGCAGGTAAACACAGAAAGGCTGGGAAACCATCATATTCTGGGCCTATGGATGAGCATGTGATTCGCGTGCCGTACAAGGGGGTCCCAGATCCTGCCTGTTCGGACGCTATTCTTTAGCTTTCCCCGATTCCTGGCTCTCACTGCCAGGTGTTCTGGATGCTCCTGTGGTTCAGGACCCTGACTCAGGCTCCAGGGGACTCAGCTGAGCCACTGGAGCCCATGGATTGACAGGCCAGTCCACTTGCAGCTCCGGCATGTCCGCGGTGGTGAGCAGATGGTGCCCGCTGCCTGCTTCTCTCCTTGCTCCTTCGGCAGTCACTCACAGGTGCCGACAGTCTGTTGCCACAGCTGTGCCTCCCTACCCTGAATCTCCGCCCTTCTGTTCTCCTCCAGCCCTCCTGCTCTCCTTTGCGCCAACCTTTACGGTCTTCTCCTCTTCCCTACCACAACCTCCAACCCCAGCCTACTGCACCTTCTCCCCGACCCCAATCTCCTCCAGTCACCCACTCAGCCTCCTGCACTTGGCGCTGGCCCAGACGTTATCCGCTGGTTTTTACACGGCCCAGCAAACCAGCAGATCAGCAAACCCAGGGCTATTCTGCAGTTCCAGACAGATGAAGGAGCGTTTTCCCCCCCTATGGGTGCCAACTATTCAGACTTTGCTAGAAACATCCATCACAGCATAGAACTTGGAACATAAAAACAGGTCCTCACAAGGCAACAAGAATTCAGGCTTCTGTAAGACCACTCCAGAAAAACATCGCATAAATAGGCTTGCTGTCCTCTATTTCACATTCTAGTCTACACTTCTATGTTGCTAACAATCAATAACTTCCCAAGAAGCAAAAATAAGTATTAGAGGATATAGGCAGACAGAACTTATATAAACCAAGATATATATATATACACACACACACACTTATGCTGTAGTTACTCATGTGTCATGCAACATATATATCAGTAGCATAATTATTCAAATTATTCATACATTTCATACTAGTTTTTTATTATTATACTTAGATTTTTAGTGGGATTTCAAAAGCAGGATAATTTAATAGTCGTTTCGGACAAAAATATGCATGAAAAATAGGGAAGATCTTTTTTATTCTTTCTTTTTGTGCGATCAGTTAGATGTGCTCTGTGTTGACAAGCGTTTCCATGACAACCCCATCCTCCAAATAAAAGTCAATCTTTTTTCTCTCCCAGTCCCCAACTGCAGAATGCAGCTCCTTGAAAACAGAGGCACGGCCCTCTAACCCACAGCTGGGGGCATATCTTTGGCAGCGAGGGTTACCGTCCGCATTTCCAAAATCCCATGGGAACTGGCCTTCTGTTTTGGCGTATTTAAAGTAGACGGACAGGAAATTAAACACGACCAGTAGCTCATGAAAGAAGGCCAGGCCAGCCCAGGCCAGGCCAGGCCAGCCCCCACATCCAGCCACCTCGATCTCTCTGTCTTACTGTCCCTGCATGCAAAGTGAGAAAGAGTGTGAGCGGTATGTCAATGGCCCCCTCTCACAGAGATGCACTGAGCGTGTTCTGTGTTCCCTTCCAGCATTCATAATAGCACCCCCAACCCCTACAGCTTCCACCCATGACGCCCCCTCACCCCCTCCATCACCCCTCCCCTTCTTGCCCATTCATTTGAAATCTGTCGCTGACCCGGCGACACAGAGCTCTATTGGCTTCTTTATCCCTCCCCCGCGGTCACCTCGGCCCACTCACCCTTTCCTCTGCAGCCCGACGTGACGCCTCACCCTCCCCAGGGTGAGTGCGGCTGCCTTCAGCCAACCCTTCTACAACAGCACAGCTGAACAGAGACGTGCCACCAGAAAATGCCATTTTCGCCGAGACAGTCAAGGAATGAAAACAATCCCTTATAGGCCAAATGAAATGCTTTTCTGGAAGTTACAGTCAGTGGATATTTCATATTAGAAATAATGTGACACACATGAGGCAATAACATATTAAACTTATAAGCGTTTCGATTCATTTCTCACCACTGGGACCCAAATCTCCCAGCTGCGAATCCTGGTCGGGGTCATGGGCCTGAATATATATACCTACCTAATATCATCACAGCTGTGCCTTTCTGTGGTCTTTAGAAGACACACGTGTGAGTATTGAGGAGCATTAACTCCCAAAAAAGGCATAAACAAACCTAAATATAAACAGTGCATTTATTGCTATGTTTGGGTGCATGGCTGTGAGCGAAAGGGGAGAAGAAGCAGCAAATCAGTAATAATAAGAAATGATAGAGCTTCTAAAACCCAGGGGTGGGTTTTATTGTGTCACAAGCTAGTTTAATCCACTTCTGATTGGTTACTCTACTGGTTCATGCTGGGTTAATCCAGTCAGTGACTGACAGTGCGGGATAACCCAACCAATGTTGCGTTCGAAGCCTCGTCTCTTCCAAAATCAACAGCAAACGAATGTGATGCCGCTGAATCTGACCATTTGATGGCTTCCCTCAGAAAGCAGGACAGTGGACACCTGGTACGGCAGCACACTCCAACATGCAAGCAGCCACATTAATTCAGAGACCACTGCACTAGAATTATGATGGAGGACAGTGCAGCACAAGTTCTACCAATAAAAGCAACTTGGGTACGAACTGGGTGTAACAGACATCGGTCCATGGGCGCAGGGTCGTAGCTGAAGCTCTGTAGCTTGTCTATAAAGATGACAGAGGTCAAAGTTCAACCTCTAGAGCCATCAGCCGATCTGATGAAGAAATATGAGCAGTGAACAGTGAATGACCTAGTTTTCCCATCACTCTGTCATCCTTCCTGTCTTCTCCAGTAATACCCCCATGAGGCTTGCCTGATATTCGTGATGAGGTAATTGAACAGAGATATGAGATGACCATCTCAATTATGTGAAACTCTGCTTAGTAACGCAGAACAAAAACATAAGCCATGCTGCGAGTCATCTTTAATGCATTCCTTTTTCCATGTCACAAAAAAATAATAATACCTGATGTCATGCTCTTGAGCTTATGAGCCCAAAAAATGAAATGCATCATGTTTCTTTGCCATCTATTGCAACCAGGGAGAGCATTTTTACTCATAAAACCATTAGGAGGAGATGACACTGACCAGATCAAGCTTTTAAAAACACAAAGCGTTTGTCAGCTGAAGGGACGTATGATTTGCATATATCTATAGATATGCTGTTACATATTTGCTACACATTCCAGCTACCTGTGATGGTCCTATACCCCCTGTTTACATATACCTAGACATACTGCTAATAAATAAGATAATAAATATGTATCTTAATAATCTAATAATCTATTTTGCGTGTATTGCATTGTTTCACTTGTCTCATGCACAGCCTGTCTTGCACGTGTTACATACTGTTCTAAAAGATTTTCATGTTGTTCCACCATATACTGTACTTCTATACGGATAGGATGACAAAGTTAATTTCACTTCAGGTAAGACATCTAGTGAGAGGATAGGGAACGAGGCTTTTCAGGATTATCATTGTGTGATTATCATTGGGTTTAATTAACCCCCAGCTGCATTAAACCTGGGAGTTACTGACAGTAGATAGTAACCCTCCCACACTGTGGCTTTTGAAGTGTCATTTCTGTTCAGGACCATCTCTAACGGCAACAGCCAGATCTTTGGGGCTCACCTACCTGTTCATGTGTTAATGTTTTAGTTGAATGCTGTCTGATAAATTCACTTCCATTCCAACCAGAGACATTTATATTGGTTTAAAACATCTAACATAGAGTTGAAAATACATTTTTGTATCCAGCCATAGGCCTTGATTTAATATTATTGCTACACAATTATTTCTTAACAATTATGTTAAGAGATGTGTTCTGTTGCATAAAGTAGGCATTAGGGTTAGGTTTTTAGGCCTATGTTGTTCAAACACAAGCTATGAAATGTTAGTCTCAGATGGTGTAACATGCACGTTAAATTACTTTTTTGGACTTAGAAGCATGTTGTGGGAATATTTCAGAACTGTATTACACAATTCCTAGCTTTCTGGGTTTTTTTGCATGGCTCCCCGCCAGTGACACCTGGTATACTGTCTATTGGAGATAAATGAGAAACTAAAGTTCCCTAGGCTGCAATTATCCAGCCAAAAATAGCCCCCATCTATGGGGCAAATGCTTCCAAAACTACTGAAATATAAACAGACGCCGGTGATGTTTATGGCGAGAAAGACGACACAGAAAACAGTAGTACGTCACTCCGGGTCAGCCTGAATCGCAAAACGGAAGGGAGAAGTTAGACATCGCTTTTAAAAAAATGGGTTTGTGATTAAAGTGGACAGTTGTATCCCGGATGAGAGCATTTTAATGTGGACCGACAAAAAAAGTCTGCCCCTTGAGCGGTACCAGAATCTATTAAAATTACTGCGACATGACTCTGGGGAAAAAAAAGAAAAACATTTCAGACATTTACAGTAAATCCCCCTTATGCTATTTTGGACTCCTGATCTCAGCAAAGTAAGCATTGGATAGCAAGAAAGGAGTGCCGTTTATGGCTTTCAAGTAATGACAGCTATCCCTACAGAATGGTTTTTATTTATCACAATTAAGAAAACTATGCAGCTTGTTTCATTTTCCTACGCGTACAACTTAACCTAAAGCAATTCATTTCAAATATCTTGTGACTCCTTCAGAACTAATAAACCTTACATTCTTCATAAATAAATCTGACTAATTCTCACCAGTTCGCCCATTAGGAGGAAAATAAGCGCTGAGATGCCAAAGCAAGACCCCCCGCTTCCCAGCACAAATGTGTCACACGCAGGCCGGCCGGCGCGCCGCGCTCAGACACAATAGGGGCGCGGTAATTAGGGAGCGCACGCCCAGCCGGACCCTATGCGATCGCCGCCGGCTACGGCATCGCCTCTGCTGCACACAGCGGGTGACCAAAGGACTGCTTAATGGTGCCACGTCTGTAGTGCTTTCGTGCCCCCAGAAACCAGTTTAATAAATCGCATCTGAATAATAAACGTGAGCGAAAGCCGTGTAGTATTATGCCCAGCAAGCAGGCCAGTCTCACTGCGTGTCGCTGGTTCAGTGTGTGCGCTACCTTCCTCCCCCCATCCAAACGCCAGACGGAGCTAGTTTTACAAGGCGGCAGCGGAGGGTGAAGCGACCGGAGAGGGACGCGTTTAACCACGAGGACGGCGATACTGGAGCTTTTGCTTAAAGGGCTAGTCGACAAAAAAAACCGAACATTTGTATTTTGCAAGAAATCGCGATCGCGCGCACAGCAGTGCATCCCAATACAGTCCATTCTCATTGGCAAGTTTAACAAAGGTTATCGTGGAAGCGGGCTTTTGGCATTGCTTACCTCAAAAGGAAATCTATTTAACGGAACGATTTCTGTAATTAATAAAAATATATATATCGAAATGCAACTATCAGTCAAATCTCGCATCCTTTGTACCCTGATAAAAAAGGCAAATAACATTTTGTGTGTCCCGGCCGAAAAACAAAACACCCTCTTTCAAAGTAAAATAGTTACATGTAGGTCATTCGTGTAATGCCATAACACTCTTACTGCACGGATCGTGATTTTAACATATAATTATATTAGCGCTGTCAAAGGTCAGGAAAAATACCCCAGTCTAGCCTTGCACTGGAGGTGGGTCAATATGTAATTTATAATTCAGTTTGTATCGCCTCTCGTATTAAAGCATGCAGGGCTATAGGGATGCGAGCCCGCAGTGCTCGCTGTTGTTGAGTGCACGGCGCTGCAGATCGACGCCGAACCTCCGCTTTGCAGCACCACGCCGCACACATGCACGCCGACGATCAAACACTGCTGAAATGCAAGATGCAATTTTTATTATAAGGTACATTTTTGGGTCAGTGTTATCCTCCGCATTTTGGACATAAGTGCATTTCCTTGTTTTTTCCCCACGCAGAACGGCAACCATAGATACTTCAATGCAGAATGCGAAAATGCCTGCGATTTGAAACGTCTCCCATTACTCTTGTATTTCGCTTTATGAGTTGAAGCTTAATTAAAATTACTTTCGAAAGTCATACTCGTACTGGGCAACGCGAAAACCGGTATCAGGGCAAACGCGTCTCACATAAATAAAACCAAGGTGAACTCAGGCGCACAGACCTTCTACTATACAGAGGTAAATTTGCTGTTTGATTTAATTTAGCTCGTCGAAACCACATTAAGCTTACCTTGAGCAAAGCCGAGACCCCGTAGAATTCCGGCTGTAAGTACGACTCTTAGGACCGAGAGTATAGCCAGCATGGTCCTTTACAGTCCAATTTATTACCAACTTGCAACGCAGCTGGATGAGTCGATAAATCCCCCAGTATATTTGCCACGACCACGCTGCCGATTACTGGCACGACCGTCTTTGATGCACCGGTGCGGGCTATATAGCTCGGTCGGTGCGGTGGATCTCACTATCCTCTTTGCCCCTCTCCTCGCCTGAACTCCGCAGTGTGCGCGTCTCCTTCACACACCCCTCCCCGACACGCTCCCACCCCCTTGCTGTCTCTCCCTCCATATCTGAAGGATACACTCATACTTAATTTTATTGCATCTGCTAACCTGCGGCTGTGAGTAAGAACACGTTTAAGAGCTAATTCTTATAGTTGTTTGTTCGGAATTTGCATATAAACTGTTAAGCCTTTAGGTACAGATCTATTTAAATACTAAAGAGTTCCACAGCAATATATAACATATTGAATTAAAATATTAAAATTTTGAAAAAGAGTTTTCCTTTTGTGTTTAAAAGTTAAATTTCATAAACTGTAACGTTACCTGATACCCCGCTACGGGAGACTTGAAATCGCTTTTAATACTTTTAAGGCATTTAATACCTTTCAAGGCACACCACAACGATTTCCTGAAATAATTACTTATTAGTTAATTGCTAATTCCACCATACGTAGACCTTTCAAATGCTTAACAAGGTTTTTCTTTCTTTTTTTTTGACACTCTCCTAACGCGATCTTTACCCGAGTTGCTGACAAGCTGAACCGTCAAATGAGAAAGTTATCGAGGAGGCTAGGCAAAATATACGCTGCGTACAGAGATTATGTCGGGACGAACGAGCTGCCTCAGTGAATGAATTAAGTGCATTTCAACTGGGGAGACGGGGGTCAGAGTGTCTGCATGCTTATATTGTGCTGGCGTTTGTTAGAGAATTAGCAACACTGCAGTTTCCTTCACACACATATCAATGCAAGATGCAGTAACGTGTCAACATAGAAACATTTGTGTACAACTGACGTATTCTATAAGTGGCTTATATATAGATGCGATCTGAAGTTATTCAAATTATGGCAGGGTAGTTAAGCTATCAAGGTTTTGACGTATATATGTTGCTATTACTCCAATGTATACTTGGTTTCTTTCTTTCCATCTTCAAACGAAATAAGCAAGGACGTGCAGAAGGTGTCGGACTTAAAGAATGACGCGGAGCAAGCAAGCCCGCTTACTGTTGTAGGCGTTTGTTTTCGGTTGCTTTTTTCCAATGATTTTCTTCCTTGCAGGGTTCCGGCTGGAATCCTACACCAGCCGGTGTGGAAGCTGCATTTTCCTACAGTGTTCCGCGGGTTTTCTCCGGCTAATTGGAGTTGCTAAATTGCCCGTAGTGGGTGCCCAACGATGGACTGGCATCATGTCCAGGGGGTATCCCTACTTCGTGTCCAACACTGTCAGAGATAAGGTTCATCCCCCTGCGACATTGTACTAAGCAGTTGGAAAACTGATTAGTCCATGCAATTTATTATTATTATTATTATTATTATTATTATTATTATTATTATTATTAGAATACATTTAATAGGCTGATTCCTTGCTTCAAAAGGATTAATCTCAGGACATGTTACAAATTCATTTAATGCAGCGATTTATTTAAACACAGTGACTTTAGGGTTGTAAACTGCCGGAGATGACCTCGGTTATGGTATGGGCTGGGCAATAGACTGCACGGAAATCGAACTGACCTGATTTCGTGCAGTGAATATTAAACTCTGCAAGTGTGCCAAACTGTCAACGAGTCTGAGACGGCTGGAAGCGGAGATGAAGTACAAGGAAGGTTTCACTTCGGTTTATATTCCTGCCTTATCCTAACATCCGATTTTTTTCTGTAAATCATTAAAGCAAAGTAGAGGTTTTTCTCCCAGTCCGTACAATTGTACTATTTCAGACGTTTTTTTTCCACAAATGCAGGAAGTTAGGCTAATCATAAGTGATTTTAATTATACATTCAAATATTTCTAGTCTCTTTTTTGGAAACACGACACAAGGCAATGCAGGGTACACGCTGGCAGTTTCCCAGTGGACCTCCATTTTGTTCCAATCATATATAAACACTCAGAAGTCAAGACAGATTATTAAATGAACCACTCGAGCTATAAAATAATATTATCTTCTAAGGCTTTAATAGACTCTATATAATGGAAAAGGAAGAACTTTAAGTGATTCACGTAGTCTGAAAGAGCGCTCTGCAGCACTGTCCATGGTGCTGAAGGCCAAAGGGGCGGTCCTTGTACTGATATGCGGCGCTAGCATACAGTGTCTCTGTCAAATTTTTACAAGGTTAATTTTACTGAATAAAATAATAATACATTGATTATCACTTAAAAATAATAGCGAATTACATTTTAATCAGAAATTGATTTACTTTGACGGTTACGTTCTCAGAACAGTAAATCAGCTGTCACAAGATCGTGTTGAATTGGCTGGTTTAAATTCCACTGAATAATAATTTACAACTCAAAATAACCTCCTTATAAATTATTCCCTTTAAACTGTCTCGCTGGCCAACTACATTTGACTGTCTGACGGAAAGCATTCATTTGACTTTGTAACGGTTGCATTACTATGTTTATGAAAGCTCCGAGCCAAAAATAATAAAAAAAAACAGCTGGCATCACAAAACGTTCCTTTAGAAAAAGTTAATAGGGGTTTATACTGGCTGCCCTGTAGCCATGCTTAATTACAGAGTTTTGCATTGATGCATTTAGCATGGATCGTGAGTTTGAAAGGCATTTTTCCGAATTAAGGATCCTTGAATGACAGATAGGCGCATAGCTGGTGAACATACAAACGGAGATGTGACAAGCCACCGAAGACAGAAAATACCAAAAGCACACAGAAATAAACAATAAGGGGAACATTCTCAGGGCCTGCAGAGCCACCGGAATCCATTAAAAGGCAGCCAGTACATCACAGCCTACTCGCAGTGTAGAGGGCATTCGAGTATGCGTAGGACAAGCTACAGAGATCCCTGCTCTCGCAGATAGAGCAGCGGACTCCCTCTCTCTGGCTCACACAGAGCAGGGGTATAAATATAGATTTACTGTGTGTGTGTTGCCATCCGATATGCAGCGATTGATCTATGACACTGCTGGCAGGTTGGAGGTGGAGGGGTGGGCGGGGCGGGGCATGTCGATAGGGCTCCACAAAAGAAACAGGTGAGAGACCGGCCCCCAACACCACCAAACCCTGGCAAGCATACAGGCTAAGCTGCAGTTCCACACATTAAACAGAATGCACGGGAGGGATGGGGTGGGGGGGGGGGTGATGGCACTCAAAGTGGAAGAAAAAAGGTTTACAAGCTCTACAAAGTAATGAAGCCATATCAAAGCACGAGGGGGATTGGCTGGGTCAGGACCAATCTGTGATATGCTGATCTGAGCAGGTCAATGCCACATCAGGAGAGAGGGAATGATGGAGGGGCAAAAGAGATAGAGAGGGTGGGTATGTGGGGAAGTTTGAGGGACTTGCAGCCGAAAGTGGGAGATGTGAGGAGGAAAGACACAAACAACCAATCTCAGGCTGCATTCTTAGACACAATCTAATCTGGTTTGGCCTCTCATTCCCAGGGAAAAGCGACATGATCTGCCCTTCGGCAGACATGTCAGAGGTAAAAAAGAATCGTTCAAAGGCACTCCCCATGTGTGGTGTGCGTGTGTGTGTGGGGGCATTAGAATTTCATCAGCACTTCCACTACAAAGGTAATAATCCCACCTGAGGCACAGTCTACAGCAGTGCGAGGATCCCATTGCAACAAGTCACATGTACTTCCATCAAGAACTATATATAGAGACACAGACACACAGGGGCAGCAGGTGGCGTAGTACTTAAAGACCTCTGACCAACGTCGGGTCATGTTCCAGAGATTGGAAAGAAATGTAACTGGAATCATGTGTTAGTGTAGCCAAATGTGTGGATTGGCTATCAAGCTGTTGTGCATCCTTGGGCTAAGATCTTTCTTTCCTCTACCGATACATACTAGTTCCCCCCTTTTCTGATCTTCTTTGATGGCATGGAAAGGGTGGGCTATGCCCTCTACCCCTTAGGGGAGCGATGGTCACACCCATCTACCCCCTTTCTAGAGCTTGCGTTTCTGATGCCAGAGGGCATCATTAATTATACATCACACAGCTGTATGATACACAGACACAACCCTAGCAATAAACAAGCAGATGCAGACATTTTTATTGACTCACAAATTCATATTCACCAACACCTGCATCATGTCACACAGAGCTATTCAGACAATCATACATAGCCTGTGCACACTTAATGCACAGAGTGTCATACACAAACTTAATCACCGACGCCAATTCATGCAGTAGGAGCTGTTGCTGTGGAGGTCATCCACACAATGGCAGCTCCCTACGGAAAACGTAGCACTGACTCAGACCTTAGGGGGACTCTGACTCTCTCTCCCTCTCACTCACACTCACACTCACTCACTCACACACACACACGCAACGTGGATAATCACACTAACCAAAAAGCACAATGCATATCTCCAGCACGGCGAAACACGCGGGACGAGCCGAACAGCCTCGTACTATCAGTGAATTTTTTCATTGATCCGACCATGTACCCACGTCTCTGTTCCAGATTAAGTGTATGAGTAAGGAGGTCATTCACACACGTACGACTCATGAGTTGACGTATACACCAGTATTTTTAACAACCGATGAAGCCTATTTAATGAAGAAACAGCTTTACACACGAGTTCCCCATGAACTGACAATTATAAAATATACGAAATTAAGACATTTGGCAGTATTATCCCCATCACACTGGTGATTTGGGAAAATGACTTTCATTGGCTTAATACATAGTCGACCTGCACTACAAGCGCATTTTAATATTGCCAAATGCCTTTTGGCGAAAAGGCACATTTTGAAGGTTTTATTTGTAAGGGGAGGAATAAGTCTGAGTACTGTGCCGTTAGTCTGACAAAACTGCGAATAGAATAGACCTAAAAAGAGCTTAAATATCCAACTAATGTATGAAAACTTTGTGTAAGTAGGTTCTCTAACACCTAGAGCTTATATGGAGCCTAGTTGAGACATGTGAATTGAAAAGTTTTATAAAAGGCTGAATAAGTGTGTGAATAAAAAGTTTGTGGCTTTTTATTAAACGGGAACCTTAATGAGAAAACCGCAGAGAAACGTCCGGAGTGACAAGCTGTGACTTGGGCAAGCAATCGGGAACATGCAGCATGAAATCGGGTTTGCTGCGCCTTGATAATGTCCCAATGTCGGCGATAGCGCTTACAATAAAGACATCCACGCTCCTCTTTCCCGAGGAGAAGGCAGGCTGCATTCAGCTAAACCCTCGCCTGATTATGAGCTGGTTTGAAGCCTAGTGCTCATTGGACGTCAGTTTAATTTAAGTCACCTGCCAAAATACAGCCGCCGCTTTTTTTTTTTTTTTTTTTAAAAAAAAAAAAAACAAACAAAAAGATTGCATAGCAGATATAGTCTTATTTTCTAGTGTTTCCATAGGGTATTCGGTAAGGGAGTGCTTTAAACTGCAACGGGAAAGGACGTCACGCCGTGCGGCTTTATAAGCCACGTTACGTTCTTAACCTCGTCTGTGGTGTCCGAGAACATGGCTTTAAACGACTCGAGCAAATCCGAAAAACCTATTTCAACTCTATGGGGTAGCTCACTCTTTTGAAGTCCACAGCACTAGGCCATTTTTTCCGAAACCTAGTTTACTGTTTAACTGGGAGTAAAGGAGTTTTTGGGTGGATATTGAATCATTTTAATGATCAAGTTCATTTAATTGTGGACAACAATTTACCGTCCTCAGCTATAACTTTACCCTTTCCCCTCGTTTCCTTAACGAATTCTGTTAAGGTTGTGAACTGAACGAAAAAAACAAGACCGGCACCTTTAGGACGGATGACACGGAACACCAGCATCAGCTTTCTCTGAGAACCGTAAGCTTAAAACCCTTAAAACAAACGGCTCAACTTATTCGACAAATCTAATTCCTAGTCTCTCTTTAGATGTGCTTAGGTGCCGACGCTAAAAACGACGAGTTCAATGTAGTTGAACTGGTTACAGATCAAGGGCAGGAGGAGATCAAGGCTTTTCCGATGGCGACATTGCGGGCGCCCGGCATGCCCACGGTGAGCAGATCGTTTGTAGGAATAAATTTGCTGACTTGGGTTCTGATTTAATGTCAACGAGCTTCACATTTTAACAGGTAAACCTTTGTGGCATAGAACTGCACCCACCAATAACGTTCAGACTGAAAAATGGCTCTGGACCCGTTTATATATGTGGGGAACACGTTGCATGTAAGTTTCCAAGCTTCACGCTGTCTGAACCGGTTAGTCCATGTGATGCGCACTTGTCCATGGCTCTTCAGCTAGAGGTCCTGGAAAACCCAAATTAATCCCTGAGGCTTTTCTTACAGTGGAAGAATACTCTGATGAGGAGCTTGAGGAGGTTGGTGAAGAAATGAGCGAAGAGGAGGAGGAAGAGATTGAGGAATCTCCCCCTAAGCCTGTAAGGAAGCCCATGTCAAAGCGAGAAGCCTCAGGAAAGGTAAGCCGTTAGTGGGTGGCATTATGCTTATGAAGTAATCAAAGGCTTTACTAACCAAGTTTTTTTTTTTTTGAAGTGCAAGACTTTGTCATCGGGGGGGTTTATAAGGGGAATTTTAACAAGTAGAATTAACGCTGTAATTGGATCTCCTTCCTGCTAGAGAAAGAAGCCAGAAGAAGCAGATGATGGGTAGGTGGCTACTTAAGTGAAATGGGGGGGGGCGCTATTCACCACCTTGTACTAAATGTCTGCAACTTTAGTGGGACTGTTGTAGGGTTGTGAATTGCATTAGGTGAAATGGCATGTCTGGTTCACATCTTATTTGTTGGCGTATTCGAGTTTACTGTAAGACATTAACCAACTTGCTTTCCTCCCCCTCTAAAGTGAAGGCTCTGATGAGAATAACCCCCCCAAAAAGGTCAGCATATTTAAATGACTGCAAGGTCCCCTGTAGGTCCAGTGTTTAGCAAATAAAATGCACGCGTGTATGCATGTTAGGCCCTTTTATTTATGCATGTTTTTAATTGGGCTGCCAAGGACGAATGTCCTACTCTGGAATGTGGCATTAGCTGGATGAGTTGTGAAAATGAATATATATTTCTCTTTACAGGGTAAGGGAAGAGGACGAAAACAAGAGGCCAAGAAAGTCTGAGGTAATGTGCAGAAATGGTCTCAACACTGTCCATGTTGCTGATTGCCAATGGCTTTCTTGAAGATGTGAATAAAACTCAAATATTGATACGTCTCCTATAATTTGTAACTGTAGGCTACGAAACTGCTGCTTCTTGAAAGTCACTGTCCAAAAGAGCTGCCTGTCAATGAAGGAGGGAAGATGTGCATTGCATTTTGTAGATTGACTGTCTTGATCTGTTATACCATTTGTCACTTGTAAATAAAGATGCTTAATTTCATTTTGGTGAGCTGCTGGCAAGTGTCCTCCGTATACATGTGACTTGACTTTGCTGACATCCAGGTCAGAGAAATGCTGTTTCTCCTGTTGAAAGGAGATGTTACTCGGCAGAAGAACCAGCCCAATTTACCAATGGATTTAAAAACCTATAGCCCCCAGCCATAAACACTAACTGATCTCCGTGAGGTTAAAAGAGATTATGGCTTTGAAATGATGCTGGGGCTGAACAGGAAGTTACTTTAAACAATTTTGTGTTGCTGTTCATGTGTAAGTTTTACTTACCTTGTAAATCTGCTTTAAGAGTAACTGCATTTAAAAAAACTAATTCAGGCCCACCTGTGAAAAGGTCGTGTGAGCCTTTTTCGAACTACCCTCACTTAAAGACTTCATTATAAAATAAGTTTTTACGTGGTGCTTGTGCAATGAGTATTCTTTGCATATGCCATCTTGCTTAAGACATGCAGATGAGCTTAAAGCTTTGGGTCAAAGCACAGATTCAGCCATATATACAGCAGCCCAAGGTCCGCTGGGGTTAAGGGCCCTGCAGAAGGTGTGATTACTCTGCCAGGAATGGAAGTTGAACTGGTGACCTTCCAGATGCAGTCACAGCCTCTTGACATACATTGCCTTTGCTTGCCCCCCAACGGAGGCTAGAAAGTTTTTTTTTTTTTTTTTTTTTAAAGTACCTGAACTTGACAGTGTTCGACCTTAACGTTTTGGGCATATGCTGAGTCATGGGGCAAAACTCTAGGTACATGTAATTCAGCGTTTTTCTAGCTGATGCTGTTATGGTGAGTTAAACACTTGGCTCCCAATACAGCCAAGGGCATAAGGAGGATGGTAATGGGGAAAATAGCTTTAGGACTGGATTCTAATGATTTACCCAGTAATTCCTCAGTTACTGAACTTTTATTTGGGGGGTGGGGCAAGAAATGGACCTCTGAGGGCCAGGCACAACAGCAGAGGCTTAGTCTGGAACCTGCATGAAAGACTAGTCTGGTTTTATGGATCTTTATTGAATATAAACAAGTTTTAAAATCTGTGTCCGCATCCAGCTTGCAGGCTGACGGGGCACTCGGTGGTTTCTCCTCAAGTGTGGAATTGCTCACCAAGGCCCGTGGTAGTCAGACGCTGAATAGGAGTAAGGGGGAGATGTGGGTGAGAGGAGGCTGGGATGACTCTGGTCCATGTGACTCACTCTTACAAGAGCTAGGTATAGAGTGATGAAGATCAACCTCACCTCAGTCTGCCTCAGCCTTGCGCAGGTACTTCTTCATCACGGCATTGACGTCTCCCTCGCTCCCTTCAGCTTCTAGGCGCTCCCCCCGGCGCTGGCACCCACCTGAGCCGGAGTCATCCGAGTCGGAGCCGCGGCGGGAGGCCGTCCGGGAAGGGGGCAGCTCCCCAAAGTGCACGCTGAGGGTACGCCGGCCCCCGCCCCGGACAGAGCTGACCCCGGACAGGCTGCTGATGGAGCGGGCACGGCGAACGGCAGGCAGGATGTCTGAGGTGGCGTCTGTTGCGGCGTCCTCCAGCAGCTGCTCTTTTTCCAGGTGTCCGAGGAGGCGGCGGTTCTGGAAGACGAGCGGCTCGGTGCCCAGTTCCAACTCGCTGGCCTCAGACAATGCCAGGCTGCCCAGGATGCGCCGGTGGATGAGCTGTGGGGAGCGGCTGGCGGGGGCGGCCTGGGTGCGCCATTCCTCTTCTTCCTCGGGGATGGAGGATTTGGAGCGGCGGCGGCTCAGTGCAGCAGCGGAGGTCACGGACGACGCCAGGGACTCGCAGGAGCCGAAGCAGCCTAGCTTACCGCTCCCTGTGCCTGTAGCCTCGTCAGGCAGCGAGCGCAAGCTGGAGGCCCGGGGCACCATGGGGCCGGCGGGCTTCAGGATTCCAGGCCGGGGCCCCTCAGCACCCTCCTCGTCTTGCAGGGACAAAGTGGAGGACCTCCTGCGCAGGATGGAGGCCCCGGTAGTCTGGTAGATGGGCAGCGATGCTGGGTTATCCTCCCCTGGGTTGGCCACCCGCTGCCACCCCCCTCTCTTCTTACGCAGTCCCTCCAACAGCTCAGACAGAGCAGACGAGGATGACGCCCCCTGCCCTGCCGACATCTGGTCCTCCTCCCGCTCCGACGTTAAAGACCTATTGAGTGCAAGACAGAGAAAAACGGATGGGGGGGCAAGAAATGAAGAGCAAATCAGGAAAGAGCTCAAAAAATACCCCCATCCCTCCCCAGGGCACCTGAAAACCCTGTGAAGTATGTAGATTTCTTTATGCATTTGTATTCTCCAGGATTTAATTGGCTAACAGAGGGATCAGGCTGAGTTTCATGGGCGGGTGGCGGGCACGGTACTGGGCTGTCTTGGTGCAAATCTGAGCTCCATTTCCTGTGGCTACACATCGATTGGGGTGCGGGGGGGGGGGGGGGACAGTGACTGGCTAAAAGCAGCAGGTTGGAACTATATCTACAGCAGCCAGCTAACAGCTGTCAGTGCCAATGTCCCTGTCTGTCAGCAGATGTATATACGCCCACCCACACCCCCACACATGCCGGCTTCTTCCTGACAGGTGAGGCTGGAAAAAGGCCCCACTGACTATAACTGCGAATGGAGCACGATTAGCCCACGACTGTATTTTCGCGTATGTGTGAATGTGGAATGAACACGGCTGCTGCACCTTTCCATCCTCAGAGATGTGTTACAGTCGGAAGTCGGTGCCTTTCTGGGGCCAAAACACACCCGGAGACTGTCACGTCACACTGAGAGGTGGCGCAGCGGCGCTTGTTCAGGGAATGTGAACATTGCTGGTCGGCACGGTGACTAAGCAGAGGCTGCAGCCTCCTCACACCTACAGCTTTGCAGGGTTTGAACATGGCCTCAGATATCTTTGCGTGTGTGGGATTTCCACCCACAGTCCAAAGGCAGGCAGCTCAGGGGAAGAGGTGGCCCTGAATTCCCCGTTTGTGTGGGTGTGTGAGCGAGAGAGACTGACTGGCATCTCCTGTCCAGCACGCACCCTGCATTCCCAGCCACTGTGTCTGGCTGAAAATGGATGAAACTGAGTGTGATTCCCCATTTCAGGAGGAGCAGGCCCTATGAATGACAGAGCAGCTCTTCCTCAAGAGCAAATTGTCTATAACATTACAGTAACCCTGTTCCATTTTGCCTGAGATTTCAGAGAAGGGCAACCAACATGATTTTAATACCGTTAAACACAATAAATGGATTGTCATTCAAGGTGGCTTTTAAAACGAACATATGGTAGTGACATTTACCTCAAAGTACTTTTTCTTAATAATGGGGAGCAGGATGTGTACTATTAATGGCTCAGGAAAAGGCAACCGTGTGATATTTGCTGAGAATAGCTGAAGTAGCACTTAAGTGCACAGTAGGGTCTTATATTTTATTAGTACATTCATGGAAGATGGAAGCTACCTCCAGTCCCCTGAAGCTGGCACTTGTGGTTCGAACTCACCGGAAGCTATAGGTACTCATGGTGTCTGTGACAGACTGGCGCCCCCCTGGGCTGCCGGTGGTACTGCTGCCTCCATATGGCGAAGAGGCCCCAGCACGGGTCACGCCCAGCCAAGTGTGGATCCCCTCACCCCGGTCCTCTGTGCCCAGGGAGCCCATGTTGGATGCCGTGTCTCTGTGGTGACAGGGGCACGTGTCAAACAAGCGGGTGCGGGCTCTGGCTCTCGCCTTTGGTGAACATGGGAGTGCAGCCATGTAAGGCTAGCAGTATGCATACGCCCAACGTACACGCAAGCCAAGCTTTCACCCAAAACCCATCTTCACCGTTCCCTCCAAGGAATCCGCAATCTCACTGACAGCCTCCTGGATTAAAGTAACTAGACTGGTGGGGGGCTCCAACCCCATAAGAGACACTATAGTCGTAACCATAAATTGCATTCGTGCCAAGACACTAAAGAGAGATTCAGGAGGTCTGCTTAATTAAAGACCAGGCAGGATATTCGTGATAAGGCCCATCACAGCTGGCTAAATAGAACTATTTGTGCTATTCTTCTTGTAGCTAATACAGGTTGTGTCTCCATCCATTCTGAAATACACGTATGCAAGCAGCCATGCTGGAGTCTGAGAGCCATGCTACATGATGCCCTGCGCTTGCCAAAGCCTACTTTTTGCAAAACGAAAAGGGAGCCCATCCAATATTAAGGTGCTCATCGTATTCAACTGCTGCTCCATTAAATCCTGATGGCTGGCTGGGAGAAGCGTCTTTAAAGCTATCGTTCAATTCACACTTTTGGATAAGTTTTTGTAAACAAAACATGCATTCTAGATGTATTTTTAACCACAAGCCCATTATTTTCTTTGCAGATTAGAGGTTGCTAATTCAGTTTCATGCTAGGCTAGCTGCTATAATTCCCCACTAAGAAGCAGGGGGCAGTGGGCATGTCATCCCATGATCCAGAACCCCGCCCATCTGCTTCTCTCTTGCGCTGAAAGCCAATCATTAGCAGGAGGTGGTGACCTCCCAGTCACAGACCGACATCCCTTTGGTGTCGTACTGGGTATCGAGGTGGAAAGCTAAACAAGATCCCAACCAAATCCAAAACTGCTCAAATTTCTGAGACCAGGAATAAGTAAATAAAAACATTAGGCTGAGGTCACACACAGTGCATCTCAACAGGAAGTTACAGTCCTTTTTACCCTGATTTGACCTATTAAAAAATCTCTTCTAGAAATAAATGGATTTTTTTTCTTTTTATGGAATAGTGCTGGTTTCCAGTGTTCTGTGGCTGGCGAGGAGTGGTCATGCTGTGCCGGGGGTCCAACCAGAGAATGTCCATGGCACAGCAGAGGCGGTGAGAGAGGACAGCCAATAGGAAGCAGCATTGGTATTCCTCTCACTGAGAGTTGCTTCTTGGTGCATGCTGGCCTGCGTTGCCACTGCTTTTCAGGGCGAATGGCCATTCTGACAGAAAATTTATTTGTAGAAATCACGTCTAGGACATTAAGTATGTGTTTACCGGAACAGGATACATGAAATAGGGAAATGTGGTCAGCTTTAACTTAAGTCTACTTCTCAGCAAAAGGGACACAAGCAAGATAATCATGTCCCAGTCGTATTAACAACTTCTGCATGGAGCCAAGGCTGTTACAGAGCAGTTAGGACACTCTGACAGTGGGTAATGGTATGACCAAGCAGGGGAGCAACGAGGAACAGGAAGACATGGCGACAGGGAGTCAGGGCTTAAACAGGACTCTTACAGATCTTTCTTTCTAGCAGTGGCCCGGACAGCTGTCTGTACACTGGAAGTAGAGAGAGAAAAACAGAACAAGGTGGGTGGGTGGGGGGGGGGTTAGAAGGACAAGCTGGAGGAAGAAGGCAGCTGCGATTGCATCAGTCCATGTTGCTGTGGCAGCCTGATGGTGGAGGGGGGGTTGCCATGGTGGCCTGAGTCATGCCAGAAGATTCTGGAATGAGCACTGGCCAGCTTGTCGTAGCAGAGGCAGTGAATAGAGGGACAATGATCTATTCAACTTGACAACAGGGACAGCTGTCTTTGGTCAAAGGATTCCTTTAACAAGCCAATAGTAACTGCTACTGGTGCATAGTGCAAGCGGAGGTGCGAAACGGCGTCCTGCTACTCAGATAAACAAAACGGAAGAAAGTTCCTCTCATTGTTACTACTGCTCGTCTCAGAGGGTAATCGTCTCAGGGCGGCTATGCAACAAGGATAACAAAATAACAGCAACAAATGATGGAACATGCCATCCATTCATCCACCAACGGAAAAAATCGTTTGCTTGAACTATGTTTTTGGCAATAGTGCTCTGGTTTCTGTGGAAGGCCTGAAGCAGCAGACCTGTTAGGTGAGCAGATACCGGCCCCACCTCTCTCTGTCACTCTCGTCGCTGGACTCCACCTCCTCCAGGGCGGCCTGTAGCTGGGCAAGGCGCCGTGCCGACGTCTCCAGCTCCGCCTGCAGTGCTTGACGTGCTGAGCTCACCTCCTCCAGCTGCAACTCCTGCAAATACATATTTGGGGGGGGGGGTTTAAAAACCAATAGAAGGACCGGGGCCAAGAAAACATCACAGGATATCTGAGAATCACGTTAAGCAGGCAAATCAATGAGGTGCTATATGTTTAGACATATCACATGAAATGCCACCCCCCGATAAAAATGAGCTCTGGATGAAAAGGCTATTTGAGGTTCGAACCCCCGTCATTCTGTACACTGGGCAGAAAGGGCTGCCCGCCGGGGGATTAATCAACGGATATAATGGCACGCAGCAGGTCGACACCCACAGGCCGTTAATCAATGGGCTGATGTATTAATGAGCGCCCCCTCCTCCCCAGCTGTGCCCGCCACCACCATCACCGCCGCCCGCAAAGCACGCGCCGCCTGTCCCCGTGTGATTAATTCTCATTGTCTCCTCAAGGTTATTGATACAACAAATCCCATTTTGCTCACCCCCCCTCACATCGCCATGGCAACTGCCCCTCCCCTGCCTGGCAGCCACTAACCTGAGGCGTTCCCTCTGTGTGGTGCTGCGCACACGAGTGTGCATGTGTGAGGAGACTTGTGAGTGTGTACCTGTCAGGTATCTGAAGGAAACGCGCTAGTTTCTCCACTAACTGTTTTCTCTCTCCTCTCCAGCTATCGTGTCTCTCCCTTGTGTCTGTTACTGCAGTGCTGACCCCAGGTAATGTCCTCTTCTATGTGCATCAAGCACATGGCACAAGCCAAACTCTTTGTGGCATCAGAGGAACTTTATCTGGTTGGAGCTTTCTGCATTAACAAACCACACATTTCAGAAAGTGGGCGGTAATGACTTGCTGTGGACAAACACGTAATTTAGCTGCAAAAATAAGGAAATTTAAGTTGATGACTCAATGAATATGCATAAATGCTAATTGGACTTTTTTTGGTTCAAAATTAGAAGCTTGGGGAAAGACAAAAGAATAAACAGGACAGAATAACCTTCTTCCTCTAATAACATACCACATGTCTGCCCCCCACTCCCCTTCCCGAGGATGGTGACCTTAGTGTGATGGAAGTGTTTTTGTACTTTAGTGATCCAAAAAGCTGTGTCTTCTGGAATCTGATCTCCTGGCAGGGCCTCCCTTGGCAAATAGGCCAACCCTAATCCTAACTCTGTTAAAGGTCCATGGCAGTGAAGCAGGAGGTAAGTTACCAATGAAGCTGAAAGGTTATTGGTCAGTCCATATTCCTATCCTACCCCATGATCACAAGCTGTGTGTAATGATAGATAGAAGGAGGTCACAAGTACATGCGGAAGAAGTGAGGTTTCTCCTCAGGGTTGCTGGACTCTCTGCAACAGAGTAAGGAGATCCAGGGGACTTTGATATAGAGCTTCTGCTCCTATGGATCCAGCTGATATAGTTTGGGCACCTTACAAGGACGCCAAATGGTCAGATCCCAAGGGTGCTCTTCCAGACCTGAGTGGGATGTGCCCCTGGGCAGACCCAGGATGTTCTGGAGGGCGTGTGGAACGTCTGAGGAGAACAAGCTAGACTCTGCGACTTCGTTGGGGGAAGCACGATGGCACCTGCTTGGCATGCTGCCACCACAACCCTCACCATGGGCAATGTGAAGATGATAAAGATGTATGTCTGGCTCAGACACCTTTTCTGAATTGTTATGCAGCTGGATTACACTCCCAGGCTGCTGCTGTGGATTTGGGATCCCTTCAGCTGGTATAAAACAGCATTACTCTAATTGTTCCCATCCTAAACTAGTGCCCCAGTAGTGATCTTTCACCAAGTTATGCAGTATTTAAATATTTACACTACTCTTAGCTTTGAGGACCTTACATAGCATCCAGTCTCTGGTGTCTCCCCCTGCTGGCTGTAACAGTATAACGTCTCTCTAGCCCCTCTTCTTCAGCTAGACACAGAACATTGTGCACTATTTGGCCATAAACTAATTTCACTCTTAATCCTCCACCTCAAATACTTCCAGAATATTTCTAATCCCCAACCTCCTAGTTTACAGGATGTCACACTAACAACTCCCCTCTCTTCTTGGGGTATATACTGCTATCAACCCAGTGACTGGCCCTCAGGGTGTCACACTCTGGCGCCCCCTAGTGTCCACCCTCACCAGCTCCATGCGCCGGTGGTTGCTCTCCTGCTCACGCAGGCTCAGCTCCTCCATTTCCAGGCGCATGTCGGCTAGGCGCTGCTGGTAGTAGTGGGCGTTCTCGCGCTCACGGGCCTCCGTCTGCGCCGCCTGCTCCAGCTCCTCGCCCAGTCGCACCACGCTGTCCCGAAGACGTAGGACCAAAACCTGTGGGGGAATGGGGCAGACAGACAGAGTGGCCAGGCTGCAGGAAACCGGAAAATGCTGCATGAAAATCTCACTAAGCGTGGGCAGGATCAGCCCCCTCCAGACAGCAAGGGAAGACCATGCGTGGAAGCAGCACCTTCCGATGGGGTATAAACACCACATATAAACACACATACACAGCTCAGGCCAAAAATAACAGACATCCAGGCACTTTAGCAAGTGATCTCACTATTTGAATTCACGCAATGTCTAATTCATTTGCCAAAAGCTAGATATATTTAGCCTCAGCAGTCATGTAAAAACATCCTTTGAGTGAGTGGACACCTGTTTTCTCCAAACCCTCTGCAGCGCTGCAAACTCTCATGCAGAAAGCATGCACAAATCCAGGTGAAGGCCTCCCTGCCAAGTGGACTGCTGTCCTTACACACTGCAGGTCACCTGACCCCACACAGGAAAACTGGCACCAATCAGAGCAAAGACAAGCCCGACCGACTAGGAGCAGCAGCTAGCTGTGCATTTCTGCTGCTGAGCTCCAACCAGTGTTAGCCAAACCGAGTCCTAGTCTCTCTACTCTCCTATACTGATTTTCATTCCAATCAACTTAATTAACTAGACTTGATTTAGAAGTTTAATTAAATTCTCTCTGCATTTTGGATGTAATGAATGTTCAGAATTTTTGTAAAAATATTTTTCAAGTTTGTAATGATTACCTGTAACTTGCAACTTAATTTCAGCTTAATGAGTTTCTCTTCACAGCCTTAGAGTGTTAAAATAAATGAGTCATTAGGATGTATTTTAATTCAAAATAATTTGTAATGTCTGACGGCACAAATGAATCATACTGAAATTCCTTACAGTTGACACACATTTGACTTAGCATTATCACAGTTAATTTTTAAAAGGCCTGAAGGATTGTAGTAGTTAATAGATCAGTATTTTAAGCTGACTGGCACAAAATTCCACATTGGTTGAAATTATAATTACACTTATAATTGCACTTGTCAGTATCAACTGGGAGGTCTGCTTGCTATGGCTGACATTGTCAGCCCAAAGGTGTGGCAAAATTCAGAAATCTCCTTTGCAAGTAGAAAGCAACTTTCCCATAGTGGAAGGAGGAATATACTGTCTTGAAATTAATGGGTTTTATAACCTGCACTTAACAAAATTTGTAATAATGGTCTTTGTTGTCAAATATTGTTGATGGAGCAATAATCTACGCCATATGCTAAGTAATTAATATAGAGGAATTGTTTCAGGACTGAACACAGAACTGAATATTTATATACCCAATTATCCTGGCTTGACAGCAAATATTTACAATCCTGTAAAAATTCTTGTCCTGCTGATTTTTATAAAAGCAAGTTAACCCCTGTGTTATTTTTGGGGTCGAAGTTACCCCAGTCCATTTTCAAAATGAGGATAAATTCAATAGAATCTAGAATTTAGAACAGAAGTAGTAAAATACACAAGGGTTAAGAGAGAAAGACAGAGCAAGGAAAAGACCCACGGAGAGGAATGGGTGGTGTTATCAGCTCAGCGCAGCACATCTGTTACCAGGTTCCTCCAGGTGTTAATTAATTGCTTGATGGACTCGTGCCTTAAAGTGGCAGCACTACATCACGCTTCTGACCCGTCCCGGCAACTGAGTGAAGGCTACAGGGCTGGGGGATTAAATCAGGGTTCACCAAAGCTTGCTGCGCTGTCACATAGCATTGTAGGAGAAAAGGGGCACTTAAAGATACAATGGAGGGTGGAGGGTGGAGACACAGAGAAGGGGTTTAATAGGGACAGACACTTAAATCAGGATCAAGGCCAGTGAGACATGAAGCTTTTCAGCATGACAGACACAAGGACACCAATAAAACAGTGCAGGAGGGAGAAGCTCCAGCCAGGAACCCAAGCAGCCATTAGTGTAACCTTCAGATTTCTATGCAGCTTCATCATCTCATGAACACAGAGTTTATTCAGACATGTAGACAGGGTTCAGTGCTTTGACTCTTCACCACATTTACAATTCATTTATTTAGCAGATGATTTTATCCAAAGTGATGTGCATTTTTTTTTTTCTTTTTTGAGAAAACAGAATGAGTTGGGGGTTAAGGGCCCTGCTCTGGGACCCAACCGCGAACCACTCTGCCGACCCTGAGATTTCAACCAGTGACCTTTGGATCATATGTAAAACGTCCAAACCCTCCAAGCCACGCACCACCAACACGCACACCAACCTCACACAGACAGAATGTAAAACGCAGTCAACGTGCCCTCCCCGTGCCCTCCCCGTGCATTATCTTCACCCTGTTGGTGCAGAGTTCTGACCTCAAACCTCTTGATCTGGCCCCTCTGATACTCCAGCTTGTTCTCCAGGTCACAGACACGCGCCTCCTGCAGACTCACGATGCTTCTCGCCACCGTGGACGCCTCCAGGTGCTGCAGGCGCGTGACACTCTGCTGGAGCTGCCACCCCCCAGCCCCCGGTGGGAGAGGATGAGAGCAGGAGGAGGAGAAGAAGGGGAGACGAAAGGTGAGCAGCAAAGGCAGAGCTTGAACAAGCTGTCAGGAGGGAGGAGAAATAAACATTTTGAAGATGCGGCCTGAAGTGGTCTGATTTAAGGCTAATTTAGGAGGGCTGTTTCTATCCAGGTATCATTTAGTTCTCCTTGGTGATCTTGGGGAGCAACTCTAAGCATAGCATGTAGCTAAGGGTGAAAATTCATAACCAAAAGGTTACCGGTCCAAGGTCACTGAGCAAATGATTTAACCTGAATTGCTCCAGTAGCATGCCTGTGTAACCAGCTGAATTAATGGACAGCCGTTGCCTCTGTGGAGACAGGCATCAGCTAACAAAGGACACGTGATGATACTGTAAATATCTTAGCTGCCTTGTCATGTACCCCCATGCCCTACGCTTACCCTAATGAGATGAGAGCTTCTCTGAAAAACAGATGGATAGAGATTTAGACTGTTTGTCCAATCCAAACAAATCCAACTGTGTTGCAGTGACATCTTACGGGATATTGTGGAGCACTTAGAGGATGCACGTTGTGAGGGAGCTCCACATTCAAGGGTATTTATATACTGGACTTTACCATTTCGTAACAGAAGCTGTGAATCCACCCCCGTATTTGAGGCTGCCGTATTGCAAGTCAGTACCAGCAGGGGGTAGTATTGACCCATGTTTTATTTTTGACATTGACTGCACTTAGCGGCCCTGCTGCTATGAAAAAAAGAGTGTCAGTGCCTTGCAGTGGACCTCCCGGCCATCTCCCGACAGGACTCTGCCGGTCAGGAGGGCATTCTTTGGAACTGCTGTGTTGGTACCAAGGTGAGGTTCACCGATTTCCATGTAAATGGAGTGGAAGGTAATACAGGATGTGTGAAGGAGCTGCCTGTTGCTCTGGGCTTATCTATGGTTTCCTTTAGCTGTGTTGTGGCCCGTATTTGTCAACAAGCATGCAGGACAGACATGTGGCATTTACGACAATCAGGAAGGATATCCTGGGGGCTGGGTGAGACCCCTCCCCCTCTTGTACCTCGTCCTGCAGTCTTTGCTTCTCATTCTTTGCCTCCTCCAGCTCGGCCTGCAGCTCCCTTATGTGAGAGATGTCACTGGAGGACTAATGGTCAGACCGATGACAGTTAGACGCACAGGGGGAGGGACACGCAGGCCAGCCTTTGTGAATTAACATGCACACGCAGGCACAGGCATGCATGTACAGGCACATGCATGCATACATACAGGCATATACACATGGGCATGGATACACACATGCACACATGTACACAACAGGTATGCACAGTGACACACATGCAGGCACACACACACATATGCGCAGTCTTGCACACACGGACACACACAGGCACGCACACACATATGCACATACGCACAGATATGCAAGCACACAGGCATCCCCCTCCCCCCACACACACACACACACACACAGGCAAGAATACACAAAGGCACACACAGATACACGCAGGCATGCACACAGACATGCACAGGCACGCATACACACAGGCACACACAGCCTACCTGGGCAATGAGAGCCTTGTGCTTCTTCATCAGCTCGTTGAGGTCTTCCTGATCTTCCTCCAGTCTTTTCAGAAGGTCTGCATTCTCATGCTGCAGGTGGGACAGCTGTTCATCCACCTGCAGGGGGCAGTACCATGGCAGTGAAATAAAACAGCCATTGAGATCTACCCTGCCTTACCTGCACCGTCCTCAATTCCTCTCCATGTCTGCTAACCCTTGCCGGTCATCTTCAACCCCATCATTATCTCTGAACTCCTCATCTCTGTCCCCCCCACTCTCGCCCATCCCCGGCCACCTCATTGGCCGTCTGCTGGCCTCCTCTTTCTCCACTGTGCCCCCTCCATCTCACACATCAAGTTCAGGTTCATATTCAAAATGTGATTTAATACAGATGGTAAATTTTGTATGTAAATAAACAAAACACTAGCAAAAACAGGCAAAGACTTCAGACAAATCAAAAGCTGAACAGAGTCAGACGATAACAGGCCCTGACCAGCTCTCCCGGAAGCTTAGCCGGCTGCCTGACTCTCTTGCCTGCTGTGTCACACACATCGCTATAGACTGTTAGCGTAGCTGGCTGCTGCTTCTCACCTGCAGAGCACATCCTGTCACTTTGTTAATGAGTCTGCTGGACGTCTGTCTGTCCATCCATCTCTCTCATAAGTTTCAGTCTTTCGTTTGCTGGGGCTGGAAAACTTATTTATCACTGCGGATTTTTGTGCCAGACAAATTTGGCTGGCCAGACTATTGGTGATTAGATCAGATTCACCAGTACTGGTATTTTGGACCCAAATGAGATTTGGTTCTGACGCTATAGGGCCTCAATGGATCTGACTCAATTTTCCGATACACTTTTTTTAACCAGGTTTACAGTCTAGTGATTGGCATTTGCTGACCACTTTTTTCTTGAAGGTGTCTTTAAGCTCAGAGCTGTTAAACCATCTCAGTCATTTCAATGCCGCTTAGCCCCCCCCCCAGCCCTCATCTCTGCCTCACCAAGCTCTTATGCTTGCAGATGGCCTCCAGTTCCAGCTGGGCATTCTCCAGCTCCATGGACAGTGTCTTCTGGATGCTCTCGGCCTCCGCACGCCGAGTCTCGCTCTCCTCAAGCTGTCCGCCCGGGAGCAGCACAGTGGGGGGGGGGGGAGAAGGCGAGATGGGGGATGCTCCAAGTCAGCCACCATCATCGTCATCATCAATGATCATTTATCCCACTACACTGTGGATTGTTGCCCATATGCACTATTAGCAGTTATGTAACCAAGGTGCTTTAATGAGTCATATATGTGTTGCTGTCTATCTTAACGGTACGTGGATGATGGTTAGATCAGCTGCCTCAAAAATGTTCTTTGGGTCCTCAGGTTTGTGCCCAGAAGGTGGGAAACTACACACCACCCAGCATTAACCAGAGAGGTGCCCTCTACTTTCACAGGTACCAGCTAGCGGGAGTCGGGGGAGAGGAAATGGGAGATTCTGGCCAGGGGGTGTGACAATGGATGATATCCAGGAAAGGAAGCGAGGTAGGAAGTCCCTGCCAGGGGGTAAGGATGCTGAGCAGGCTGAGGATGCAGCAGCGGGTGTAGAGGAGAGCTAGCAGGTACCTGGATCTTGAGTCGGTCCAGTTGCTCACGGTTGGCAGCCCCCTGGCCCTGGCCTGGGGTGTCGACGGTGGACAGCAACAGCTGGGCGTCGCTCAGCAGTGCATGGGTGCGTTTCAGGTCCCTCCTCAGGCGTTTCTCCACATCAAAATCCCTGTGGCCCACCTGGGAAGGGGGGGGGGGTGGCATTTCAGGAGACAAAATGTAACCTTATTACATCACAAAACTGCTTTTCAGTTTGCATATTTATTCTGTTAATGCGTAGTGGGGGTGCAGGAATAGGTGGGACCCGCTGTGATGCCACCTTGTGGCATCATGCCATCTGGTTTCCATGGCCCAGCCTTCTCTGCGGTGCCCAGTCAATGATCACAGACCGCAGAATCCCAATGCTGGTAACAACTAATCTGCAATCGGTGTAGATCCCAGTGTCACGTGCCCCCCAGGCCCCGACCCCATACCTGCTCACACAACGTGGCGATCAACCCTTCCAGGTCGTGCTTCTCATGGACCACCATCTGCTTCTCCTCATACTCCTGCTCTAGCTGCATCTCCAGCTGCCTCAGCTGCGTAGGGATCACACAGGTTTACATATTGTGGCATATGCATTTGGAAAGAGAAAGGGAAATGGGAATAACTGTTCAGCTTTTAATAAAGCAGGATTAAAGACAATTTTAAAAAAGAGGAATTCACAACACAGAGTTTTGTGTTTGACGAGTTATTGGACATTCCGGTCGAGCTAGTCACCCGTCTCTGTGATGACTTCTGCACGTCTTCCAGCTCCTCCTCCTTGTCCTCCAGCTCCTTCTGGTGAATCTGCTTCATTCTCTCCATCTCCATCTCACAGCGCAGATGCATCTACGAGATGGCATTTCGTCAGCTGCCCCCTGGTGGTGTCAGCATTGCACTGACGTGTTTCTGTCAGCACTGCACGTGTCAGCATTGCATCAGTGCTTTTTTTTTGTTTTTCCTAAAGGTTTCCTTTCTGTTTTTCACGTCGTCAGTATTCAATCAATAAAATCACCGTCAGTGTGTATCAATTGCCGTCGCCAGCGTTTCCATGGACTTGGTGGAGCCTTAGCGATTAGTTATTAGGCTCTAATATCTGCTGCGCTGGGTGGACAGTGTTGGTGTTTTGTCTATAGATTCAGACCTTTTGGAACAAATGCTTTGTTAGCAGAGGAGGAAAGGTCCAGGAGGTGTAAATCCAGATGAAGATTTTGTTTCAACCAACCAGTTTAGTACAAAGAGTCACAGTCACGGACTACTCAGCTGGTTGGTTGGAACAAAATCCTGGTCTGGATTTATACTTTCTGGACCTGAACTTTCCACTTTTGTTTGTTTGTGCACTAACAGTATAAATCCATAATTTGTGTATTACAGCTTAAACGGGCCTGTGCCTTGGAGTGTCAGTGCTGTGTCTGTATACTGGCAGTCACCTGCTCGTGCCACTGTATTTTGGCAGTCAGCTTGGAGATCTCCTCACTGTGCTCTGTCTCCAGCACCTCCAGCTCCCGAAGCTGCTTCTTAAGGCCGGGGACGGAGTCAGAGCCCAGGTTCGATGATGCAGTCAGATCTCGGATCTGAGCAGAAAGCTCCTCCCTCTGTTGCTGCAGGAGAGACACCTCTGCCTGGGCTTCCTGGAAACACGGGACCACAGCGATGTGATTTCCTTCTGCTCACATCACGCTAATTACCACCTTGTCACCAGTGGACATGCTCCACACCTTGAGATGGCGCTGTAGTGTTAAGATCTCGGCGCTGAGGGCTATGTTCTCCTGAATGGCCTTCTCTTTCTGTTCTCTCTCAGTGTCAGCCCCCTCGAGGGCCTGCGTCAGTTCGCTGTCAAACCTGCACAAATGCACAGGTACAGAAAGAGGAAAGTAAGGTTGCAACTATAGCACTACACTTTCAGATGAAATGAGCTCTCAGAAATAGGACAGGTCTAAGACCTTAAAAGTTGCACTATTAGCCGTTGAAGAGCAAAGCGGTCACCTCCGCTGTTTCCTGTCCAGCTCGTGTGCACGGCTTTGCAGAGCCTCAGTGAGCACTTGGGCATCCAGGAGGTCAGAGGTCACACGGCGACACTGCCGCTTCAGCTCAGTCAGGTTACGCTTTGACTGCTCCAGCTGTGTCTGCAGCTCCGACACCTGCCCGTGCCATAGGGTGGGGGGCTTAGAGGTGAGTCTAAGTGGCGACCGGGGGCACTCCAACAAACCTGGCCCATACCACTTCAGTAACAGGGGTGTACCTTGCTCTCCAGTTGGGTCCGGGCCTCCCGCTCTGCCTCCTGTCTCTCCTCCCCCTGCCGCAGTCTCCTTCTCAGGAACTCCACCTCTGTCTGTGCGCACTCTAACTGCAGCAGCAGCTCACTCTCTGCTGGACATCCCAGTGTGATCAGCGGGGGGGATGGGGGGGTGATGGCAGGTCACCTTTACAGTGTGGGCCACGCCACGTCGCTCCCCTTACCTGCACCCCCGCCCCTGAGTGCGTCCTTACACTTTGCCTGCTGTTTCTCCTCTTCCAGCTGCTTCTCCAGCCTGTCAATGGTGGCCTTACACTGGTCCAACCGGCCCTGATGGAACCACACAGTAGGGAGGTTCATCATAACCGGTTTCACGTATAAATCATAAATTACTACTACTTTGTTGCTTAGTGACACTTATATCCATGACAACCTCATCCATTTGTATAGCTGGAAGCAGACCACACTACTGGTCGCCAGGTTACCCATTCTGAATACTAAAGGCATGAAAGGACGACCCAGACATTATCCAAAATGTAATTCAAAATGTGCATATTTCTATCTTGAAAATCCAATTAACCTTTTACATCATTAAAGGACAAAAACAGAGGTCAAGCTGCATGTTTTTGCCTGCTTGTGGTTCTGTCAGGGATGAGCAGTTTCTGGAAAGCACACAGGAATGCAGAGAAGTCAGGAATACTTCAAAAAAACGACCTTATGGCTACATCAGAAATAATGAAACCTTGGGCGTACGCTGATTTCTGCTGTGAGCCTCATAACTTCTTTCACTTCGTATGTGTCTCGGCCCCATAAATGCTCCCACAGTTCAGTGAAAACACAGATTCAGCTCTGACTCTCACACCAGGCTCCTACTGTACTAAGGGATTGTTTTACAGCCCCCTGCAGAGAACCTCATAAAGCCGTTTCCCATAAGCCACTTGTCTATTAAGCAGTACCACCACTCCCCTACTTCCTGGGAAAGCATTATTTAAGGCCCTCATTTGTGATCTTGTTTCCCTCAACCCAAGGTGGGATTTGGACCAGAACAAACAAATGATGGACATTGTGACTCCTAAAAATGACACACACAGTTGAATGGAAATGCAATTAGGCATCAAACTCACAGGTGGAATCCAGAAGCCAGACAAACTAATTTAGAAAATGAGATGATCACATCACAAGCATGGGGAACCAAGTCCTTATCATCTTCACCTCAGGAGTGGAGCCAACATGAGCCCCACTCTGGGGTAATTAAGAGATATTTCCCAGCCTGAGTGAGTCACCTCGCTTGCCCATCCTGATTACAAGCATCACGAATCTGCCATTAAAGCCACCCGTGTATGCTGGCTTGGGCTATCAGGATGCCACCCCCCGCCGCCTGACAGATGGGAGACTTGTGTCTGAGCGAGTGCGCGCACGTGTGCAAGTGCGTGGGTGAGCTGGGGAGTGCATCTGTGTGCTCATGCGTGAATGCGTGTGTGCACACCGTGTGTGTGTGGGGCTGTGGGTGAGTTCACCATGTACAAAAATATCTTCACACGTGTAAGAAATGTATGTATGTGTGTGTGTGTGTGTGTGTGTGTGTGTGTGTGTGTGTGTGTGTGTGTGTGTGTGTGTGTGTGTGTATACATTATATTTTAGGGACCAAATGTTCCCACAATGTGATGATAACCTGTTATTCTGACATTGATATTTGACATTTTTTCGGTCCCCACAAGGGGAAATTCAAATTTTATAAAAATCTGTGATGCCACACAAAAAACTAAAAACGCCAAAAGTCTTGTATTTTGTTTGGTTGCTTATGGTTAGGGCTGGGTAGGGGTTAAGGTTGTCATAGTTAGGAATTAGGGTTACACCCATAGAAATGAATGGACGGTTCCCAAAATGATATGAGTACAAACATGTGTGTCCGTTTGTTAGAGCATTGCCATCTTTATGGGGATAAAATTTAAAACAATTTCTCCACAAAGTCTCTGAATGTTGAATCAACTAACTTGTCTCAAAGATAAAATTTGAAGGTTCCCTGAAATAATAAGTTTAGTTTATGGTCTCTTTTTGAGCGTGGGCATTTTGTATCCTTTGATGCATTAAAGGAGAATAAGTGTATAGCCCGTCGCAACTGTGAATACGTGTCAATGTCTGCGTGAGGATGCGCGCACACGGGTGTCTCCGTGCACATCTCCCATAATGCACCTGCAACTCTTTGTTCTCCTTGCTGAGGCGGAGCCGCTCCGTTCGCTCCATGTCCAGGGCCTGGCTCACGGCATCGCCCCTGAACCGCTCATCACTCAGCTCCGAGGACAATGCTGTAACCTTAAAGTGACATGACACCGCTTTCAAAGGCTGACAAGAACCACAAATATCACTCCAGTAACACCGCATTCTTTTTTGGGATGTCAATGAAATAAATGCAATGATTCTTCAGCTATAAATTAGACAACCAATTGTCACCATAGTATGTGAATTTAATTGACTGTCCGTCTGATATTCTAGTTGCAGGAAACACGGGGCACGAGGCAGGGGACAGCTAGGATAGGATGCCTGTCGATGTCGGGGCACATACACAGTCACACGTTACGCACAACTCAGAGACATCAAATCAGCTGACCATGTTTCCAGACTGCAGGAGAAAATCTGCAAGAGCACAGGAAGAATTTACAAATCCTCCATACTCCTTAGAGAAGGAAGCATTCAAACCCCCAGCCCTGAAGGTACAAAACAACAGCGCCACCCCCTGGACAGCATGCAAGTACATATAGGTATAACATTCTGTTATTGTCAAACTTGAATTTGTGCCAAACAAAGAACACTACAGAGCAAAAGTGAAACTGGCAGTATTTGAAAGATATCAGTTCTGAGTTGAGAGAGCGACTGAAGGTGTAAATGGAAGTTTGATGGACTGAACTCACCCATTAAAATCTGCAGCTGCCTGTATTCCAGGAAAACCTAAAATACAGGGAGCTGCAGCTCTGGCGCAAATGAAGTGGCTGAAATCTCTCCTTCCCAAAAGCCCCGATGCAAACATGAAGGAGACAGACATCTCCAAATATAAGCCAGTCATACCTGGCTCCCCTGCATTAATCAATTCCCCAGTCTGCCGAAGGAGGGGGTGCAGAATGTCATATTAAAAGCTTGATCCATTCGCAAGGAACAGAAATAGGATTGGGGAGGGGAGAGAACAAGGCTGTAGAGTGGGAATCGGTCAGCTTTCTTCTGCAGCTCCTTATTGCATTAATTTAATTTCATTTGTCCATGTTTCATCCAACATTTATTATGCAACAAGAGAATTAGCCTCTGTCATGCCAATAAAGCTCATTTTGAATACGAATATGAATTAGCCCTTGGTGCAAACACACTGTAAACTGCACGATGACACAGAAGATCCCAGAAGCCGATACAGCTCATACTGCTGTCATGGGAACAGGGTGGTGAGTTCCTGCCCAGTGCAGCACATTCAGATGAAGAGCCAGAGCAGCAGAGGGGTGTGTGTTTGAAGGGGTGCTGAAAACAGTTTATTCTGTGATGAGGTCAGTGTAAGCCCCTGATTGCAGTCCTTTCAGCCAAGTAAAAAGCTGGCTGTTAATGGTAACAGGCCAGTTCTGAAGGCTACTTAACAAGCTAGCATTTCATGGCAGCTTTTCAAGATAGCTGTTCACTAGCTGAGATCTGAAAGCTTTAAGTATCATTGCCTTCTCAGTAAGGGATCACAGCCCCTTCACAAAATTGTGCTGGTGGGGCCGCATTTTATAAAATAGGGGAATTTTCACTTATGCCATTAAAAATCATGAAGTTTCAAACTTACACTGAACATAAATTGTTTTGCACTTTTCCCTGCTGCTTATAATTTTGAGAACCAAAGAGATGGAGTGCTGGTTTGCAAGCCTGAAATGATAATGCTCTGATTGGAACGAGGGTTACCATGGTGAGGTAGACCAACATAAGACGACAACTTCAAAATGTTAATGAGCAACTGCATCTTCCAATTTCCCCTGATGTATGATTATATTGCACTGTGCTCAGATCAGAAGTGATGCAATTCAAATCTTCCTGTGCAATATGTCAATTCATTGCCATTTTTGATTTATCAAAAAAACTATACATTTATTTAACACACGAATACTCCATTTGAACAATTGTTCTTTGTACTGTATCGTTTACCAGCTGTTAATTTAGGCTTTTTGAAACCATCCTATCTTCCAAAACCGTAGCACATAGATACTTCAGTTCTGTAGTTGCAATGACTAGATATCCTACAAAATGTATTAATGGACAATTGCTGTCTAATGTTGTCAGAATGGAGCACTGATCATGTGCTGGAAGCCCCATTCCGGATTTCCCTGAAGGATCTGTTGATATTTCTGCGTCAGGCACCTGACCCCCTGCTATGCCTCAGTGACACCTATACCTTAGTCTCCAGATTGTCAGTGCTCTGTCTTAGCTCGTTCCTCTCCTTCTCAGACTTTTCCAAGCGGTGTCTCAAAGCAGACACTTCATCCTGGAAGCACACGGAAATCCGTTCAAATGCCGATACGCACAGACAGACACACACAGTTTGAGAGACTGGCTTCGACCTGGCTGCGGCCGAGCTTCATATCAAATGAGTGACAGGCAGGACACCTCTCTGCGGGGTGCTTGGGTCCCCATCCCAGAACCTCATTCAGACCCCTGACAGGATCCAGGGGTGGGGGATGAGAGCATGCATTACCTCTTTAGCACGGAACCGCTGATCATCGATGTTGACGTCCAGCAGGGGGCGGACTTTGCAGAGGATCTTCCACCAGCTCCAGTTGCGTACGGCTGACAAGGCCCGCGCGTTCCTCTGCACACAGCGTATAGCCATCTGCTGCACCTGGTCCAAAATAAACACCCCTTTGCTTTACGCCTGGCCAAATAACTACCAGACTTTCATAATACAACAGCGCCCGCCACTATCTCATCATGCACCACACAGTAGTCACTCACCTTCATACAACGGTACTTTTGCCTGGCCAGGTGTCCTATGCAGGAGGCTTGGAGCAACACGAGCCAGCCACTCACCAGCTGGTCCCTTTGCTGCTCCAGGGAGAGCATCACTCCACGTTTTATAAACACCTGGGGACAGGTGGAGAGAGGGGGTGGCCCTTTGCAGTTACATCGCTCAGTCTGGCAGCCATCTGAGCATGAGAGGCATGTGCTGGTCAGCTCCCCGAGCCGGGTGAGCAGTCACAGTTCGTCATTTTCAGCATGGGAGGTAAGACCAGCCAGCCAGTCTGTCAGTCAGACACGCAGAGGCTGGTCAGGGCACTTAATGAGTCACTCGAGGTGTCAGGGCATCTCACCCTGCTGGCTCCAATGGCAATACTCTTCCTGTCTAGGTCCAAGTCAATCAGCAGTTCCCCCACCGCCTGCAGATAAGAGTAGTGCTGCTGGGTTACCATGAATGCACCAAACGCCAATTTCGCAGTCAAAAGCGCTTGGACGCAACTTCTGACTCAACTAGATTCCAATTATAATCATACCAATTATACATTATACATTTCCTTTGGGGGAAACACATAGTGGTTTGATCGGTTGTGCTGCTGGACACCTCCAGGGTTGGGGGATTTGAATCCTGTCACTGATCTGTGTGTGGAGTTTTCATGAACCTCATTCCTCTTTGAACCTCAAACTTTCTGTGGGTGCATGCTCTATAACGGGCTGGTGCTACCTGTCTTACGTCCTGTCGGG
The DNA here is from genome assembly GCA_011763525.2 of Mormyrus iriodes. Taxonomy (NCBI): domain Eukaryota; kingdom Metazoa; phylum Chordata; class Actinopteri; order Osteoglossiformes; family Mormyridae; genus Mormyrus; species Mormyrus iriodes. The sequence continues at coordinate 30,362,989 of JAAGVU020000113.1, forward strand.
CATAGGACAAGCTATAGGCTCTAGCCCCCCACACTCCTGGTTACCTAAATCTGATAAGTGGTAAGACTAAACTACAAAACTGCAGACCTCATTTGCGTGCTGTCCTTAGCCTGACTGCCCTCACACAGACAGAATCGCCTCCGGCATCCACACCCCAGCCAAGACGACCCGCCTGACTATTACAGATGCCCTACAATGTGCAAGGGCTGCATGTAGGTCATCTATTTTCATCCCACTAGACTTCTCTGCAGCCCTCGCCACAGCAGGCCACCAGATCCTCCAGCCCAACCTCTTTCAACATGGCATTACAGTGCCCACTCTGACATGGTTTGATTTTTACCCATCAGGTACATCCTTCCAAATGTCTTTCAGGGGGGGGGAGCAGAGGTGTCTAACTCACATAAGATAACATAATAGGTGTTCCCCAAGAGTCAGTCAAGAGTCAATCTACTCCCTGCACATCACCTCTCCAGGCCCAATCACCTTGTCTTCACTATCAACTCTACCATCCATCCTGATATCACTAAACAGTTTGAATTATCAGCACTCTCTCCTTCAAGGTCTGTCAAGAACCCAGAAATAATGATAGATGACTTTGCCGACTCTATTGCACTTGTTGATTTCTTACATATATATATTAGACCAGCTAAACTCCTAGTCCAGGCACTTCAGATTATCTTAAAGCTAGATTGCTGTAGTCTATTGCTGACAGGGCTGCTACTTGTGCTGTGAGATCCCTGCAGATGATTCTGAATGCAGCAGCATGTAGAGCTGGTACTCAATCTGTATCTTTTAGGTTTTATGTACAAATCCATCTTTGTCACAACCTGCACACGTCAGTAAAAGTGCTGACCTTCCTCTCATCCGGTGTGATGAATACTGAGCCGTATCTCTTCATGACAGGGGGGGACAGGGCCTGGAACCGGCAGCGGAAGTCACTGAGGGACATGTGGTCCGGGTAGCCTTGTCAGGGGGGGACACCACATGTCATTTGTGCTTCAGATTAAGAGAGAAGACAGCGATCTTTCTTAAGTGGTTCTTTTGGGTGGGGTGAGTCAAGAGTCAAGATTTTTATCTTTGACTATGTTGTATATGAAAGGACACCTGCATGGCTATTTTGCCTGCCTTTAGCCTCAGCCTTTCCCCATTGGTTACCTTCGACTCCCTCTGGCTAAAGTGGGAACTACCTGTGCGGTGGAGCTGCAGCGCAGGGAGGACAGAGGTGGAGGTCAGCTGGGCGCGCAGGGAGGGGATGTCGAAGCCGCCGCCGCCGTCAGACTTGGTGCTGAAGCACTGCAGGAAGGTGGGGCTTGCTCGGCGAATCAGATTGATGAGTGCGTCCTTGGGCAAGATGACAGCTACGGTTACCATAGAAATGCCACCACAGAGGTCATGAAGCACAGCTCTGCTCTACAGTAACAGCCGACCCACAGGAAACAGGGTACTACTATGGAGGCTTAAAAAAACAAAAAAACAAAAACAAAAAAGTAATGAGGTGCACCAAGGGACAACCACACTCAACCTTTGGACTGTTTACACTGAGGATTGGAGTTAATCAAAACATTTAATTGAAGAGGATGAGCTTTTGTGTATCTGAATACATGTGTGTGTCTGAATGCATGTGTGTGTATGCATGTGTGCGCACTGGGGTCTCACCGCCTGCAGTTTCACAGAGACACTGAAGGAGTGCCTCCGGATGGCTGCCAGGCCCCCGCTGAGAGTCTTTCTGATGGTCCCGCTCCTCTGCAGTGACCGCTGGGATCCCCCCTCAACTCCCCCGAGGCCTTGACACAGCGGGGGCACAGAGGCTCGGGGGCCAAAAAGTGACTTCACCACGCCACTGGAGGGAGACAGGAGGAAAGGATAAAAGCAGTGAAAGACCAAGTCGTAAATAAACCAGGGCACTGAAATACAGAGAGACACACAGCAATGCTCAAACACACGCAGACATGCTTAAAGACACTCAGACACTCACGTACATACACAGACACGCAGCCATTTATAGACAGACGCTTGTCTCTTACATTGAAGAGTTCTGAAGAAGCGACGCAGCGCTGAGCACAGATGGGTTGTTCTGGACCATGCCGAACCAGCCCGACACATCGTAGCGGATCGGGTCAGTACCCAGCTGGTGTGCAATCTCACACTGAAGGGGCTGCTCACACTGTCGAACTGAGCAGCAGACACGGTGATGAGTCAGGGCCACCCGGCTTTAGCAGCTGCACCTAAACGCTGGCGCCGGAGCCTCTGGGCCGTCGGTGCTGGTGATGCGACATCATCTTAACAGCAAGTGAGCCCTGAGGACCCAAACGGACCAAGGGCCAGAACACTCAACATCCACACGCACAGATCTGAGGCTGAATCATGTCACACGCTACATGCCAGGGATGCTCACTGTATGTCGGTAACAAGACAGCCTGGGGTGAGACTAGGATCCTGGCCTGTATATAATTTGACAGCCACGGTGACAAGCACTGATGCATTCATACCCACAGCAAGGAGAGACAGACCCTTACCCGCCTCACTAAAATACTGACACACCCTCTGCAGAATGTTGGTTTCTGTTGAGCCAGAGGTGATCATCTCTTCATCCAGCACCCAAAGCAGCCCGCGAGGATCATCCTCTGCTGCACGCAGCTGACAAGTGATTGGGGGGGGGGTTATGTTTCCAAGCCCTTCATCCACCCCCTCAAATTTACTGTCATTACGAGCCGCTTAACAGCTTTTCTCCCCAGGGGAGGCAGTTCAATTGAACTTGCAGAACAAAACCAGCAGTATTTCCTGTTACATGTTTCAGCAATAACGCTGCGGAAAAAGCCGTTACTTGGTGTCACATGACTACGCGTTACCTGCAGCACTGGCTGATCGATTGCGGAAACCACCTGGGCAGGCCTGGACTCAGGGGTTGCAAAATCCACGGGCACTTTCTCCTGAATGAGATGACAAAGCAGATGTACTACAGGACATCCAGGTATTTTTGACAACCATGAAGCCAACCGTGAATGATCACACCACTGTCTATAATGCAACATGATTACTGCTACAGCTGTTATGTGAAGATATGCAAATGACAATGACCAGTTTTGGTCTAGATCTACTTTAAGATCAAAAGGGCTGCACACATTCTTTAATCGCTGAGGTTTTTCCACTCGAAACTGGGACATCATTTATCATTTTTTATGCTTAAGCATTCAGTAGCATTTCCACTTCTTACTTGACATATCGTTTCAGAAGCAGTGGCAGAGCCAAACCGATCATACCCTAGGTACCCCCCCCATTTCAGCGATTTTGAGTGATGACAAACACAGAACATAGTTTTCCTTAACGCACATAACCATCAATCCATCCATGCATCCGTCTCTCCATCTATCCATGTGTGTGTGTGTGTCTGAGCATGTCTGTAAGCCTCTGGCACACACAGCCTGCCCCCATACCTGCACATATTGCTCCAATGTGTGTGTGAACGTGTGGTTGTACTGATACTCGAGGAGCCTCTCTTGAAGGTAATTGTGGCAGAACTCTGCGAATCCTGCCGCCCTCTCCTCGCCCCCGTGCCGGGGGTTACGCAGGCCGGGAGCATCCACTACCATCACGGAGGCCAGCGTCAGCTGCTGGGAACACAGTGACCTGCATGGACATGCCAGGAAAGACCCAGGCTTCAAAGACACAGCCAAGCCTACTACTTTGCTGTATAACCACAAATATTGAAGAGGACAACAAAATGAATAGGAATGAACCTTCATATATATATATATATTTTTATTTACCCACAGATTTCAGCCAATTTCGAGACACTGGGGGCGGTAATACGCATCGAAGCATCGTGGTGAATCGACTATTAAGGGGGTGATTCAATGCGTCAATCTGAAAATTTCAGAATCGATTTTTGTGGGCACGATAAAGAAACTCCTACACTCTCGCGTTCACGTTCTGCAGGTAGATGCACAAAGTAGCAGCACCAGCATGCAGTTTTCCGGAATATAGGATTGCAGCGCAAGGCTCATTAATATTCATTAATGAAATGCTACCTGATGATCTTAGTGAATCGTCATTCTTTTTTGCAAGCTACAGCAGCAATGATCGAGAGGTCGTGAGCTAGCTAGCAGGCTTGCGGGGTATGAATTTTTCCATATTGTCATACCTCCTAGACATTTCACCCCAGTATACGGAGTATGACCGTACTTGTTAAAAAAAAAAACTCCAGAATCAGAGCTTAAACGGGCTCATCAGTGTGAAAGTTAAGTGCTAGGGAAACCAGGAGACAACTCCTTATTGAAGGGGTAGATAAGCTGTGCCTGAATTCAGAGGCTGCGTCCATGAGCATGCACAGTCACCACAAGTTATTTCTATTTCTGTGTTTCAGACAACGTTATTCACTACAAGACTTCGCCTCAATACAGCATCTCTGTATCTCAGAAAGAGAAGCATCTGAATTATTGATGGTATTAAAAAAATTATCTTCGAGATTTCTAAATACTGGGGTATACCATAATGCCGTCATACTGCCCAAGCCTACTAGGTAGCTAAGTAAAATGTAATGTTAGCTATAGATATGCACAATATATTGGTCAACATACTGACTTTGGTCCGATGTGTCAGTCTTGGACGACATTTCTAGCCAATATTTAAATTTAGGTCTACACCAAACCTTCTAACATAACTGAGTATTCTTCAACAATTTTCAAAGTAGTATGTATCCATACCACTGGCTAACTTGCCTTGACACATCCATAATGGCAGGCCCAGGTTTGTGGGGACAACCGGGGAAGCTGTCCCTGACCCAAGCCTGGAGACAGTGTGGCGGGGGCTGATGAAAAAATTTTGGCCCAGGCCCAGGAATAATGCACGCCGGCCATGCATAATAGGTTTACTCATTTTCCCTAGTTCAGCATTCCCCAACCCGGTCCTTGGGGGCCCCCAGACAATCCATATTTTTGCTACCTACCGGGAGCTGCTTGGGTGCAAAAATGTGGACTGTCTGGCAGGGAGCTGGCAGGGAGCAAAACAATAACTGTCTGGGTGTCCCCGAGGACCGAGCTGGGAAACACTGCCCTAGTTCATAACCACAACTGACAATTTATCAATTAAACAAACAATCAGAATTTACCACAGCAATTAAATTGATAAACAAACACATTCAATACAATAAACAGCCATTATAAACATAACATACCCTGTACCTTTACCATTTACATACATATATCGTGATTGATTCTGTTTTTATGAACAATTTGGATGTGAATGCCGTACCCTCTGGGACAGCAAGCCACCTCGCTGCCAACAAACCAGCCATTCAGGTGTTTCTGACGTGCGCAACAGTGGGTGTTCAAACCCGTCAGCAGTACCTGTTGATGAGGGAAACGATGGTGGAGAAGAGCTCCTCATACAGGCCGATGGCCATGCCTTCTACGCACTGAAGGGCGCTCAACCTGGGGCCGCCTGTAACACACAGTGCCAGGTGAGGGTGCTTGTACAGACGTGTGCGAACACACATATGCAGAAGTGCACAGTGAACATAACAGCACACATAGATGATCGCACATATCTCCATAGAGATCACGCAAATACAAATACTCCCTCCCAAAGACATACACACGTTTAAGTTAATTAATATTCCTATGCAGCACAGGCAAGGATGCAGCTGAGATACTTGTGAAGATACATAAAAATACATTAGGTTTATTCACCAAGCCATTACTGCAATTTTTATAGCAAACAATGGCTTCCTCTCACAGCCCAACGGACTTACTCTCCTCTGTGGCCTCAGGCATATGCCTCCCTCTGCTGCCCCCGGTGGCCTTCTGCAATAACTGACGCAGGTGATGCTTGAAGACAGCAGTTTGGAGCTCCTCCCCCTCACAGCCGATGACACTGCTGGCTAGCTGGGCACTGTCGAAGTTCACAAATTGCCGCCGACCGACTGCAAGAAAACAGCAGTCAAGGCGAGATAAAGGGCCAGAGACAAACATATCTACCCACAGCATTGTTATTCTTTTTAAATACATAGCTAACTAAGAACACAGTCTTACCTTTACAGGCCCCTGCTCCCCCCAAATGGTATATTCCGGCCAGCACATGCCAAATCGCCTGCTGCTCATTGGCTGAGAAGTCCAGTGATTCCATGGCAGCCACCAACTTTGTGAAGGCAGCTGAAGCTTTCTGCCTCTCCTCTACCTGCAAGAGGGGGAGATGGGGGTCATGTGAGTAGAGAGAGAGGCTACAGATGGACGAGAGTACTCAATGGGTAGCATGGAGTGAAAATGGAGGGCTAATCCAGTCATTTCAGTTAAGAATGATGTGACGTGCTATAGCACTGCTGCTTACCTTCGTCAGAGCGACGATGCCAAACGAGTTGCTCTCACTCAGCTGGTGCAGATGAAGCTCTGTCCTGTATGGACGAGGAAAATGTGACGGACACTTATGGGTCCACGTTTGACCCAAATTCTCCAACCGAAAAGGTCACCTCAGCATAAAAAGAGGAAAAATACATAACTTCTGCCTTGAAGCTTTTAAAAGCCAATTCAGAGGTTCAAAATTCAGGCTGTTCCCCTGTTAAAGGCAACATAAATTTCAGTGGCTTCCCAGCCTCAGCCGGCACTGACCTCATTTCCGGACTGAGCCCTGCCAGCATCTGGGAAAAGACCAGGAAGTTACTCTCGCCCTCCTGTCTCTGGCACACCCTCCACTTCTCCAACAGCATGGTCTGGTCCAAAGATGGACACAAAGGCAAAAGGGTCAATGATGGAATTCATGGAACCACGAGAGGAACAAGCAGCTTAAAGGGCCAGTGGCTTTGTGCCAGTCAATAAATAGAGTCAGCAAAGTCAGATAAGGGTAGCTTCACATTTATATATTTAGCAGACGCTTTTGTCCAGAGTGACGGACACGTGAGGGAAGCTTGGCATCAAAGAGCAGGGTCAGCCAGGGTATGAGGAGTAGATGGGTTTAAAAGTTTTGCTGATGGGCCCAAGGGGTAAAACAATTACTGTGCTGGACACTGGGGTTTGAACCGACAACATTCCGGACAGGGGTGCACATCCCTATCCTGCCGAGTGGGCAGTGGAATGAAGGCTTGCAGTGGCAGGCGTGTACCTGTAGGTGTCCTCCTGCTGCCAGGCCTGCATGGTTGAAGTCGATGGAGAGCACGGCAGCCACGCGGGACGAGGCCTCGCTGTGCTGGGAGCTCACACAGCTGAAGGAGCGCAGCACGGTGAATACAGACTGTAGCTTCTCGGCTGGGAGCACATGGAGGGAACGCGGTCACATGACAGGGGCAGAACGAGAGACGCCACACACAGGGCGCTCAGCAGTCCTGGACAGTTCTCTGTGGGCTAAAGTAGGATATTACATCATACTGCACTTCTCCGCATCATTTTTTAGATGCTGTACTGGACTTGACATTTAAATATAGGTTTTCTTTTGTATGTCTTTGGTCTCATGTCAGCCATTTCAGGAATGATTCCCCTCATGTTAAGTTATTCTGCCATTTTTTTGGTGCTGAGGCAAACAGGGCAGCTGAAGCGATGCTTTGTGGGTACGCTCACCGGTCACACTGCCCCCTGCAGTGCCGGCCTGCTTCAGCAGCTCCTGCATGAAGGACGCACAGGCGGTGGTCTTGCCCGTGCCGCTCCTGCCCAATGCCACCACACTCTGGTCCCGCCGCTTGCGCACCATAGAAACGTAGGTCCGACGCACCAGGGCCTGGAGCACGGAGGGGGCCTCCCATGGTCCGTCGCCACGACGACCCCGGGTCCCCTGGCAGGGTCAGGCAGAGGGACACAAGATATCGTGATAAAGACAGAGCACAGCCAAGGCTGCTGATGCCGTTACGGGTGACCCTCCAAAACACAAATACAAACTCTGCTTAGCCTGAATGCCAATAAGCCTCAGTGAAGCTTTTGGATTTCAGAAGATCTGAATGTGAATCCTTCAATCAAGGGTAATTAATTAAGAGCTGGAGGAAAGCCACAGTAAATAAGGGCCAATCAGGACCAGGGCTGAGACTAATAGAAATGACATGAATACCGGGCATTTTAGACGAGGGACATTCAACCAGCTACATGTTCGTGAGGCTTTTTCAGTCCTCAAGCTATTTCATTCATCTTTTTCCATGTGCCATTGACTATGATTGAAGTCATTTACCCCATTAGGGTCATATACACACATTTACAACCAAACCATTTCGCCCTGTTTAAACCAGACCAGTGCAGTAGCAAAACAAAACATGCTTATAGTAACTGTTCAAGTTAATCTCAAACTACAATAATTATATGCCAGAGAAACAAGGACTACAGTAGGGGCATGGATACCCTGGCAGATTCAGGGAGCCCAGCACTTCACAGAGGCTGATGAATATGTAAGATTACACATAAAAAGGAGGGGGGGAGCAAGGTGAGAATTTCTAGCTAGGCCCCTGGAAACAAGAGACCATGATTAGTTTCTGAGCAGCTAGCTTCCTGGATGAGTACAGGTAGGTTCCTTAGCTGTAGATACTCTAAGGTTTTATTGGTTGTGACAGCATAGCATTGATATGAGGCTGGTTTCCGTGGATACCGGCCATGGATTACCTTGTTCTGAGGGCCGGAAGGTGGCCACAGGGACAGTATGTTGGGCCCGGCGCGGGTGACCGGCAGCTGTGCACGGGCGCGGCTGCTTAGGACGTGCAGGATGCTGGGCTCGTTGACACTCTGCAGGTCACTCAGGTCCTCCACCAGGTCCAGCTCGAGAGGATTCACCTGCAGCGGGGTGGTCGAGTAACATAAGGGTTGGAAAATGGAGAACCAAGCAGGACGCGGAGACACGTAGAAAGATGGCGATGATGTAATGGAAGGATCACCATTTGACCAGTGCTGCGGAAGAGGATGCCAGAAAATAAGTATGAGAAATTTTCACAAGGACCAAATTCTAACCAAAAAAATTTTGGGGTTAGTTTTAAACTCAGTGCCGACAATCCAAACTTAAAGTATAACTTCAGTGTTGGGGAAACTCACTTTCTCAATCTCGTACTCGGTAATGTCATGGACAGATCCATCCGTCTCTAGCCGGACTCGCACCCTCCCCTTGGGCAGCTCTGGTGTTCCCTCGTCAGGCTTAAGCTGTGTGGCTTAAACAAAAAAAAAAAAAGTACATTCTCATTTGTCTGTTTTTTATTTCACGTCCCAAATGTTTGCCTCCCCACCACCCTTATGCGATAATGGTACATTCTGAGGAGCAGTGGAGTTAGACCTACCTTACCTGTCATACACACGTGCCTGCAAATAATTATACTGTAGGCAAAGCGACGCTCCAATCAGAGCACTTGAGGTTTGAACCAGTGACACAGATATAAGAAATGAATACTCGGCTGCAGAAATTAAATGACTACATGTCTATATGTATGGTTCAGGGGCCGATGCCTCCAGGGCTGTGGGTGTACTTCTCACCCCCAACTCTGTGTGTGGATCATATCTCCATGCATGCTATCTCCATGTTTTTACCATTTTTTTCCTGTGCGTTCTCCGGTTTCCTCGGTCAGGTGCACTGGCACCTCTCACAGTGTGTGACTGCGTATGTATATGTTTTCTGGGGGATTGGGTGCCATTCAGTCCAGGGTGGCAAAGGTTTCAGGCTAAGCGACACCCTGCACTACTGAAGGCTGCATGAAAGTGCATGAATAACGGTTTGAAATTTTGGACACATTCATTTAGAGTTTCATTTCCAGAGGAACACTTACAGGGGAGACTTCTTGCTCTTGTGTGTGTGTGTGTGTGTGTGTGTGTGTGTGTGTGTGGCAGAGAGAGAGACTACACTTCTCCAGCCAGGGGATTTGCTGTCGTTGTCAGATGACATTTACTAAACAACCACAATCTTCCCCATGCTAATTAACAACAGGATTAGTCATGGCCCCGGTTCGTTCCCTGTGAGCCCTTTGTGAGTAATCCGGAGCTTTTCATCCCCCCGCCCTTTTTGGAGAAGGATAACCATTTGAGCATAGTGCCATGTGCTATATTAAAGAGGAAGGTGGCACTAAACTGGGGAGGTCCACATGTCAGCCAGAAACATGGTCAGGGTGCAAAGAGCTGACATTGCAGGTTAAGACGACAGCACCCACAGTGTTACTATCAAATGTGAAGGCCGTCAAGGACAGAACAACACAATCCAACCATGTGACCCTACAATGAACCAATCAGAATATTTTACAACAAAAGAAATCTTTGCTAAATAGAACACTACTTCCTTAAAAATGTTTCAGTTTCATTTTAAGAGTGCTATGGATACCAGATACCAAATCTGAAATAGTATAATTGTGTGGCACCCTGATTACATTTAACCTTGAAGCGGAGCCACGATCGGAAGGTTGGCAGTTCAAGTCATGCAGTCGGCAGAGTGATTTCACGGTTGGGCTCTTGAGCAAGGCCCTTCAACCCCAGTTGCTCCTAAGCCTGTTTTCTCAATTGCACATCACACTGGATAAAAGCATCCGCTAAATTAATAGATGTAAAGCCTAGCCAGAATTGTAATAATCATGAGTCATGTACTTGTAGGTAGGTAGGTAGGTATTATTAATCCTCAGGGGAAATTATGAACAATAATAATGATACATGATACCAGGGGACAGGGCGGGTGTTCACCAGCTATATATAACCTAAGGTCAATTAACACACATAACACTAACTCACTAACCACACCGCAGTAATATGAGTAACTTGTAGACTAGTGTAAACCTGACCTCATGTTACCAGTTAAAAGTAAATGGCATTCACCTTCCTCTTTTCCCCACAAACTTGCTTTTCTCACACATACAGTCACTCGCTCACGCAAACTCAGGCCAGAGTCTCTCAGATCTCGAACTGCAGCTCACCGAGGGTGAAGCCATCTTTGTGCACAAACCACACCTTCCCGGCCTCGTACCACACGTCCCTCTGCTGAAGAGGGGAAACGAAAATGTGAGAACAGCAGAACGATAGAGCACAAAAAATAAATGCGTTATATTCGGTCTTCTTGGGGTCAGGCCCAACTGGCAGAAACAAGCAGGAAAGTCTGTTCCAGTGACCCGTTAAATCATTTTCTGTTGGAGGACTGGTCTTGCAGATCTCTTATGTGAGTAAAACAAGCTAAAGAGAATGATGTGTTTGCAAAGGAACGTTACTGTGAATGAAAAGTTTGGAACCTGCATCAGATTGGTGGCAGGTCACATGATGCTTGTAAACTCACAGGCTCTGCCCTCTGCATCCTCTCATGCCCAGTTGTGTCGCTGTCAGCGAGCCGTCCCTCTGGCTCCTGTCTCTCATCTGTGACTCCTCCATTCACCTTCTCGGCCTCTTTTGCCTCCTCTTCCTCACAATGCTCTTTTGTCCCCTCTGGGCAGACTCTGGAGCTGGGGTATATTTCTGCTCTGGAGGGGGCTTTCATGTCCGCTGCCAGCCGGCCCCGCTCACCGTTCACTAGCTGCTCTGCCCGGAGCGCCATCTCCGCCTCCAGGATTGACGGGGTCTCGTCAGGGTGCAGGAACTGCTGAACGAGGTCGTTGCTGAGTTTACTGGGCTGTGGAGCAGAGCAGAGCACAGCGGTTCCTTTATAAGGTTGTTACCTTTGGTGACAGAGATTTCCACTATTGCCCACAATTCCCCAGCGTTAAGCGACCTTACCGCCCGCTCCTCTTTGATTTCTGGCTCTTTCAGGCGTGTTTCCTTCTCCGTCTCCCTCACCAGCTGCTTGAGGAAGCCCCCCGGTACAGCTGACAGAGGAGGGGGAGGGGGCTGTGCTGGCAGAGCAGGGGGCTTCTTCTCCTCCTTGATCTGCACAGACAAGACAGGATGGGCAGAGTCAGTTAGACCAGGCAGAGCGACTCGGGGAGCCCAAATGACAGGCTGCCAGCCATGCTGTGACAAAAACGGGTGCAAACACACACTTAGTAGACAAAAGCGGGCAGGCACATGGCCAGCGTCTCAATCCACAGGGGTGACCATTCATAACAAGCATCACATTATTCATCCACAAAGCCTCCAGAGCAGCAGTGTTGTGCACTTTCCTGTGGGACTTGCATCTGCTGGTTTCCATTCCAGCCCATTCCCTAACTGTGCCAAAGCGTGCAGCCTAAGCTCATATTTTTGTAGATGTTTCCAGAGTATGGATTTTAAATAATGGGTTATCCTCAGGATGGCTGGGAGTCCCAACTCTATGACGATCTCAGCTTCTGCACATTCAAATGGCAAACTAGTAACAGAGTGTAGCAGATGGGGAGTGGGCGTCAATATTGTAGGTGCAGGATAGTGCAGCACCATGAATTTTCCATTGTTGATGCAAAATCATTACATTTTCTGCCTTGCCAGGTGATTCCAGAAATGCATGCATTTCTGCTGTGGAGATGGGCTAGACAGACCGTGCACTGCCCCATGAAGTCAAAACACAGTTACTGCATATTTTATTAAAGCTGTGTTATGACAGAAATCAGGTCTCTTACACTCTGCTTTATCTGGTGACAAAATATCTTTGTTCAACTACGCTCGGTTTTGAATAAATACGCTCATTCATCTACCTACTATGCATACAGGTAGATAGCCCTGTTCTCAGTTTCACTGTTGGTATAGTGACTGTAGTTTGCCTTTTTAGGGCAGCATAGCTTTTTCATGTGAAATGATCACCATGACATCACCCTGGGAAAGACCCAGGTTCAACACCCCCACAACCTGGCAGCACATCAGGCTTAAGCCTCATTGAGAAAGCTACTCCCTGCCAGGCTACACTCCATTGGTCCAATGATTCCATGTGACCAAAATCTATTTATTAGAACAGAATAGTATTTCTGAAAAGACATCAAAGACTAGCCGTTATTAAGGTTTTTACAAGTATTGTACAAAAAAAAAAAAAAGTCTTGAGTAATTTTTAAGGTGCTGGCTACAGCTGCTATTCACATGAGGCTAATCTAAATTCAGAAGGGATGTCAAACTTACAGGATATCCTATACCTATACCCTGCTCCCTCTGCGCTAACCGCTCCCTGTGGGGGCACGCACAGGTGCAGGACAGTGACACAAACAGGCCCCATGTGGGCGACCTAAGTGACACCACGTGCAGACGCATAGCAGCTGGTATCAGCAGAGGACAGCTGTGATGCGCTGATTGGCTGTTGAAGTCCTGTGTGTCTCTTTGAACAGCAAAGTCCCTAGGAGAATTTTGTTGGTGCTGTAAACAAAGACAAACTTTAAATGCCCTCAAAAGTACCTTTATATTTTGTTGATATTTAGTTTGCCTGAAGCAAACTGGAAATTGTATGTATAATTCCTAATGCGGTCTTCACAGCCTCCTTGGCCCCCTAGGCTAGTCCACCACCCACGTGCCAGACCCAGGTAATTATGGGATGTACATTGAGTAACGTCAGGTGGTGGAATAGACCAAAAAATGGGGGGCTGGGAGATTGGGCTGGCTGAGGATTGAGCTGAAAGCTCATACACAACTGTGTTACAAATGGATGCGACATTGGTGAGAGCGGTGTTAACAGGTCGTCAGTTTTGGGATGTCCAGAGACAGACTGTAAACTGCGGAGCCCCCAACACACAGACGCAAAGACACAACTCTGCACCTCCCTTCTGCTCCCAGAGCTTTAACCGTGAGGACAGCGCCATGGTGAAGGGGATGAGGCTGGAGGGAGGGGTCTAGGATCGATCAGATTTAGCAGAGTATGTTTAATGGGGGGTGAGCAGTGATATGGTGAACCTGTGGATGGGGAGAGAGAGCGAGAGAGACACAGCAGAAAGACAACAAGATTAGAAATGAGAAACGATGTCAACCACAAAGACTGGCGACCGCAAGTGAGTGTTTCCTACAGCTTACATGACATGAGAATACTCACAAGTGCTCATGTAATACTTACTGTCAAAGAGATTCTCAGAAAGCAAGTCATCCATTATTAAAGCAAAATGTTTCATCAGCCTTCAACATTTTCTTTCAGTGGTATTTCTGCATACTACTTTTTTGTAATATTGAAAAGTATAATAAACCCTTCTGCGTTAAAAAATATTCACCAAAGAACATTTAAGAATAAGTATTTTGTTTTTATTTTTTACAGGTACATGTACCAAGGCCAACTTTGTGTCCATCCAAATGCAGATAAGAGGTTCTATCTTTCTGCATGGCCTCCTGATAGATTCCGCATTGTAATTGATGGTTTGGTGCAGGTGAGAACTATCTGTACGAAGGCAGGACTCTGGGGGTGATACTAAAACATAACTCCCACCCCCATAACACACCCAGGGCAGCAGCGATGACAAAGTACTGTCACCTTCAGAACACACCCTGTGCTCCAGCACGGCACGAGGGGACAGCTGCGTGGGGGCTTACAGTAATGGTACACAAGGCAGCCCCTGAATGGCGCCGGAGAGGCCGCTGCAAGATATCCCAACTTCTGTCATAGTTCATCCCTAAGCGATCCCTAACAGCCGGGAATGTTTGATTGTTGGGGGCGGGGCAGTGGGGCTGATATTTAAGTTATTAATCCACAAATTTGTTGTACTACTTGCGGTTCCACCAGCACTTTCTGCACGCAATTTTTTCCAGTTCTTGTCTTCGTGGCATACTTGTGTCGTATCTATGTTCTGTTGTCTTGCTCGAAAACAGATTATGAAATGTCCATTAACCATGGAGCACGATTCACGCTGTAAATAGTCGCAAGACAAGCATGCGGCAGAAAATCAGAGCACAGTAGCGTCAACGTATCTGACCTCTATCCAAATTACATCACACTTATACCAAGGGGAGTTACTGGACCCCCGACACAGCACAAAGGGAACGGGGGGCAGCTGAGTGTCTCAGCAGATGCCTTCACTACTTTCCATGGCTGATTTGCTTGAATAATACCTTTGCACATCTACAATAATAGCACCTTCAGTTAATGACGAGAGCAGGAGTTATTTTCATCGGAGACGTCAGTCACCCACAAGGTGACTCAGTCAATAGATTATGTGAAACTACAGCAATGTCTGTTGTGGGCCTTGAGCAGAACCTTGGGTGAAAAATGACCCCTTCAAGGCAGGGGCTGACAGCAAGTAAAACCTGGCTTCGGCATGAGTTGAAAGGTTCTTCTGTTCTGCTTTGGTATCACCATCTTGGAAGCTCCATGCCCAATGCCTGAAAAAGTCAGGAACGGCTCCTGGCAAACGCAACCAAAGACCATGAAGATAACTGTGGCCACAGCTGGGCAAGCAACCCTATGGACCTGCCCCACTAACACCCACGAGCACTTCGGTTTGGCCTACAGCTAGAACATCCCGTCTGCAATCACAACCTGATACCATAGTCTTAATGCGGTCATACGTTGCTGCTATTTTCAAAATGTAATATCAATACCCATTACTTTTAATTGATGAATCTTACCAGGATAAGCAGGGATGGAGTCTTCGTGCTTTATATGCTGGAACAAAAAGCCAGTTATTGTTTGAGACTGAGGGATGAAAATCGATTTTGGTTCATAGCTATTATGACAGTAATATTAAAGTGAAAATTATTCTTTTCATCAGCCAACAGCCTAAGAATGAACAACTCTCTCTGCCAAGGAATACATATATAAACAAAATTATAATGGGCCATGTCTGCACAGAAAGATACATGCATAAACATTTTTTGCAAATTAATTTCTCCTACCCGTATTTACCACTCCCTGCCAGGAGAGCACTTGATAATTGGTACAGAAACACCTAAGACAACACCCAGGAAGGCTACGGCTTCAGCTCTGAGCCGAAGCACACCATTCATTTTTTGATGTTTGCAATGCGCCATGTGTGTTATTTGTTCGTTTTGGACAAAAGCACCTGCTAAACAAAAGTACACAAATGTAATTCCAAACCACAAATCAGCACAAAAACAGGAACACCATTCTAAAAGATAATTTGGACAGTCAAACAGAAAAGTAATAACCTGGCTGTCCATGCGTGTCCAGCAGAACCTGCTCACAGAATAATGCAGACTGGACCCGCGAACTGTTCGCTCAGATCTATTATTGTGCCGCAAACCATTAGCCAGAGTCATGAGTATTTGTGCCACCCCACTCAACCACTTAATGCGGTTTATTAAAGTTCCAAGGACCTCGCCCAAAACAAAGAACTTCAGTCAGGTTCTAAACAAACTAAACTGCATACAGGGTGGTACGGCCCGGTTTGGGTAGACCCTCTAGGCCCGTGCCTTAGAGGGAGATTTACTGCTGCCTTTGGTACACTTTTGCAACTTTACCGCCAGCATCTGGCACAGTACGATACTATTAAGCTGGAAGGCTGAAGGCTTGCCTGGGATTTCGGGTCACTGCGAAACTGGCCAAATTTCAGAGGCACTGTGTCACACATTGGGAACAGCTAATGTACAAAGAGATGCACAGCAAATATTAATGAATGAGGAATAATTAGAGCACTACTAGTAAAAGTGAAACAGCAGCCACATTATGTGGCTACGGTGACACAGCTCCAGATAGGTTTTTGTGTAAACCCAGCTAAGCTTTATATTATTTAATATGCTTAATAAATACATGTATAGCTAGCTAATCACTGACATGCTGGCAGGAAATCAGTGCTTTCAGGAAGTCAGTGTTTTTGACCTCTAAGTCTGAAGCCAGACAGAAGCCTCCTAACAAAGCCCAGTATATTCCCAGCAGCTGGCCACGCTCCTTGCCTGGGGAGTCATCTTGAGCGTGTCCCTCTCTGCTTATGGTCAGGGCCCAGCACAGCATGGCTGGCTAACCAAACCAGGAAGGCCAGCAGACTGGAAATCACAGAACTCACAATCCAAATGCCCCCGCCACAAGCAGCTGGCTTCATTTAAGGTCCACAGCGCCCAGTCCCCTGCCCATATTGATGGTCAATCTCGAAAACAGTCGCCATCTATAAATAAACCGCTGCAGCCTCTCCATTAGCCCATAGTATTATAGTAAACTCTGTAAAAACTTACGGGACCAACCACCTACCTGTGATTTCTTTGTAGGGGGGGGGAGCAAAAATCCAAACTTCTTGTTTTCTGCCTCTCCTCCTAAATCCTGAGACTCAAGCACAGAACACACGCTCACACACACACACACAGGAGAGGAGCAAATGACGAGGAGTCAGGAATAGAGTGATATCCCCACACACACATAAGATAAGCAAGGCAGCTGAGTTAACACAAGACCCCACTATAAATATCCAGAGCCATGGGGTTGGGAGTGGGGGGGGGGGGGCTGTTGCATTTTGGGAAACGGTCTGGGAACAGATGACAGGGACGTAGGAGAGTGGAACAGAACACAGGGATAGGTAGAGAGGCGTATTGGATCCGACAGCAGTTCCCAATCCAATAAAAACAATAGCGTCTCTAGTAGGGCAGGCCTGAGTCACGGCTCTGAAAAGGCTGTATTACAAAAGAGGAGTTCCTACCTTAACAGAGAAAAAGACTAAGCAGGGAAACGGGAAGAACAGGACCGAACTATAAATAAAAATGAAGCACATTATAAACCATCCTGTCCATCAAACAATCTGCCATCTAACTCCATCGCAACACCCCCACTCTAACCCCCCACTCCCAGGGGCTGCAGGCTGTCAGATGCTTGTCACCTTTTCGACTGACAGGAACAGCTGGGCAAGTGGGAGGAACCACTGGGTACCGAAGGGTAAGCAGTGGAAGGCATTGGTTAGTGAGAGAGAGAGAGAGAGAGAGAGAGAGAGAGAGAGATAGCACTCAAATCCTGACAGCAGCCAGGAGAAGAGATTCACTGTCTTTGCAGTGAACAGCCTTGCCAGAGCTCACACAGGGACGCATCGTGGCAGGGAGGGAGCCGAACAGAAGACCAGCGCCTCCCGCAGAACTCATGTCAGGGAGTATGCTGCTACTGTAACATACTGGACAATATGACACCGAAATAAACCCCAATACACAAATAGATCTGTGGGACTACTGTACGCTGGGGTGTCAAGTACAGCAATGACTCTCCAGAAGGCCCACTGGAGCCCATAAAACACACACACAGTGATCAGTTACACGAAAAAAAGGGCCTTTTATTTTTGAACTGTTTGTTTATATAAGCAGTCCAACACTTACATTTCCTAGCAGTTTCAAAACAATATTAAAATAAAATAAAATTTCAATTAATAACAATAATCATTAATAGAATATCATCAATAATCATTTCACCGTAATAGTAATAACCCCACGAACAGTAGTATTTGCGTTCTGGCACATCACAAAGAATTTCTCTGCAGACTGTAAACCGGTATATCTATAGCACAGTGCCCTTGGGTAACTCCTGACAATCGTGCATCAGCTCTTAGAAAGAGGGGCTCTGTTCCCCAAACAGACAATAAATATGACAGAGAGCCCAAAAACTGTATTAAAACAAAACATTATAATCTCTAACATGTCGGTACAATATCTAAACTTATGTGCAAGATGTGAGCCGACTCCCCACCAGTCACGGCAAGCCAAGTGCCAGGGCCCAGCCTCCCCCCACACGCCGCGCTTCTGTCGATATCGAGCGGTCCTGACACAAACTCAGCTCATTTTGTCGTCTCTCTCTCTCTCTCTCTCACACACACACACACACACACACACACGCTTTCCTGCAGGCAGATCACTTAATGTTTCCTCAGTCACTTTTTTACAGATCTTTATTCGGCAGACAAACACGTTAACAGATAGATGCGCAGAAGACTACAGAAAGCCAGCCTCAGAAAAGTGAATGTGAAGTCAGGAAATACAATTAAATGGGGAGGGGGGGGAAGGGAATACCCAGAAATATTTAAGGAATAAAAAGTGGGGCCGCTGTCTTCGAAAAAGGGTGGTGTGGTGGTTAGGGCAGGGGGCACCAGCTGGGACTCCAGCGGTCTGCAGGGTTACTGGTAGCTCTGCCCCCCCCCCCCCAACAAACATTAAATTCCAAGGAGAGACAGCAGCCCCGTGTCAATCCGGTACCCTTTTCAAAATAGATGGGGGGGGGGGAACCCACACACACACACACACACACACACACACACCCCACAAATGGACCGATTCACTTGCTGGTGATGGATGGCTGGCTGGATGGAGATCTGTCTGGCACATCGACATATTGAGGCAGGTCTAGGGTCCATGAAAGGCGACAGTGCTGATCTGTCAGGGAACTATTGGTCGGCAGAGAAATTTTCAATTTATTTTTTAAACCGTGCAGAGTCTTTTTAAATGTGGTCGGTCAGCAGCCAACTCCACACATACATTTGGCACATCAAAAGGCAAAAGGGCAGAGGGGTCAGGAGGGTATCACAGAACTTTCCAGAAACACCCTCATCATCTTGGGCTGAAGCGGCACTTTGGGGGGGGGGGGGGGGGGTAGAGGAGTGCCTCTCTCAAAGACGGCAGCTACCTCTGTTAAGGACAACACTCAGACCTGTCCCACAAATGTATGGCTCTCAAAAAGCCAAGAAGGAAAATGTGACTATGGTAAATTAAAACCTGAAAAACTGCAATATCGCTTGGCCTTCAGCGCTACTTTGGCGATTACGAAAAAAGAAAAGCTTAAGCTGTGGATGTGCTGCTTCTAACGTTTGGCAAAAATCAAGGAAATTTAAAAGCACAAGAGATAACATCCCTACGGTGAAACAACAGACGTTCGTGCCACATTCAAATAAGCCATCACAAAAAGAACACACACAAAACACCAAAATTGAGCCTTGTAACAAAAGGGTTAAAGTTGTCTCCGTAGTAACCGTGCTCTCTTCTTAGGCCTGCTCGTCACTGACATTCGAAGGTTAATCCAAGCATGTGCACGCAGCTTTCTGTCTATAGAGTCATGATTTATGCTTCAGGTGTGGCTGAGAAAGTCCATTTTCCTGACTGTGGCCGGGCTAACCTGTCTGTGGGAGATGCAGCTCTCAAACAAGGCTTAAGAGTGTCTATATGTCTCTGCTTAATGACTCATTTATTCCCACCGGCCAGGAGAACCCCCATGTTAGGTGAAACTCATTTGACGAGTTTGGGTCACACGCAGCCCTGTCCTGAGGTACATGCTAACACACACGCACTGCCGTTTCACAGGTGGATGGGTGGGGGCAAAATCCGAAATATTTTTTTTAAAACAGAATTAAACAGCTGAGCTCCCATCGCCCCCACAGCATCCCAGTCAAGACACATGGACAGAAACACAGACAGGCAGACAGATAGTTCCCCATATATACAAACATTGTCTAGCGTATACTGTAGATGCACAGAGAAAGGGTTGCTTTTCTATGTACAGTCAGACCACAGCTCCGTCCTGACAGTTTCCATCATCCATCAAACACTGGCACTCCCCCCTCCTGCGCCCACAGCCTCCCCCTGGCTCTGTGGGTGGGGCTCACGTCCTCGCATACATCCCGGGGCCGTGGGAGAGTCACAGCTCCATCCTGGCAGCAGCCATTCCATCTCTCCCTGTGTCCGTGTTTCCTCTGCATTTTTCCCCCGGACGGCAGTTTGAAGCGTGTTGATATCCGGGGATGTCTGGGACTGGAGCACGTCCTGAATTTGAGACACCTTCAAGTGTCTCAAGTAAAATGTTTATATTGGCACTTTATGCACTTCATTTATCTCTGACACTGGGGAGGAAGAGGGTTGGAGAGTGTGTGGTGTGTGTGTGTGTGTGTGTGTGTGTGTGTGTGTGTGGGGGGGGGGGGGAGGGGGGGCACAGATCATAGAGGAAGGAAGAGCAGTCAGCTGTTCTGGGGTTTTTTTGCCACCCTGTTCAATATCCAACAGACGTTTCTTTCCAATTTAAATCACAAAAACATTCTAGCCAAAAGAATCGTTCCCAGGACACCAAAACAGTCCACCTCCTTCCAGGATACCCTCACACACAGACACAGACACACACACATGCATGCATACATACATACATACATACATACATATGCACGCATGTAAATACATGGCCCATGTTCACTATATGTCCCAACAGTGGAAAAAACCACTCCACATCCCCACTTTGTCCTTCCTAACCTTTGCATAAAGCACCTCCCCCCAAAAGTTTCCTCCTTCGTACAGTCCATTCCATATCGGCCTGCTGCAACATCCCAGGCCAGCGAGAACCAGACCAAGAGGCAGGCAGGCTGAGAGGTGGGAAGGCAGTTCAGCGTAGGAGGTGGAGGAGCTGGTGCTGGACCTGTAGGGCAGAAGCAGGGCCTGTGGCCAAGGCCCGAGTGAGCCATCGGAACAAGGAGGCGCCCTATCCCACGATGCTACTTCAGCGCCCCGCCTGCATCACCCGGCAGTCCTGAAATGCCACTGACCGCATTTCTTTGGTCGACTCATCTCCTTGCCAGGCTAAGATTAGCGAGCGCTCTGACTGGCCCAAGATATTGACCCCCAGATTCTATTGGCTGCTGCTGGAAGGGAAATTCAGACTCTGGTACCAAAGCCGCATCTGTCTCATTTGTACATCTTAAAGTGGGGTCTCTGCGTGTTCTAGCCAACTGGAGATCTCCTTCATCCAAACTGACCAAGAATAAGGTCCCCACGCTAGGCACAGATAACCACAGGGCTCTGAGAGGCCACCAGAGGGCGCCAGATGCACAGTGGCTGCATCCATTAGTCTACCTGCAGTGCAGCAAGAGACCAAAGGAAAGTCAGACGTGGAGTGACAAGGAAGCTGTGGACAGGGACTGCAAAGTCGCCGTTGCTGAATTCCCCTCCTTCCAGATGGAATGGTGTCCTCTCCTTCAGCCAAGAACATAGGGGGGAGGGGGACCATTGGGATCATCCTGGAAAACCGCTCGCTTGTCAGGCTGCCAGGTCAGGGATCCCTCTGTGTGGCTCTGTCGGTGTGTGTATGTTATGACATCAGCACACTCCGTTGTAGGGCACAAGGGTTTTTTTTCTCTTTTTTTGAGGCAGGCTAAGAGGGCTAGAGGGATGACTGGGTGCTGTCGTTATGCTAGGGGCAGATCTAAGCTAGGGCTAGGGGAGCATGGGCGAGCGGGTGGGCGGGGGCTCAAAGGCCGTTGCTGTTGCGGTGCGCAAGCGGGGGCTTGGACAGCTCCACCACGGGGCCGCGGCTTTTCCCGATGACCTTGGGTGCCCGACGAAGCAGCTTTTGTGCCTCTGTGAAGGCCTCGGTCAGCTCCTTCTTCCACTGGATGAACTCTGGGTCACTCTGCATGGGAGTCAGGGGAGAGAGAGAGGGTTCTGTACACAGATGGAGAGAGGATGCGCACACGAGAGAGAGAGACACACACACACACACACACACCAAAGCCGGTGTACGAGAAAGAGAGGGAGGGAGATGAAAGGGTAACAAAAGGCAGAGAGATATGACAGAGATGAAAGAAATGGGAAGAAGGGATGGGAGAAAAGGGCACCGAACTACACAGAGAGCCTGATGGTTGGACAGAGCAGCTGTACCTCACA
Source organism: Mormyrus iriodes (assembly GCA_011763525.2). NCBI lineage: Eukaryota > Metazoa > Chordata > Actinopteri > Osteoglossiformes > Mormyridae > Mormyrus > Mormyrus iriodes. The sequence goes on from JAAGVU020000113.1 coordinate 30,385,329, forward strand.
CTGCAGGACAATTTGCTTCCCTCCCTTCATCTTCAGCAAAATGCATTTTTTGTCCTTGATCTGTGTTTCCTCCACCGTCAATATCTGCTCCATGGTCAGCAGGTTTTGCTGAGGGGTGAGAGGAACAAATCAGAAAGAGAAGCAGACCTCCCCCTGTCCCCGCAATCCAGACCCTTAACTCCAATACAACACCCAGTTATATGGATGGGTCTGTAATTAAATATGACTCTGAATAACTGTTGGCAAAGATGCATTTAAATAAAAACAAACCCCACCACCATCACCCCTTAACCAACTTCCACAGGCCAGGTCTTACTCTGCATAGTGATAATGTACCATGCAATGGATTCTGGGGAAAAAAAAGTGTCCTACATCACACGAGTGGCCTGCTGGTTATCACCTTGCTTGTGTCATCTTTGCTAATGGAAAAAGAAATGCAACCTCATGCCATTCACATTCACAGGCAGGCTGTCTTCCTGCTAGAGGTTTCTGCTGTGGGTCATTTTCACAATTATTCATGGAAAAAAAATTAATAATAGTTGCTCTGGCTCAGAATGACTCGCGGGTAGGTTGTTGCTCTGCATATTAATGGAAATTAGAGCAAAGACTCAAAAAATATATAAATTATCAAATAAAAATAAAGGTCACAGACAAAATCCCAAGTAAGTATAAACATCCCCACTAATGAATATTTGTCAGTTGCCGCCTTCGCCTGAATGCTCTGGGGTCAGCAAGGCGATTATGCTGCCTATGCATGGGGAGCACTGTTTGTGAAGAAACACTGTTACCGCCGTTACCTAGGAGACTGAACACAGCAACAATGAGACCGCTGCTGCGGAAGACACTACGGTGCTCTGACAGGGTTGGAGGTTGGAAAAAGGCTCTCTCTGGACACCTTGTTACATTCCTGCCTACTGTATTGGGTCAGGTTTAAGGGACTGGGTCACATGCAGCACCAGAGCGTAATATTTGGTGATGGTAGTGGTGGTGGGGGGGGGGGGGTGGCTCGGCTTCTGGCAGCAGGAGTGATAGGACAAGCAGCTTCTGGGAAAGAAAGCCGCAGTGGACCCAGACTGCCATCCCAGGGTAAAAACTCGGGTTTCTGTTCTTGTTCCTTCTGTGTGACCAGCACACTCTGAATCGGCTCCCTCTTCATAACCACAAGTAGCCCCGCAGTTGGGAGTAACTGGGTGAAATGAAACTGATGTCCTTCCAAAACGCATCCTTCGCTGCTCTGCCAAAACAGTCGCTGGTGCTTCCCACCTGCAACTCCCTTCATGCACACCCTCCCAACACTTGAACGGCAGTGAAATCCGATTAGAGATTTTGCTAAACACAGTACAAACACAGCCACGGCCAGGTATTTCATTCAGCTCTAAACACTGCAGGTTTCTGAAACGCTGGCCGAAGATCTAGTTCCCAGCAGCTAGCAGCTTTACCAAAAGAGAATAGTGGCCAAAGCTCCCCCCCCCCAGGTCCTATTGATGGACTCACCCGCGATTCCCCTTCTCCTCTCCACTCTAGGCGGTTGGGGAAGAGGTAGAAGTAACGCCGTTGCCATTGGGTCAGGAAGGGGTTCCCCAGCTTCAGCATGTACCCGTGCATGATGCAGTCCTTCCCCAGAGCGTAGTCTACAAACACAAACACAAACACACACACACACGTCATCAGTACCCATTGTAAAACAACATACTCGTTGGCACAACACAGATCAAACACACCCAAGCTACGCACAAATAGAAGGCAAACACACCTAACCACTGTACATTAGCTCAGCGCGGAACCCAAGCGTGACCATGCTGTCAGGAACACGAGAGACACGTGCCGCTTTAAGACGTGGCAAGCGCAGCGCACGGGCTTTGAACAAAGACACAGTGGCCACCAACCCCTGCCCCCATGCCTCACCCTCCTCGTGGCCCTGCTGCTTGTTCTTGGCCCGCTTGCGGGTCTCGTTCTTGTCGGTGTCGCTGTTGACGGCGTCGTACACCGTCTCAGCCACTTCCTGCTGCCAGCGTTCGGAGATCACCAGCGGGAAGTTCTTGTAGAGCTCCTGGTCACTTTCTAAGAGCTGAGTGGCCACACAGAGCGTGTCAGTGCGGGTCAGGCAGGGACAACAGCCCAGCATACAACATCATCATCTTAACTGTTAGCGACAGTTACGTAACAACGCAGGAAGTTAGGGTACACTTCACAGAACTCTGTGTCATGCCAATAAAACCTGACAGACCCGAATGGGTTTAACACACTGAACAGCGGGGCCATGGCGCACAGGAAATTAGAGGCAGAACGAGGGAGGAATGGACGATGGGGCGGATCGGGTGCGGAGCAGATGGATGGGATGAGAGAAGAACATGAGGAGAGGGGACGAAATGAAGGAGGGCCAGATGGACAAAACGTGAGCAGAGGAGATGAGTAAAGAGGCCAGATGGAATGAGCGAGCAGTGGATCAGTGGGTGAGAGAGGACAGCAGGAGACCGGGATGAGCGTTACAGTATGCCTAAGCGGGAGGCAAAGGCGCCCTGACCTTGATGCCCTTGGTGTCTTCTTCGTCAAAAGAGCCGATGTCGAAAGCGTCTGCAGCATTGACCTCCCCCCTGGGGGGAATCAGGGGCGGGGAGTACTGAGAAAAGAGAAAGCCGATGGTCAGTGAATGGACACAGCCACGGTTACTGTGGCAAGAGGCCACAAAAATAAATAATTCCTGCAGGGCAACACCAAGCTTAGGGAAATTCATGGCAACATGGGGGGTGTGGAATTCTTCCAGCAGCAAAAACAAAAGCTTTTCTGTTGAATCAGCTTCAATGCAGACCTTAGTTATTCATTTCACAATAAGTGAATGACCTTCACATTTTAAATATTTTAGCAGATGCTTCTATCAAAAACGATGGTCAATTGAGAGAGCGGGGTCAGCCAGTCCCAAGAGTGACTGGGGTAAAGGGTCTTGCTCAGGGGCCGAACAGTGAGCGATAGGAAGCTCCCTGCTTCTCTGAACCATTGGGAAGATTTAGCTGAGCCTCCTCAGGAAGTTCTGATCGACAGCAATGCCGAGAGTCGTGATTCAATGTTCTTGAACTGCTACGGAAAAGTGGATGTACGGCTACACGACGTGATGAGGAACCTCATCTCTGCTGAGTGGCACCTGGTACGGTGTGATTCAGGGTGTCGGATTGAGCCTAAACAGGCTGAACAGACAAAATTCACCATGCGGAGCAATATAAAGCTGCCCGGCTCATCGTACTCGCACTAGGTCCCCCATAAGAGGGGAGACGCAAGCTGAGCCCTGAAAAATGCAGCTACTTACTGCCTGCGCTCGAGCCACAGCCTTGGACAAAGACAAGGCGTCTTACCTTCTGGAGATAGACCTGCTGCCAGTCGATGCCTTTGAAGAAAACGTGCTCCTTCACCTCTGAGGCCCTACGAACAGAAGAGAATTTCCCATCGTCTCACTCTCAAAACCATAATTTCATACCCCCTTCAGATGCGACCCTGACCTTTCAAAGGTGCAGTTCTGAGTCTGACCACCAGGTGACTGGAAAGCATGCTCTCTCTGTCTAACGGATTAAACACCCAAGAGACTCATCCCAGAATGCATTTGTCCAAAAGCCTACTACTGCTTTCAGAACAACAGCCATGAAGGCGATAAGTCTGCATTTGCAACTTCAAACATACAAGTTGGGGGGGGGGGGGGGCACCAGAAGAAGGTTCAGAACCGTTCCCACCAGCCCAGCCGACCGCCAAAGCGAGCCGCTCAGAGCCCACGTCTGGTGTGAGGTACAAGGTGCCGAGGCCACGGCATGTGAATAAACCCTCCCACGCCGCCATAGTGCAAATGAGTGCAAGGCAGGCATGAGCCAAGCCAGATGGGCCTCTTCTCATTTTCTCGCTGGCATTTTATGGTGACCGTCAAACTCAGGGCTTCATTATACTTTTCTCCTTTAAAAATAAATCAACCATGGAAATGTGAATGGGACATGAGGACACGAGCCTGCAGAGGGTTTGGCATAGGAATTCCAGGGTGGGGTTAAAGGCTAACCAGCACGCAGAAAAGGGCGACGCTCTGGCGATACGGCAGGCTGCAAGAGACGGGCATGAAGCATGAAACTGTGATGGGTGCTGACTGTACTGCCATTACGGCCCAGTTATACATCCGCAATGGTAAACATCTGAGGAAGATGCTCATGATGTATGCATAGGTAATGGAACCTTCTGCAGGTATCTGGAAATGTACTAAAAGGAGCAGGCAAACTGGTACAGACAGCAGGGAATTCATTCCCAATTCGTTCCCAGTTTAGCCTGTGCCAGGCTCTCACCCCCTTCCCTGGCATCCCAGCCGCTTGGCCACATCTCTCTGTAGCAGCCCCTCCAGCAGCGACTTCAGCTCCGGCGAGAAGGAGTCCGGCAACTCCACATTCTGGAAGAGAGGGACGAGTGGTGAGGGAGTCAAAGCCGAGAATCAGCGCCCCACCCAGCAGCACATGCCAAAAAGGGGAACACGGCCGGGGTGCCGTAACAGCACAAGGACCAGCTCATAACACGAGCTGTGGCTGGCGTGGCATGATATGGCGGTGTGAGGTGGTTTTCTGCAGGGCTGGCAGCTCCCACACCCCCTGCACACAGATCCGGTTCTGCTCTTTCAAAGGGCTTGGCGTCGTTAGCTACAGCCCATTGGTTACGGTCTGTGTAGGAAGTGCTCAGCGTCTCAGACCGACCTGCAAGGGGGGGGGGCGCGGATCTGCAATGGCTATAATCGAATATCCAATATAACTGCCTCCCTGTTATCTCCTTTATTACAAAGGATGCTTCTCCTTCAACAGACTGCACTGCGAAGTCAAATTACATGCAAGCAGCGGCAGGGAAATCAGATGTTTGTTCAGAGGCAGATCCTGTGTTTCTTAGAGTTCAGAATTACATCTCTGATGGGGCAGGAAAAAAAAATAAATTATGCTTAGGGAGGAGGGGGATTGAAGACCGCAATTTTCAGAAGAGCCATTTAAATCAATTCTATATGAACTAAACTGCCTGTAATTGAAAGACTCATCTATCAAACACTGCAGAGAAAGATGAGCTTTTGTTTTTATATAAACATGGCGTTTCAGACTGGGACAAAGCGTTTAAAATAATTATGCTGACCTACTTCCTGCATATACTCCCATCGTACGCTCAGCATGACTGTTCTTTTTCCTGCAAGCTCCGCAATTCGAAAATTACTTTGATAGCCCTTCTTAACCCGTAAGACTACTATACAAAATCATTGGTCTTGGGGACACAGGTCCTGCAAGAGTTTAGACTTAAAGTAGCTGAGTGTGCATCTGATTTCCAGTTATAGCTTTTTAAGGTCAGTCTCAGGGACCGTGAGGGCTGACAGGCTTAAGTGACCTCACACACGGCACCATGTCCCCTGTCCTTGTCATGGATTCTGCTCTAAGGTGACAGAACCATAGTGGCTGCTTCATGTCGCCCTCCTTCCGCTGTAACTTATAGCAATTGGATTAAAAAAATCTGCAAAGGACTGGCATTCCACTATGGGTGTCCCTCAGCCCTGGGGTCACTTTTAGGGTAACTGACTAGGGTAAGTGGCTGGAAGATGGATGAATGGATGGATGGATGACATAAAAACGCAAGTTCAGCAGGAGCTGGAAGTGAGCTTGGAACGGGTCCCATACCATGGTGAGAGTCATGCGGTCGATCTCGTGCTTGTCTTTGGTCTTGTGCTGCCGGAATGGGCTGTGCCTACAGAGGGGTGTGGTACCAGGGTCCAAGCCGAACAAAGAAGGGATGCAGGAGGCGGGGGGGGGGATAGATGAGAGAGAGACGAGATGTTCAACCTATGCACAGCTGCAGCCTGCCTTCAGCATGTAATTTAAAAAGGTAAAAATGCCCCGTGATAAAGGGCATGCACTTCCTGTGCATAGGCCAAGAGCCTGAGTGGCCCGGTGGGTCAGCCTGTGCGGAGCTGTGCTGCAGGCCTGCCTGCTCACACTGACCGCTGCCCTCATCCACTTTGATGTGTCCAAACACACAGACACACATCAATAAAGCCGACCCCCCCCCAGCCCCTCCAATATCTGACTGTCACTGCCCAGTTCCTCTTTCAACCGCACCCCCCCACCAGTTGCCTTCCTCTGAAGCCTGTGAGGTGACCAGGCCCCCCAATCTGGGCTCAGGCCTCTGACATTTAAACTTTACTCTTCACATCAAAGGGCAGGGTGCTAGGGACACACACAAACACGCACACACACGCACACGCACACTCACTCAGAGCTCACCCTCTTAGCAGTTTGAACAGCATGCAGCCCAAGGAGAACCAGTCGGCACTGCTATCATAGGCCGTCCCTTTCTGCAAGACCTCTGGTGCCATGTACCCATGAGTTCCCCTGTGGCGAGAAGAGAGAGAAACCCCCCCCAGACCAGCGTGAGCGACCCAGCTGGCAGAGATAGCCACCACGCACAAATTCCTGCTTGGGAAGGGAACAGTAGCACAACATGGTCACCATGGTTACAGACGGGGGTGGGGGGCGTTGGGGCTACTCACACACTGGCATGGGGTTTCTTCTTAGAGAAGTCACAGGCCAGGCCCAAGTCAGAAATTCGCACGTGGCCGTGTTCATCTAGGAGGATGTTGGCTGGCTGTGTTGGGGGGGGGGGGGGGGGGGGGGGGGGAGGTGGGGGTTAGGAAGTTGTCCACAGGCCGCGCCGCGCGGGGGAGGGGGGGGGGGGAGAG
>JAAGVU020000113.1:30392149-30407972 GCA_011763525.2 Mormyrus iriodes
GGGGGGCGCGGGGTGGGGGGGGGGCGGGGAGAGGACAGGTTCAGAATGATGCAACCTGGCCAAAGCCCCTATGGGTGTGAAGAAGAAGACACCAGGAATGATGCCCCTCTTCCCCCACCTCTCCGATAAGAAAAGGAAAAACCTCCTGGCCCTCAGCCCACCCCCTAAGGACAGAGGGGATGCCCATCAGCCAGCAAGGCCTGACCTTGCTGATGGTCCAAGGGATGCATTTGTCTGAGCCTGTTACCAGGGAGACTAATTTACTGACCCCACCTCGTACACAAGCCCAGTAAATAAAGCGTGCCACCAGGGCGCGGAAAACAAACTGTTCCTGAGCAAGCAATCAGAGACAGCTTCCGCGCCACGTGAATGTGTGCATTTGTAATGACTTGCATTTTACACTCATTATACTTCTGAATGGGTTTATAATACACATGGATCCAGACCAAGATCCACTATACCGATGTAGGCCTAAGCAGGCCTTTACCGCATAAAGGTGATAAACCCCAACCGGAAAGCGGGTGGCACTGAGCCCTCCCCTCCCTGGCCTCACCATTATTCTGTGCCCCAGTTAATTTCCCCCCACTTTCATGCTTCACTGTCTCCGGTGGGGGATTGGCATAAGCCAGTGTGATGGCTCAGAATCAGTATCATCTGCTAACCAAATCTGCATATTTCCCCAGGGCCCAGGGGGCTCAGACAGGGTGTGTAGGTAATACAGACAGACTAGCTGAACCCGAGAGGCACTCCAGAGCCCACAGCTAAGCCTCCTTGACTGCCACAAGAGGGGCTTCTGGATGCAGATCACATGAAGTCAGGGAGATGACTGGACGGTGTGCTTAGAGTGGCTGCCAGGTGTTAAAAATCCTTCCCTCACAACCAAAAAATAAATAAATAAAAAACAAAAAGCTCAGCAGCTCCTTTCCTGACTGAGCAATGGTGAGAGAAGTGGTTATCCGCATATTCCAGAAACCTGCCCTTCATTATCACCATTTGGACCCTTTCCAGGAACTGGACGCCTTCTCATTGCCGTGCAGTCACCCTAAGTAACCTGTTCCCAGCTACTCTCAAATTTTTTGAAGGCCTACAAATGTACGCTACACAGACAAACACTATAAAATGAAAAGCGTTTTCAATATAAATGAAAATCAATTTTAGCCTTTATATCAAGTCAGGCTATAAGCGCCGCTGAACCAACCTGAAAATTTGTCATCTTAAATTGCAGACAGTAAAGCAGCCAAGGGCTCACGGGCATCTTATATGGGCCTTTTAAATGGTGTAATATTGTGGGGGTGTAACAGAGGGATGAGATGGAGCTTGTGTCTCTTGCCTTGAGGTCCCTGTAGACAACAAAGCGGTTGTGCATGTGCTCCAGGCCCAAGATGATCTCGGCGGCATAGAAACGCATCTCCTTCTCGCTGAAGACGCCATGCTGGGACAGGTGATAGTGCAAGTCACCACCTGGGCAGTGGGAAGAGAAGGAGGTGAAGAGGTGGGAGCGGAGAAGGTCCAGGAATGCAGGAGGCAGATGAAAGGGAGAGGGAGGGAATAAATCAATAATCATCACAAAGAGGGGCTGGTGGCCCTGAAGGCCATCCTAAAATGTTCAGGCAAAAAAAAAAAAAAAACCTTTAAATGATCACGCGAGACAGGTGAGAAGCTTAAAAAAAACACCAAAAAAGATAACACTTCCTTATGAATGGAACAAGAAGTGCACATGCAGGATGGGTGAAATAGCTGGGGATTAGTTTTATCCCAGCACATAGTAACCCAAGCAGTCATTTAACCCAAGATATCTTCTAAGCCTCCAGTAAAGCAGTAAAGCGTGTTTCAATAAACTGTTGAGCAGCAGTCTAGTTCAACACAGCCAGCCTGTTAAGGGATGTTCTCAGACACACGCGAGGCTGTTACGCAAGAGCTGTTTTCTAAGGGAAAGACTTCTGTAACCTGGAAACCCATTTAGTCGTAATACAATTAATAGTATCAACTGTATTTATAACACAGAAGTATTAAAATAAAATTTAAAAAAAAAGTGGCCGCTACTGGCAGCAGCGTTTAGACAGGCTAAGGTCTCCCGCTGGTAATAACTAACAGACCGGGCAAACTCGGCTTGGGACGTGTTGCTATGGCAATGGACGAGCGTCTGTCTCGAGTTGATTATGTTGGAGGCCCTTCGAAAAACGCAGGCCACATGGCAGGGCAGTTATCAGCTCCGTGGGGGTAGCCCCTCTGTGCAAGGTCCGCCCAAGCGTATACAGCCAAACAGGCTGCCGAATGCTAAGGGGAGCGGCTGTGCAGATAGATGAAGTTCCTGGTGCGGCCTCTTACCGTTCATCAGGTCCAAGATAAAGCAGAGCTTGTCAGGAGTGTGGAAGGCATATGTCATACACACGATAAAGGGGCAATCCTGCAGGGGGTGGTAGAGAGTCCCACTCAGCAATGAACATGCATATATCCATCAACCGCGATTCGATCGTGAGGACTACAGATCCAAGGCCAGCCATGATGTAACACACATCAGGAAGCCAAACAAATCAAATCAATCACAGAAACACACTCCCACTTGCCAAAAATGCATTGTCCAAATGAAAAAATCTATTGATATAGGCCCTGTGTAGGTATATAAAATTTGTGCCTGGTAAGGACAAATGAGTGTAGCACAGTGATTGGTGGGTGAGGAGAAGGCCCAGATCCCAATGTGTGCGTGTGTATGTGCATGAGGGCGTGAGGAAGAATCCAGCAGGCATGGACACTGACCCCAGTGCTGACCAGCGACAGCATGATCCTTTCATTAAGCGCCAAGGTCTCGCCCTGCTTCATCTTGATCCTCTTTTTGTCCAGACACTTCATCGCATACCTAGGGAGAGCGCCACACATAGACCGCCATCATGGGTTTGTTAGGAAACAGCCCGATCAGGTTTCTCTGAAACCACCCATCCCAGGCAGCAGAATCCCTACGCTCACATCTTGCCCGTGTCTGCCTTCCGGCAGCCATAGACCTCGCCGAAGCCGCCCCTGCCGATGATCCGGTGGACGCTGAAGTCATTCATCGTCAGCTGTGAATGATGGTCAAAGAATTGACAGAGAATGTGGATCCATCAAGGATATGAGACAATCCATGGACATCTGTATGCTCAGTGTGAGCCAAAGGTAACATGTATCTTCCTCCACGCTGTGAGGCTGGAGACACACCCAGACCTCACAGCCAAAGCGTGGACGGGCATCAGTATGTTCTCACAGGTGTAAATATGTAAAAACGCTCTCCTCAGATGGAAACTTCCTAATTTCAAAAATACTCACATGGATGTTGAGCTCGACATTCTTCCACTGGCAGAAGCGAGTGAACTTGTCACTGGGGAGGGAGACAAAAAAAAGGGTGTTATTGATCGCTCCTGAGACATAGGCCAGTGCAGATGACACTCAATGACCTCCTCAGAGAGATAAACTGGGTGGCATGACAAGAAATCTGACGGCACAAAGAAGAGAAGAGGGAAAAATGAGACAAGAGTGAGCGACGAATTGGTCAAAGATTTGCACTACCAATTCTCAACACAGACAAAAGGGCAGCACATTCAGGGTGAAGGTCATCCTAATTATACTGTGGGCTCACCTTTCAATGAATTTCTGAAAGATCTTGCCCCGCAGACTATCACAGATCTCCACAATGTAGGGCTGGCAGAAACAAGGATGGAGAGGAGGAGAACTCAAAATACCGCTCAGAAACAGTCATCCATCACACCTTTACCTATCAGCCTTTGACTGAGCCTAACTGTTAAAGGTGGCTAAATGCTAAGAAGTTAAAATGCTGTGTGCTGATGGGGAGGCCTCACCTGGAAGAGGCTTGGGGGCACTTGCTTCTTGGCCAGGTGAGATTGAACGTGGTCCACTGCTGTCTTGGAAAAGGGCTGCATGGGACACACACAAAGACAGCTGTCAGGCAGGCCCTGCACCAGGGGCACAAGGCTCCAACCCACAGGAGGGGACGCTAATCTCTCCTGAGCCTTTTCCGCTAGCCTGAGCATCCTGACAGTAGAATAAGGCCCGTTTTGACAGACGGGATCCATCGCGCCCATTCCCTGCAGAGTTGCCGAAACCCAGAGCATCTATGCACATGCACAAAAGGCTTTACCGGAACAAGCTGTTTAATTCTTCACGCACTGCCACGTAGGACAGGGTGAATTTTCTGTGGGACCTGCACCTAGCCAGAACCCCAAATCCCAGAAGCACTCCAATTTGCATAGTAGATTCCAGAAGCCTGTCTTACTTAATGGAAAGCCGTTTTCAAAAGGATATTTCCTGACATAATGCTGATTACAAGGCCTCCCATAAGAGATGTGAAGCCTTAACCTTTTTTTTCTGGGAAATATATCAGTTATTGGGTATAAGCAATACTGATATCCGGTGGCAATGAGATGCTGCCAGGCGTACAAAGGTGAGGCATTTTTCAAACCCGCATTATGGTGAGGATGATGTCCGTTTGCTTGCTCACAGGTCGCTTTAACGCTTACAGCCATCCGACGCACAGTTGGGCGCACGGCTATGGAGCGGACTGCATTTTTCAAATAGCTGTTTGACATTCAGTATGCCGCCATGTTAGCTGGGAGGAGTTAAGCCTGCCGGAGTACTTGTTCTGTTCAAAGCAAGAAGCACAACCCAATCACAACTGAATCAAAGGAGCATCCAGACAGTCAGTGGTGCCTGGCGTTCTCTCAGCTGCTGTAATATCGCCATTCAAACAGCCTCATCAGCTCTAATCTGTCCGCTGAGTGACGGTAAATTCCAGCCTTCACTGCTCCCCACAATATTGCAATCTTCTGCCCGCCTGGAGAAAAATGAATGCCAGCCCCCAAGAGGTCATACATCTTAAAATGCAAGTTACGTTCATGTGCCACAGCTTTTTTGTTGGCTAAAATGTCACATGTTATTCCCCCCTTCGGATAAAAAGGAATGACTTTCGGTAGCTGAATATTTTTCCTAACTATCTATAACGTGGAAACCTTTGAGGGGAAAAGAGCAGGTTTTGAAGGGCCTGATTTACGTCTCCCCCCCACCTTGCTGACTGAAAGCAAACTGGGCAGCAAAGAAGCCAAATCCTAAACAGAGGGCTGCAAGCATCCATGGTCTGTGGATGGGGAAAATCCCATTTCCCAAAAATGGGTAATAGGACGGCAAATGGTGCGTCTGATTTGGCTGCCAGTGTCTGTCTGCACACATGATACAGGCTTGTTGCACACTAATATAAGTGCTTACTTATAAAACAATACTTTTGTTTTAAATAGAGTTCACTGGAAGATGTTATTAACTACATAGTGCATTGTATGTAGTCCTTCAAAGAGATATTTCATCTACAAATACAAGCAGCGTTTCACCTGAATTGCAGTGCGCGCTATCGGAGTCTGTGAAGTACTGGTCAAAACTGAAATAATTTGTAGAAGCATAACACAGAACAGCTTATTACTTTGCAAAGGAGCAGTAGTGTACATATCATTTTTAGAAACCACACAGTTAAAACATGCTAAAGGCTACAGACGCAGCACGGCTTAATCGTCTCTCCGTTTACTCCCTTCCCACGTCCCACTCGTTTGGAGCCTGTTTTTTAATTACATTTATACATTATTTTCATAATTCCTTTAAATATTACTACAGAGACATTGGTGCAACAGCATCCAAAAGAAAAGACCAGGTGGCTGCAGTAACTTGGCACATTAAGATGTCAGCAAAAAACATCAAAGATCAGTCCTTTTCACAGAGAAACCCTATACAGTAAAACCATATCAATGAAAATGTATAAACTCCTGAAATAAATATGGCCCCCAATCCTGCTGCCCGATTCCCCTGAAGTGGATTCAGAAACTCAATCCAGTGGCATGCCTCAAGAGTGACGCTTTAGGTCAGGACCTGCTATGGAGACCCGTAAAGGTTTTGTGTGTGTGTGTGTGTGTGTGTGTGTGTGTGTGTGTGGCTTACATGAGAGCAGGATAGCAGCTCCTTCATTATGTAGACATCGTAGATCTGTCGGCTACGACAGAGCCGATCCTCTTCGGAGTCTAACTTCTCGTACTCCTTAATCTGCAACAAGCACATGGGAATATTGTAATACACGGGCTTATCAGCACAGACCTGCATGTGGCCCTTAATCTAACACGTGGCACTGAGGTCAGAGCAGCCCCTTCGGGGTCAGCTCCTGTTTGATCTTGACTGAGGAGAAAACAAGCTGGATTAAACTGCTGCTACTTCGTTTGAGCAAAGGGTATCGCTTGGTCACTTTCAGATTTGGTCATTAGTAACAAACAAGTTACGTAACGGTCAAAAATATTATACAATAATTAAAAATTAAGTCTCAACAAGAGTGTTATGAGCGTTCACCTGCAAACAGGGTATATCTGCAAACAGGGAGAGGTGTCAGTTCTTTGTTTAAGGATGCATAAATTTTGGTCACTTTCATCATGTATGGATTTTTTTTTTTCTTTTTTTTTTACACCATCCCCTCCCCCCGGGCCCTTAACACAGTTGCACTGTTAAGGGAGCCCCCTGAAAAAAGAGGTAGGGGTGGGAATTCTGATTGCAGATCTATGCTAAAGGGAAGGTTTGGCAGCCCATGGCTATTCTTCATACACTGCGGTCCCCCGACAGGAAGCCCACTGCATGGGGCTTAGCTGGGCACCTTGCAGGAGCCTTGAAGTACATCAACAGGCCATCATGCATAGGAGTGCAGCACTTGCCTAGCTCAGGACAGTCCAAACATACCGTGCCATCAAATGCTAAGTTATCCCCCCCCCTCCCCCGAGTTCATCCCATTTACACCCTTACAGAATTTAACTGGAACAGCTCCAGGGAAGTACTTTCCTTTGGCTGACAAGAGCATGTCCTTGACACAGCTACCTACTGCACAGTACGCCATAATTCACAAAGACAGTGGCTTAGATTAGGCTATAAAATATCAAATGTTAAAAAGTGGATGGCACTTGCATTAAAACAACATCATGACACAAACATCCTTGCAACCTTTTACTTGCCAGGTACGTCCCTCATGTTGGGTCCATTAATGAGCAAACCACCTGCCAAACAAACACTTCCCAAAGGGTACGCATCCTTCTCACCACACTGTCTTGGGCAGCCTTTCCCCAACATATGACACCGGTTTAGAACTCTGATCTTACAAAATGTTCCAAGACCTGCTTGCCCATTCAAGCAAAGAGTATGTTCTGCAGCTGAGATCTCCTACCTCTTCATAGAATTTGAGCTGTGGGACTGCCTCATCGATCTCATTCATACAGAAATCTTTGAATAACAGGAACCCTGAAAAATAGAGAGACAGGGAAGAAAAATACTTATTTTAAAGGTCTGATTTACACCTGAGATTTCTAATAGTTCCCAAAAGGAACATCATGTAAGTTTCACCGGAATGCTCCTGGAATTTTGGGGACAGGAACTATGGGGACAAGAGAGGCTGATTCACACAGTAAAACAATCATTTTTTAAAAGACAGTATTAAGGAGGACACTGACAGGCAGAGTGTCCTGCCGACAAAGCTCTGAAAGGCTGCTGCCATTTTACAGCCTGTTTCCCGGTCAAACTCTTTGACTTTTGGCTCAACGATTCCTGCCTAAGGGGCTACTGGGAGAGAAAACGTAATAATCCCACACCTTCCACAACTGGCCGAAGCAATCATTACCTCATTTGTGTCCCCTGGGAAGTGCCATAGTAATTGTGTGGCTGTAGTGGTTTCCCAGAGCATCAAACCAAGGCATCCAGGCCATTGGTCAAGCAATGCTTCTTGCAGAGTAACACACACACACACACACACACACACACACACACACACACACGTGTAAGACCATCTCCATTTCACTCAGAGGGAGGACTGGAAGGCTGCAGCAGCCTAGGATAAGCTCTGCAGCTGTCGCTATAGCAACTTGAAAACAGTGGCGGCGAGTGTAGGGGGAGGAGGGGGTGCCACAGTTAACCAGCCTGCCACTTAACATTGTAACAGATGCAATTATATTTAACGGTAGCTTCAAGTTAGTCAAGTAAGAACAATAAAAAAAGAAAAAAAAAAAAAACACACACACACATACACACACTTATAACTGCTACAATTAACAGAAGCTATCTTCAATCCTCAAGTGGGCCGTCATCTTCCCACAAGCCACCGGCCTTGGCGGTAAAATGGAGAAATCCAACAGCACGGAAATAATGTCGGCAGCCCGGCAAAGGACAGAAAGAGACTAAGCTCATGGGGGTCTTATGCCAGCCTGCCGTTGCTGAGCAACAGATGTAATGGCATGGGCAGGGCAGAGGTCAAACTGACATCCATCAGTGGGGTAGCTTCAGCATTAGCACAAGCCGATTAAGGACATTTAAAAAGGCAGCTAATTCGTGTGGTAATTGGATCAGGTTGGAATAATCTTGCTGTAGAATAATAAGACCACTCCTGATCCAACCAGATCCTACAAGTGCCTGAAGATCTCCTTCAGGTGACCCCCGCCCCCCCATTCACATGCTCATTTGGGTCTCCCGTTTATGTCTGCGCGGGCACATCAGAAACCCAAACGGGATTAGAATGCTAACAGAGACTTCAAAAAACAAATAAGTCACTGTTTAAATAAATAATTGTGTTTAACTTGGATAAAAAAAAAATTAAGAAATTAATCACTCTAAAGTTTTTATTTTTAAAGTGACATCTCAGAACATTGACCTGGCCAGACTGCACACGCAGGGCTCCACTGAAGCTGGGCCAGACCCCCTGGTCCCAAGCCTCTCTGCCATGCTGTGCTCTGCTCCGAGAGCAAGGAACGCCAGTATCTGCGTGCTAACCCAAAAAAAGCTCTCCTCGTTCCGCTTGCTCGTGCTCTATCTTTCTCCGCTCTCCTCTTCCCCTTTTCCTTTATCTGTCACCCATTTCTTGCGCCATCCCCCTGTTTCACACAGCAGCTGTCAGCTATAAGCGAGGTCTTTGCTGCATACCCATGGGAGGTTCGGCACACAGACCGGCGATGTGGATCATTAATGGTTTGACTCTGCCAAAGAAAATACTGCAAACCATCTCGCTTTCATTTTAACATGTTGATTCATGCAGGCCGACACTTGTTAGCTGTCCTCTCACCTTTCATTTCCTATTGGGATAGTTAGCATAGCTCTAATAAAGTGTTAGCATTGGTAAAAGGCAAAGCTTCTTCAAAGCTACACTGGCCACGTGTCCCAGGGTAACCCTCTGCTTATCAACATAAATTTTTTTTCCACCCAAACAAGCCCCCTTCCCAAGCACATCAGCCCAAGGTGTGAGCGTAAGAATTTTCAAACCATGATATCTGAACTATTAATACCACTGATATCAAATGTAATCTTAAACTCGAATCAACAGAATGGAAAATCGATTAACTTTTATTCAATATTCAGAGAAATATACAAACAAGACATTTTTCTCAGAATAATCTCCTGAATAAAGCGAATTGAATGCGTGCATAAGAGCTCTTTAATCAAATCACCACCTGTGATGCTGGTGTGGCAAAATATCAACATTTGTGGAACATTATGGAAGGGGAGCATTGATTTTCCATTTTCAATTCTGGGCAACTCAGGATCAATGGAAGACTGACTTTGATGGGAGAGGGATCTGTACTGGGTTTTTTTTTGGGGGGGGGGGCAACACCTTTGTAAAGCATGGCAGATTTGTTACAGCAGAACCTAAAATTGGACTTCTTGTCAATACAGAGGTGGGGAATTAAGTTTTGAATAACCAAAGCCATGAATCTCCTTGTGGCATGCGCAGCCAGTCCTGGGTGGTCGTGTGCAGGAAAACGTGGGTATGTGGTAGCTAACAGACTGAGAGCTGCACGCTAACAAAGCCAGTGCTGTCCCTTCCTGCTAGCTCATTTGCTATCAGTGCGGAAGTGTGCAGCCGAAACAAACACCAGCCCAGTGCACACTAGAGAGCCACACACATACACACACACACACACACACACACATCCCACACACACAAAAAGGGGAACGAGATTGCCGTGTAGTTAACAGGCCGTTAGAAGTAACCGCATATCAAAGTTACAGCGCACGCACACACACGCATGCGCACACACACACACAAAGCAGACTGTGACAGTCTATTTTAGGTTCAGCCGTCATCCCTCTGCCTCACAAGGCTTCTCACTTCCTCTGGGCACTGGTTTCCATCCAGTCCACTGAGAAACACACACACACACACACACACACACACACACACACACACACACACACAGCAGGTCGTTTCAGACTGGACCTAGTAAGGGGAACTCAGTGGGAACTGAGAGCTGCAGGTTTCAACACAACACCCCAACCCACCCCACCACCCCCAACATGGTTTCCTGGTTCTTGCAAACTAGCAAGCAAAACAATTTTAGACATGAAACCACACAAAAGTCTTTAGGCAGACATGAGAATATTCAGAGAAATAGGAGTCCCGAATCTTAATCTACAATCATCTCGTTAGATTCATCTCAGTTTGTTTACAATCTTGAACAACAGGGAGGTGGCCATTTAAAAACAGGGTTTCACTGTGATTAGTAAGAAATGCATTTACAGTTAATCAAAACATAAGCAAGCAAATAAGATCTCACACAAGTTAAATTTCTACATTTCTCGTGGTGCTGTAACTTTGCTCTTTCTGACAGTGTACCATAAGAACAACTGGATCCAAAACAGCCAAGGCTAACAATGTGTAAATCAACAGTGAGTGCAAATGAACTCATTTAAACAGGCAGGTCTGAGTTTGCCCACATACTGATTACAAACAAACTTTCAATTACCAGATCAAAACAATTCTAAAGTGTCAAAAACAGCTATTTTCAGATCAAGGTGCAGTTGAAAGACTGTGTATACTGGGGGGCGGGGCATTAGGAAGAGACTGCTCAAAGAGCCACTAGGAACAAGAAGCCAAAGATAGACACTACATTTGTCCAATCACACATGAACAATACACACATTCCAAGTGTCTTAATTCAGGGACAATCGTCAGTCTAACGGCTCTGTTTAATCTAGCTCAAAACAGTAAAATTAGTAAACCTAGTAAACTTAATTATTACTGGCATTACTAGATATTAAGCAAATCAAATAACGTGACTATTAAAAACCATAACTCAGTATATATGGATATTTTGGTATGCATGACCTAGAGATTACTTTCCCGAGTAAAGTTTTAAAAGGTGAATGTTTATTTTATATACATCTCCACCATGTAAACACAAACTAGGAATTAGTATTTCTGCAGCACTCAGCCTGGGACACTTAAAACGTTGGACAGATGTTAAACTGAAACGTTCCTCCAGGGGTGTAGTTTCACACTGTGGTACAGACACAGCAGCAGAAAACCCACATATGGAAAGAGAGAGGAGTTGCTGCTGTCCATCTCCGCCACTGACATGATGAGAAAATGCTTCTGCAGTCAGAACCTCTCACAGAAAACACACACGCAGATGCTCAGATAGACAAATGCAGGCAAAGACTCCAGTCCTGCATGTCTGTGTCTGGGGGAAGAAGAAAAAATTGCAAAACGGAGGACAGCGTTTATAAACAAGGCTGGGCCTCACGCCAAGTGCTGGACACAGAGCAAGACAGGGGGAGAGAGAGCGAGAGAGGGAGGGAGGGCGAGACAGAAATAGAGGGTATGTGAGAAAGAAAAGGAAACGGGGTTTGATGGGAAACAAGCAGCCAAGGCAGAGAGGCCCGTGCGGTGTGACTAGGATCCCGAGTCACACTGATTGGCACGCACGCAGCTTCCAAGCAATACATTCGGCCCAGGGCTCTGATTGGACCTACCAAGCCAAACACACATTCTGCTTCCCAGGAGGACGACGCACTGATTGATGATCCCATTTGCTGGTTCAGTGAAACGCACTCTGGTGTGGGAGGGGGCCAACAGAATGTGACGTCCTTTCCCAATATCGTTTATATAACTTGTTTGCCTCCGTGTGGAGGTGGAGGGAAGGAGGGAGGGGAAGAGCACAGGGCCTGGGGTAACTGGGCCAGCAGGCCAATTAACTCACTCAATCCCAGAGCAATTAACACTACCTGGTGGGAGGGGCTACCAATTAACACATTCACATGTGAACAATCAAAAACACACCTGACAAACATAACCCTCGCTGCCATACTTTTCTGCAGGCAGGTACCTTAGTACATCTTGCAGCTGGCATGCATAATAATTCAAACTCTGCACTTTCATCTTTCAGTCTTTTCCAAGCCCATTACACAACCTACTCCATCCTCTGAAAGCCACCACGTGGGAAAGTAAATGCTGAAACGCTACACTTAAACCCGCCCTGTGTACAACACCTCACTGCAACATTCACAGCACTTGTTAAATTCGCCCGGTCCAACGGGCTCCCATTTCTTCCTTACTTTACGTCGTTTTAATTAATTCCATTTTCCTAGCCAGCAAGCAAACATGGGATTTTCTGTGGTGTTCCCATGGCAACCACAGTTGCTAGGCAACACAAACTCCCCATCTTCCATTCCAGAACTCTGACAGACAAAGAGAGGGAGAGGGAGAGACGTGACTCAAAGGGAAGGGAGGATGGAAACACGAAGGTGGGGTAATGACCGCGGGGAGCATGCTGACGGTAGAGGGGTGGGGCGAGGGATCCTTGTACTCTCCATTTGCCACCTTCCTGCATCCCCTTTGTCAGAATTCCCTTTCTCTATACTGCGATTAAAGTCAAGCTCCAGTTGATTGCTGCACCATGGACTAGAATGTCAGATGGCCGAGAGGAGGTGGGGAAGAGAGAGAGAGAGAGAGAGAGACTGAAAGGAGTGATAAAGTGGTCCAGTCCTCCGCTTCTGCTTAAACAGCCGTGAGGAAGAGGCAAAGGAAAAGAAGGGAGGAAGCTCAACACAAAGGCTGAGGAAGAAAAGAGCAGAAGGACACGCAGTTCCGACTGCAGGCCGGCTGCAGCTGCACACGTCAGCCGGTGTAAAAATGGCCACTGCTGCATGGCTCAAACAAAAAGGCTGAAAATTAACAGTGTCAGTGGTGTATTAAGGGCTCAAACTAATAATGGCTGCATCATCGCCTCCTCATATAGACTGTTGGGTAGTTTGGGGGGGGGGGGGGGGTTGCGGCCACAGAAAACTGAGAAACAAGCCTTGCATCTGTTGAAAAGACCACAGTGACTACCCACATGCACACACCAGGAAATGAGAGCAAACGGCCTCCTTATCCTCTACTGTCAGGCATGACACTCCTGAACTAAGTTCTCAGAAATGCTAGGGCACTTCAGCAAAAAACTCCAATTGCCATAAGACCCTTATGGACCCAACATCACCTGCCCTCTGTGTTGCCATGCTGGTGACGTTCACAGTCCCTTTCTCTCTCTGGTACCTCGAGCCACCAAAATGTGCCTTATGTATGGGTGTCCAGTTGATGTGAAATCACACATCATTTGAGAAACGCAAACAGGTTGTCCTCGACATGACCAGCAGCGATTTCGCTCTTTGAAGAGGTGATATTTGCATGCCGCACACGTTCCAGGGTACAAGAGGAAATAGCGCAAAGGGCAGGTGTTGACGTAAAAACTGCACTGGCAAATATTTCCTTCACGTAAAAAGAGGATGGCTCGTTGAATATCAGAATATAACTGAAGCTAAATGAATGTTTCTAAACAAAAGTGGTAGAATGGAAAATACCCAGTTAGGCTTTATTGCTTATCATGTCAGTATACAGTTAGCCCACGTGAAACCAGGTGTTGCATAGTTGAGGGAACAGTTTGAGCTGATTGAATATTCAGACATGGCTTTGTTTCGAGCAAATGAAAGGGCTTTTCTGTTTTAAAACGTAGTTGTACCCTGTACGCCTTCCCACTGCTTCCCACACCTGGTCAATCAACACACAGGGCAGCTGCCTGAAGCTTCCTACGGAGATCGTGGGTATATGGAATTCTTACCATGAAATGCTTTGTTAAAATCAAAATCAAATTTAAGAACTTGATCACAGCTAAAAAAAAAATTGTGGAAACTGAAGTGTGGAACAGGAAAAAAATTGATTAGATCAGTGTGCATGCAAAATGAACCACAAGATCCATCAGTTTGGTTAACGACCCAGACATAACGAGGTAGAAACACTTCTGCACCATATTAGCCAGTGACTGGCTGACCATATCTGTGACTTCACACATGTGTGGAAGTCCTTCAAATTGATCCCACCAGACAAGAGACAGATACTCTCTACGGTGTCCAAAGGCCCTGGACCACATCCAAGGACCTAAGAACCACTTGTTCAGCAGCTTGTGTCCACAGTAACACCACATAAAGCAGAAGAGCTATGGCGCACAGGCACACAAATTTTCCCTCAACCGAAAATAAATTGCTGCTCTTCAGTTTGTACAGGGTGTTATTTGCAACACAGATTTTTTTTTAAGGAGTATAAAACTGATATTTCGCTAGAAACAATACCTTTAATGACCACCTAACATACCATACACACAAAAAAAAGATGACAGTTGGGATTGGGACATTACAACTGAAATAGTGGAAGCTTAGGGGCCTCAAGAAACCAAGACATTTAGAATTACATCCAGAAAAGCCTGATACAACACAACAGCAATGTTAAACATTCCAGATAATCTACTAACGGATTAGCCAGAGGAAAAAACGCCAAGATTAGGAAAGGCCAAGATTCAAAATGCTGCAGCGAGACCTGAAGCTGGAGATCCACTAGAGAAGCTGGAGAAGAGGATGTGTGAGCTAGAATGAATGAAAATTCTTTAAAGATGAATGAGGGATCAATAAATACAAGAAATGCCTGGTTGCGGTTATGGCTGCTACAGCATGTCCCTCCATTAATCCACCTTCCACACCAGTGACATATACTACACCTTATGCGGACACAAAATTTAGACATACATATAATTAGGGCTCCAACAAGATATTGGCTGGCTGACAATGGAACCTTAAAAGAGGCAGTTCACCCAAAAACTGAAAAAAAAAATAAATAAAAAAATTGAGAGGTTTTAGGGCTGTCCGTCTAGGTTGTTCTGCTGGGAGTTTTCTAGCTTTGGAGATGCCAGTCGTGGAAATGCCGGTCTACTCTCGAATGTAACGGGAGTGCAATAAAATCCCTCAAAAATCTTTTTTTCAATTTTGGGGTGAACTGCCCCTTTAATATCAGCTAATTTTAATTTAGCAGCATTGATGGAAAAGCTATTGATATAGCACCGTAAATGCCTCTCTTAACATTTATGATGAGAAAAAGGAGTTCTCTCACTCGGAAGCTACGCATTAAAATTTCAGTACCAAAGCAACCAAAATACAGAAAGAGCTAAACAAACTCACTGAGTTCATAAACATTTTTGGTGAGCATTAATAGTGTGCGCTATTCAGGAAATATTCAAGTATATAAAAGACAAAACTCTCTCTACAAAACAATAAGATTACATACTTAAAACAGCACTGCACCCTGTTTAGAGTTACATAAAACAAGCATATATTACGAAAAAGCCCAGCAAATATCTAAGGAAGCAGAAGATGTGTTCTACCTAACATTTCTCATGCAACTGGTCTCAAGGCACGTTCATTCTAGAAAAGCAATGCAGTGAGATACACATGAAGATGAACGCAGACCCTAGACAGGATTTCAGAGCGCTTTCGTCAGCAGCAGCCACTCCAATAACCACATCTCCTGGGTAATCATAGGATTCCAACTGAAACTGACATTTATGGTGGCTGCTCTTCACATCCTCTCACACAATACAAACAAAGCACTTTGGTTTTAGTTTGACATGCTCTCTCTCTCTATATCTCTATATATATACACATTATATATATATGTGTGTGTATATGTGTGTGTGTGTGT
>JAAGVU020000113.1:30411122-30435130 GCA_011763525.2 Mormyrus iriodes
ATATATATATATATATTTATATATACACACATACATACATACATACATACATACATACATACATACATACACACACACACACACATACATACATACACACACACACACACACAAACACACATATACATATATACACATATATATACACACACACACTAAAAAAAGTTTCCTTCGACGTAAGGCACGGTTTCCCAACCTGGTCCTCAGGAACCCCCAGACTGTTCACAGTTTTGCTCCCTCCCAGGACTGTCTAGGGGTCCCTGAGGACCAGTTTGGGAAACACTGATGTAAGGTCTTATAGCTAAGAATTAAAGCACAGTGAAGATTTTTCTCAAGTAGTATGTTTAAATAGTAGAATGTTTAAATAGGATCACTGGGCCAAATTCAGTAGCTATTGATTTTTATAAGAGCAATGCTTCAATGCTATGTGACCAAATAAAACAAGTTAAAAATAAAAAGTGTACACAGAACCTGACAAAACTAGTTAGTAACTGTGCTTTAGCAGTGTATCAGAGTGTCACATTAAGGTTCTAACTGTGAAAAATAAGATCATGAGAAGCAAAAATATCTAAAATTTCCTTAGCTGCTTTTGGTAAATGATGAGGAGAGAAACTGAATTTCTTTCTTTGCAACTGCACTGCGATTATTTACCCTATTTAGCATCCAGCATGCCTTCATCAGCGTGGATGTATCCTGTTCTGCAAATTCCCACAATATTAAAAAGTTAAAATTTGATAGCGGTCCCATTCCTGCTTCTTTGTCAATTCCCAGGTGTCTATGAATTATAGTTTCTAACAAAACACCAATACGAGTTCTCTGTGCACATAACGTCAGAGGGTTGCCCGAGTATTAGGGGTTGCATGACTTAACTGTCGACTTAAAAAATAATCTTATGGCATAAAAGTCAAGTTGATGTCATCTAATTGCTCATGACAACATTAATAATTCCACGGGAGAAGGAAATGCGTCGCAACAAGCGACAATCTGTACTCGTAAAACTTATTGCAGATGCTGACAACAGCTCGATCACTCTTCTGAGTAAAAAAATCTTTTACTCAGAACAGAAACAAGTAGGAACAACAACTTCCACGTTACAGCTTCCATTTAAGTACAAAAAGAAAGACTGAAGTGTAGGTATAATACTTGTACCATAAGCCTGTACCTCGCTGTTGTAAGGTGCTTCTCGACCGGGAACTTTTGTAGCTCTTGGCCACTTTCATGCGTTTCTTTCCCACCGTACAACAGGACCTGTGAATTTATGCTAAATACTGATGTAATTTCATATGAATCTACACTGTCACCCCAAAACAATGGAGGATAGTCGTCTTGTTAAATTTGTTATTGGGGGATCAAGTGCCATCAAAATGGGACACAGTCTTATTTATATTTTATTTATATGACCTGCGACATGTTTTTAATTATAAAATCTGGGGAGCACATCAATCTTTAGTTTTCCACAGAATAAAAAATGGTGCAACATTATTCCACCAATAAGTGCTAGCAAGTTTCACCACTGGCACCAGTGACATTAGACAAAAGTATATCTTATCAATCCATTTTTCTGAGGCAAAAATACAGACGGAAGTAAAAAGGTATTCATTAATGTGTTAAATGTCACTGAGGTACAAAAATAATTATTTGCTCAGTTTTTGCTCCACTGTCTCTCTTTTCCCTGCACTTCCACATAGTTGGTATTCTATGAGGCATCCATGCTGTTAGTGTCATACTCACGTGATCAGAGACTAGTCGACGTCAAGCTTTAAACGTCATCGCAGTAAGTAGACTTGTCGAATAGTCTGTGCAACCCCTACTGAGTACAGGTGCTACTTTTTCCCGGTGAACACCAATTCACATACACTGAACTCTCCTGCATGACATGCCTTCAGCCTTCTTAGTACTAAGCAGCACCATACACAAACCGACTCACAATTAAAAGAAACAACATACCAAAGCCATGCTTCACGGTTCAGGAACAGAAGTCCTATAACAGCTACATAACTGTGCAAGATCATGTGATTCTCACTCTCACCCAACACACAAAAGACCAGTAATTTGTCATTCAAATGGAGCTTGGCCAGGCCTCTCTGTGCCGGCTCGGGCTGAAAGCTGCATGAGCATCTGCAGGAGGAGAGAAGGCAGACCACGGCATCCCAAACGAAAAGGAGAACAATAATCGACCTTAATGAGGCTGGGAGGGACTTTCTAGGGTTCTTCCTAACTGAAATTCCACTGGCTGCAGTGGCAACAGAGGAATGAAGTACCACCCGATCGCTCTGGACTCCGCTTTTCCCGCAAAGTATGACAGGTTGGATCCCCACTCCTAAGGACCATCAAATGCTGTTGCGAAGGGACCTGGGTTCCCACCTCATTGGTCTATCCAAGAATGTGGAGAAGGAGTTCAGCTAACCTTTGATACACCAAATTTTTTGAGATACTCTTGTACGAATTTCCACACTTTATGCCTTCTTGGGACACGCAAGCAATTCAGCTACCTGCTGCCCTCATGTGTGCTACAAATGGTCTAAAATGCGCTACATACTTCAATCAAAACAGACCCCCCAAAGTTACTGTTGGGAAGTCACAGAACAGTTCCATTTGGGCTCATTTCTCTCTATTTGCTGATCAGTGAACTACAAGAGAGAACATGCCTGTTCACTTCTCCTTAAGTACATTTTTCCTTTTGGTAGACACTGATATTTCGAGTATCTCATACGACTTGCTCCAGGGTATCCCTATGACCCAAAATTACATTAACATTATCAGCAATGGAAAGCTTGACCATGGTGGGGTCACCTCCAGCAACAGCAGCTAGCGACTCGCAAGCCCAGACACATCAGAAAATAGGGAAGAATGAGCCCAGTCTAACTAAAAAAATTTTAGGGCCCACGTACCACAAACAGAGGCAATATTTACCCAATTATTGACTCAAACCAAATATATAAAAATCACAAAGAAAACAACAAAATGGACCCAGTACCACTATTGAGCTACCAGAGCAATTCAACAATATGAATTGCAGATTCTTCCCTCCAGTGTTTAATGCTCTACTCTTGACATCTGCTTGCATACAATTTACACAGACTCCATATCTGCACATAAATGGTTTAGTAAGAACTCCTATAGGCTTTCCAGCTTCCCCATTTCTATCACAGTAATAAAGCAGCATTTAAACATGTACACAGACGATTTTGTACATCGACAGTGCAAAGCTGGACATAAATGCTTCTGTGCCTTGTATTGTCACCATGGCTTTCGAGAACATGCTGCTTTGCCAGCCGGCTATATTTCATGTGGACTAAGAACAGACACACTCAGCACTGGGCAAGTTGGCCCGCAGGGTGCCAAGGATTAAGAAAGCCCAAGATATTCATAGTACACGTAACAATAACTCTGTAAAACCCATATCAAGTAAAGGTGCAGGTAAGGGCATTAACTGGCGTATTGTTATGTCTATTGGTGTAAACATTAGATTTCCTTAATACACTATCCACTTTTCAAGGGGAAAGTAAAACACCTGGCAAAAAATATGGAATCATAACTCTTGGAGGATGTTCAGTCAGTTGTTTTACTTTGCAGTACAAAAGACAAATCACAGATATGACACAAAACTATTTTATCTAACAGCTGAACATTCTGGCTTTGCAAAACATACCTCAAAAAAATAAATGACTGTGCAATTAATGGCACATCTTTTTTCAGATCAAGTAGAGGAAAAAATGATGGAATCACTCAATGTAGAGGAAAAAATGATGGAATCAAGAACAAAAAAAAAAAAAAAAGAACACAATTAGTACTAGTACTTCGTTAAAAGCCAGAGGAGGTGCATGACAGATTGACTTCACTAATGAAAAACAATATTCTTTATCAATCAGGTTCCAACATTCTCGTATAGCAGTTGACAGATCAGCTTTGCAGGATGGAGCATTGTCATGTAGCATTTTTTTCAATTGGATTAAGATCCGGGCTGTTTGCTGGCCATGTCATTGAGTTGATATGCCGTTCTTGAAGAAAAGTTTTAATGCTCTTTGCTCGGTGGCAAGATGCATTATCATCCTGAAAAATTACTTCATCACCAAACCTACTTTCGATTGATGGAATAAGTAGTGTCTAAAATTTCAATGTACACCTGTCCTTTTACTGCAGAGATAATGACTGCCATCTGCCCTGGTCCTTTACCTGACATGCAACCCCATATCGTCAATGACTGAGGAAATTTGCTCGTTTTCTTCAGGCAGTCGTCTTTATATATTTCATTGGGAAGGCACCAAACAAATGTTCCAGCATCATCTCCTTGGCCAATGCAGATTCGGGATTCATCACTGAATATCACTTTCATCCAATCATCCACAGTCCACGACTGCTTCTCTTTAGCCCACTGTAACCTTGTTTTCTTCTGTTTAAGTGTTAATGATGGTTTACGTTTGGCTTTTCTGTACCTAAATCCCACTTCCTTCAGCCGATTTCTTACAGTTCAGTTACAAACATTGACTCCTGTTTCTGCCCATTTGTCTTTCATTTCTTTTGTTGTGTATTTCCTATTTTCAAGGCATATTGCTTTGAGTTTTCTGTTCTGATGTCTTCCTTGGTCTACCTGTATGTTTCCCTTTTACAACCTTCCCATTTTGTTTGTACTCGCTCCAAATTTTAGACACAGCTGACTGGGAACAACCAACATGTTTTGCCACACCCTGTGTTGATTTACCTTCTTGAAGGAGTCTTATAATTCTTTCCATTGTTTCAACTGACAGCTCTCTTGTTGGGGCCATGTTTCCTGCCAATCAGCCAGGTGCAACATCTCGTTAAGGTCCGCAAGCACTCTTAACTGCAGACTAATTTGCATAATTAGACTTGTGCAGGTATTTGTTTCAGAAATGCAAATTACAGGGTAATTCCATAATTTTTTCCTCAACATTGAGTGATTCCATAATTTTTTCTTTACTTGATCTGAAAAAATATGTGCCATTAATTGAAACTGTCATTTTTTTTAGGTATGTTTTACAAAGTCAGAATGTTCAGCTGTTAGATAAAATAGTTTTGTGTCATATCTGTGATTTGTCTTTTGGACTGCAAAGTAAAACAACTGACTGAACAACCTCCAAGAGTAGTGATCTCATATTTTTTGCCTGGGGTTGTAGTAAACAGACTATATTACCCACACTTCTACGAAAGGCACATGACACATCTGCAACATGCAAATAAGGCTCGATTTTATACTTGTTTTTGTCGACGTATACCTTACACTAGACAGAATCAGATGTGTACTGAGTGCTAGAAATACAGAACAGAAAATAATATAGTGAAATGCTTTAAGTGTTAAGCTTAAAGGCAACACTCAAAATATGCTGGAGACTTAAGAGAAAAGCAGCAAAAACAAATCAAATTCATACAGCTGTTACACCGTGAAGAAAGATCAGAACACTTGGGAATATTATTCCAACCCCAGGTTGCAGGAAGATTTAACACTTCAGCTCTATCAGATATGGGTGAATATCTGTAGCAGATCAAGACGAACGTATGAAATAATCAGACACCCTCAAAATGACTGATATAAAACAGGACTCCGAGGAGAAGGTCTCAATGTACAGGAACTTACTGACTTGTATTCCTGAAAGAATGTTATTTTACCAAACATTTTAGTAAATCCACTCACAACAACAGAACATGTTTCGGTATTTACACAGCTGAGTATTTGATGGAGGCTCCTTGTCACATCAGGGCCCTCCCAAGATTTGAACCTGTAGCCTGCCTTGGGACAGGCTGGTTAATGGTGACGTAACCGCTGAGGGTAGCCACAAGTTCTTGAGGGACAATAAGTTTGTCAATATTCTATTTTAACAATGAGTTTTTTTTTTAATAAATAAAACCTCTCTTCATGACTATCACATCTGCAAACTGAGCCTGTCGCGACAGAGATCCTGAAGGAACTATGGGAATGAGCCAGATGTTGTAAACCGAATTTCCCGTTACACACACCAGACCCCCAGAGACCGACCATTTCATGCCCTTAAAGAGATGTTTATTTCGCATTGGGAAGGCGGCAGATTGAGTCTACTATTATAACACATATACAGGCCAGGCATAAATGCTCTCATTAGGTACGTTCTAAACGCATAAATTCAAAATAAAACTGTATAATGAGAAATTTATTCATATCTGCAAATTAAGACTGAGTACATAGTGTAAATGTATGAAACACAGATGTAATGAGTCAATATGTATAGTACCCTCACTGGAAAAGGGACAGGGTCGCGCATAAGCTTTGCCCTGAAGGATGGTACCCTCAGTGATGCAATGGAAAAGATACTTCCTAACAAGAAGGTACATTGTCTTCGGTTTAAATCTTAGTTTGCCTTCAACAACTGCCAGTGCTTCTTATGACAGCTCTTGGTTCATCTCCATTCCAAAACTTGGGAGAAAAATCAGAGAGATCCCTCCCAGACTGAAAACGTGGTCTTTGGTACAAGACTGGTTCACAGACCAACAAAGCGAGACGGCCGAGGAGAGAGCGACAGGGAGCCACATCCCCATGTCAACGGGGGGCAGCTGTGAACGGGCTGCTGAAACCCTGCCTTAATGGACTATCCTGGGGAAACGGCGAGAGAAGTGCGCTCTGTTCCACCAGTAACCGAGAGCCAGGTCCCCAATCGGGGAGCTTGCTGGCGCTGCCGATTCTGAAGTTAATTACAGCAGGTGGGGGAGCGTTGAGGCAAATTACCGCGGGCTCGTGTCACTGGGGATGAACAGCGCGCTGTAAGTAAAGCCTTCCCGGTCACAAAGGACTTACCCGTCTCATGAGAAAGTAGGCATAAATGACTCACCACCGCACAGAAACACTGGGATGATCAGAAGAGAAGGGGGATCACATGGTCTTACTTTCTAAACGGGATCATAAAATGTAACTTAGCACAGACAGCCGAATCTACTGTTAATCTTTGCAAGGACAATAGCAGCATCTTATGCCTAAGGCTTCCTACAGCACCAAGAACTATGGACAAAACAGATCAAGGCTACAGTGTGGCTGAATTTTACACCGGCACCCTCCTTAATCTACACCTGAGCAATGACGTGTACAGACTTTTGAGAGACAGGTGCTTGAACAAGGGGGTGTGGCCAGTTGAAGGGGGGGGGTCCCAGTCAGGAGATTTTGTGTGGCCACAAAACGCAAAATCATTTTGCATGATCATCTGTTATCAAAAAAGGGCACATGGGACATCAAAGGGGGGGGGCAGGTACTTTCATTTATTGAGACGAAAGGGGCAGGTGCTCAGGCACCCGAAGCCCCCCCCACCGAGAGCTCCTTGATATTGCTCCCAAAAATCCCCTCACAGCAGTGCAAGTAGGGCTCCATATATGAAGAACCCCCCCCCCCCTACACACACACACACACACAAACACACAAACACACACACGTGAAATCTAGGGCCTCTGATGCAGTCGCTTGCCCTCCAGGCAGCCTGAACAAAGAGCAAATTATACAATTTCTGAAGGGTCTGGTACAAATCATTTAAAACCACCATTTCACTGCAGACATGGTCACAACATTCAAATCAGTTCATTGGCAGTCATTGATGGGTGACGAGGTCTCTCCCCTGCCAGGTTTTAGCACCCCACCAGAAAAAAGCAAAGGCATCCAAGACATATGGCACAGGATGAGACTCACCTATCTTTTGGTTAAAGATTTTGTCGAATGTCAGCTCATCCCTCTCTTCTAGGTACTTCTGCATGACGCTCCGAATACTGAAACGAGGAGGAAACAGGGCAAGTGAAAAACAAAAAAGATGGAATGCCATCACACAAACTCCAGAGACATGTACACAGGGTATGTCAAAATTACTATATTACAGGAGTAACAACAACCAAACAGAGAACAAATAAAGAGGCATGGCTTAACAGAAGGATTTAATGTAAGCACGTAATATTTTATTTATTACCCTCTGATACACTTTTTCAAGAAGAACATGAAAGCAAATAAGTCCTGCATCCTCAACCCTGGATGCCACTTCATTCACTGCAGCCTTGCCAACCCATCTCAGTCCTCATTCTTTCCTTCCCTGACCAGAAAAAAAAGACAGCTGGGACACCCTGAGATGCAGTGTTAATGAGCACCTTGTTGGGGAGAATGATTCAATTAGCAGGCTCCTCTGTGGGCCCATTATCATGCTGACACCATCCCGTCGAGGGCGGGGAGGACTGGCCACACGTGAGATCATCTGTGCATGCATGAAGGAGTATGCTGGGAATGGTGGGGCAGGAGAATTCTGGGAATGGGGGTCTCTGCAGCCCACCATATGCGACCAAATTGCTGACCTCCCCCAGTTTTCCAGCACAACATATTCTCAGTCTCCTCATCACTATGAATATTGAATACCTCCACCCACCCCCCCCAACCTCACAAAGTGTGAAAAATGAAAGTGAAACACGTTTCATATAAGGGCAGAGATAATCCACTCTATTAAACAAGCAGCAACTGCTCTCTCCAAAGAGAAGGTGGGAGACCCCAAAGCACCCACCATGAAGAAACCCGTTCTGCCAGTTGAGGTGATTACATTTATTAAACTAAGACAGGTACAAGCTATGGTTTTAAATTCTAGACACGCATGACGATTGCAAACAAATACAATTTGAAAGTTAGCCATCTTAAATACGAAGATACTCTGATACAATTAAAATCAGAATTGCATCAATACATTAGAAGATAAACAGTTAAAAAAGCTATTACTTCGAGACAGCAAAAAAGCCCAAAATCCTATATTATGCATATTATTACCTCAGTCTAAATATCCACATTTTAGGCTTTTGAAGCAGCCATGCACCATGAGTGAAGCACTATGCTAACTAAATGTAACTGGCACAGATGCAAATGAATCAAGGTGCTTCGCAGGAGGCCATAGGATTGCAAAACATGTCCTGTTCCCCCCCGCCTGCAACAATAAAACGTCGATAAACACCAAACAGGACAGGCAACATCATCAGCTAGAGAAAAACAGGAACATGCTAGTCACATGAACAGGACTGCAACTCCCAGAAAGCCTTGCCAACCGGGGGATAGACGGAGGTCAGTCCATTCAAAATACCCATGATTGCAAAAACATCAGATGTGTATGGTTTTAATTTAATTAATCCTGGTCTGAAAAGTAAATGCGGTGTCACAACTTATCAGAACACTGGCAGGATGTAAAGCAGTTTGGCAAGGTATATAAAAGTCTGTATGTGAAAGTCTTGTTGCAGAGAACATTTCCTTTAGTAAAAGCTCAAAGCATTTTGTCCAACTGAAAGGATTATTTAAATAAATTTATAAAAAACCCAAATGCTCCCATATATGGAATTGTATCTGGCCACTTGAAACTTAAGCAATTTAAATACAATCCATCATCAAATTGTATAAAATAAGCATAAACCAAAAGACATGTATGCAATTTTACATCACACCTGATCTCACTTTTTCCTATTGTTTAGTATGGTGTTCTCACATGCAGTTTGACAGCAAAAGTTCTGTTTTGTATCTTCTTCTGGTGCTCAGAAAGTAGAGGCCACGACACCCTAAAGATGTGCCGGTCATAAAAATGCTTTAAAACGCTGAAGGTTGTGACCTTGAAGACACTAACCACAGAAAGGAGGACCATCTTGCATTTCTTCAAACGTCTATCATTTCTCAGTGGTGGGGCTCATCTCACCAAAAAAAGTGTGCAGGTGCCAGGGATAAGTGAATGTACCGTCAGGGAGGCAGCCCAACCAACAAACCCTGCAGAACTGGCCTCAATGGAAGTGCCTAAAGCAGACCACACACAGACACACACACCTATATATTTTGAGCCAGAAACATTTCCGAGAAGATTACCTGCTGTGAGACACCAGCATTTTCCTGCTGATCTACAGTAGATGGTTACACCACAAAATTGCCAGACTGTGAGCCCAGAGAAAAGCAGTAAAAAGGAAGACATGGTTTGGTAACTTCATAATTTGCCTGGAGGAAATTCAGTGCAACTATTTAAAATTGGCAAAAAGAAGAAGTTGAAAATTGTGTCACACCAATATAGTTACCAAAAACTGTCTGGGTGTTGACACGTATTGACTGCGGAACCCTTCGCCGAATAAGACACATTCCAATGTAAATATATGCATCATGCACCCTTTCTGCAGACAACAACACTGCCCTGATTCGGACATCATTCTCTCATAGTAAGCTATCTAATCATGAAGCATTATTAATAAACAGAACAAATGCAAGAACTTGTTTACTTGAAAAGGGAGTACGTGGACGGACACACACACACACACACACACACACAGCAGGTAAAATGGTTAAATTTCAGGTAATGATGATTACAGGGGTCACCCATAGCAATCAAAGCGCATGGAACCATGCCAGGCTTGATTTTTATACCCTGTGCCACATGGTTCTATTATCAAGTGGGGTTTGGTCTGGTGCCAAAACAACAGGTGAAAATTCACCAAGTTCAGGTGAATTACACCTGTGCTTTGGCACCATCACTGCTAACAAGATTTCAGAGCAAAGCTCTAATCCAGCATTGACAGAAGACAGCCGGTCTGTTCATCACACTTTAAATATATTTACAATGCTTGTAAAATATCGGGTACAGTTCATAGAGGCAACTGGACAAAAAGATGGTCAGATCAGGTCAGTGCAGGGGAAGCCAAGTCCAGCCATATTCTGGATTGTGAAGTGAGGCTAGTATTACCAGTGCGTCTACATATGTAAAGGAAGCTACATGAGCCTTGTAACCTCATGCTTCAGAAACTTCCTGGTGTGTCTCTGCTTTGCCTACAATATCTGAAAAGATGTTGAAAAAAAAACATCCTTCCTTCCTGGTGGTATCAGATACTCAAAATTCCCCACAAAATTTTGACTAAATCAGTGACTCCAAAATAAAGTAAAAGGTAAAAAAAAAAAAAAAATCAAAAATATATTTAATAACCAGCTGTAACACTGAGTTGTAAACACTCACACATTGGCATTTGTTTTGTCTTTTATAATGAAACCAGCATCCCTAAATATGTTACACCAAAACATTTTCCCACAGTTCCTCACTATTCAGTTAACACAAAGCAGTTAAGTAATAGTTCTAGAAATCTGACACATTATTCCTAAACTTGCCCAACATTCTCCTAAGACTTTGTTGATTGTCATAGGCCAAAATCAATGTCTTCTCGGGATGATCCATCACTACAAATAGGGGTGCTTAACAGACCTGAGCTATAACAACCAGAAGTCACCTGAACAAACCTATACGGCTAACCCTACATTTGCTGACACGTGACCCTACAAGGGCTCCACCAATTAAATGGGTTTGCACATGATAAGCACCTATAGAAAGCTACTAAATAGCATTATAAGGTTTATAATCAGTTCTAGCCAGGGTACGTTAGGGCTCATCATTTTTAGTGCGGGTAATCATCTCTTTTACATTACTATACCAAACACAAACATGTGCATTTGATATCATCCCATCAATGGTTCGCATGATCAGAGATCAAATCAACCACATTTGCCCTCAGTTCTGTTTTTCCCCTCATACTGTCCCAATACCTTCCTCTCCTGCTATTGGACTCTTAAAATTACCCTTTTAGCCACCCCACCATCAACCATCATTATCATGCTTCCCTCTTCTCCCACCTCAAGATATCCACCCTCTCTCCTGATGATGCAATTCAAATAATCTTGCTCTCTCTCTGACAATACTGGGAGGCCACCCGACCAACCCTCTCAGCTATGCCGCCCAAGTCTCACCTAACTGCTAGCAGCCTCAAGCTCAGCCTGATGGGAATCTAACAGCGCACTGCGAGCTCAACAGTACTGCATTTGCTCAATGCTGCCATCTGACAACTAATGGATTCTATTTGTCTCTCTCAATTAAAAAAAAAAGTTACACGACTTTTTAAGGGCTCTATTTATAATGCTACTCATCCCGAACCACCCTCTCATCCAGCATCACAGTATATTATTGTTATCTTAGCCAATTTGGAAGTTCATGCACATATTTCACGATTGTCATTCCAGATTGGTACCAAAATGCCAGCATTAGTGGTGTACAAGCACAGAAATGGTGTTAGTGCTGATACTCCTTTGAAAATCTCAGGGCTAATAGTGCCTGTGCTGCAGTATGGCATGGTAATCCCCTGTATGATGGCGCACCAAAGCATGATACTTACAAGGGGGGAAAAAAAACAGGAGTGGCTAAATTGCAGTAGAGCAAAGGTAAGTTGCGTGCACGACTCCTTTATAGCCGTTTGAGTCTAATAAAGACAGCTCTATGCTTTTTTAAACAAAGCACAGCACTACAGTGCAGAGAGTCCCTCATTCACATATCTCTTAGTTTAGGCTAAATTTACATAGCCCGCTTTTACTCATACATTCCTTAAGCTGTTTATGTACTATTTGCTCAAACAAGTAAGTCAAAAGCTGCACAAGTTGCCACTATTTGAATAAACAAACAAAGCAACTGATGGATAAAATGACCTGAAAAGGAACTCTGAAGCAGAATTACCACAATATTCCAGAAACACCATTTCACATTTTCACCAGCATCCGCTAAACCTGAGCTCGCTACGTGTAAGTGTTTATTTTTGGACCAGCTTTTACATCTGGTAAGATCATTAACTGTGAACAGAACAGTCTACCTGAGAGTCTCAAATGGAACTTTTAATGAATAAAACCAGGTAAAGACAACTATCTACCAAATAGGAAATATATTTAGGTATCTTGCAACTAACTAGGCATATATACACATAATACATAGGTTTGGCATGTTGTTGGCATATGTTGTGCAATAAAAGGTTTGTATTTTAAGACTAATGGACATTTACGCAACACCATCAGTGATTTTCATTATCATACCTTGAGCAAATTACATAAAAATGACATTTGTATGCAATTTCGCCATTTTAAAAAGTCACACCTTTGACTGCTTATTACCTGAACTTACAATGTTTCCCAAGGCAATGTTATTGTGTTTCACGGTTATTATCTTGATGTATGTGCCTTCCTCTTTTTGCTTGAGCATTCGGGCAACATTGACTCAGGATCCAAGGCCTAATTCAGCCAGTACTGAATAGTTCAAAACTCAAAAGCTACCAAAGAGGAAAAGGAGGTCTTAGACAACAGCATGTTATTCTAGTTCATTCCTTGGGTTTTACTAATACTTATAAGAGCACGCTGACTTGAAATGGATTAATATTAACTGTGCACATCCAGCTCAATGAAGGCATTCATTGTAACTACAATACAAGATACCAATGTTAAAAAAACCACCACAATGGCACTGGGAATTTTCGATAGCTTTTCCATTTGCAGAAATATTTCAATTTTTTACCACTAATATTCTATTTATAAGCCCCTGATACACTTTTCTAAGAAGAACAGCTGACTGCAGAGTGTTATGAAAACAACTAAGAATATTTTAAAAGTAAACGACATGGCCCAAGGTCTGCCTACAACTTAAGACATTGCCGACCACGTTAACTAATTTATGAATAAGTTAATTACAGGGTTCTCTTTCAATACTGATGATACGGTACAGTGTAGTCAGTTCCTAAATTTTTCAAAACGAGGAAGCACAATGAATCAGCCTTGCATCAAATTGGTGAACTGATCAGTCGGGTAATGCTGTTTAAGCAAAATCCAGAGCTGTTGTACCCAGTGACCAGCAGCATGGAAACCCCTAGTTGCCTTGGGGGTCGGTCCCTGGGTGCTGTGTGCCTGCTGGTTGGCAATCCACATATACTTGTCAAGTTATCCTTGATAACTGGATGACAGGTTAAACTAAAATGATCATTTAATGATCATCTATACATGCACGCCCCCCAAAAACATAAATTACAATTAAGACTCAGAAGGAACATTAGCAGAAAGGCAAGGCGGCAGGTACCTGGGTTCGGGAAGGACGATCTTCTTGCTCGCCCGGGCCGCTGGAGTAGATTTGCTCTTCTCCATGGCCATCAGGTAGC
Organism: Mormyrus iriodes; assembly: GCA_011763525.2. NCBI lineage: Eukaryota > Metazoa > Chordata > Actinopteri > Osteoglossiformes > Mormyridae > Mormyrus > Mormyrus iriodes. Next base: position 30,425,088 of record JAAGVU020000113.1, read on the forward strand.
TGACATCGGCGAGAACTGCTTCGAGGTCCGCCATCTTCAGCCCCCGGGGTTAGCCCAAATCGATGCGAGGCTGCCCTGGGAAAGTCGTGGAGACGCGGAGGCGAAGCTGCCACGAGAAAGGTGCCCGTATCCAGGGATCAAAACACAAACGCAGCGGGGTCTGGGGATCCAGGAGAGGCGGAGAGGAGGGGAACGAACGCGGGGCTCGGGGGTCGCGCAATGCTTAATCTCCTCGCTTCTGAGGTGCCACTTATTCCTCGCCTGCTTGCAATGCTCAGTGTTTCTTCCAGAAGGACATAGTGACTGTGCCGGCAGAGGTAAAAAGATATATTCGGAGATGTTGCGATTTCAGACGCCGATCGGCTATTAAGATTCGCGGTGGCTCTTATAAAAGCACAGAAACAGGGTAGCGATCTCATCAACACATTATCAGATTCACCAAAACTGCCAGAATGTCACCAGCTCAGTGAGTTAATTCCAACTGGACTGACAGTAGTCTATGAAATGTCTTTTCAAATTTTTATTTAAATTTTTTTTTTTATCCCCCCCCCCTCCCCAACACTCTTTGTCAAGAAGCCACAACGTTGCTGATTGAAGCACACAGTCGGGTAGTTGCAGAAATTTACCAGCACTTAAACCAAGTGACCCAACTGGGCGAAATGTTAATGCTGCGGTGTAATACAGTAACTATATATCGTCAGTGTGCATGCAGAAAAAAATAGCAGATGAAAGATCTGTGTTTTATGATGCATCCACATTTAAAACACAAGTAGCTCATTTATATAAATACATATTTTAAAACGGTACCGAACAAACATACATCAAAACCAATGAGCTGGTGATGAACTAGAGTCAAAATTCAATCTCCGTACTGAACGACATTAAAAGAGCGACGATGTAATAATAAAAAGCAGCTAGAAACTACACACGGTATAAAATATGAACGACTTGTACGCCACTGTAGATCTGTATCCCAATGACCACCTCATATTTTTAAAGGGAATCATTCATGTATTGGGAAAAAAAGACTGAAAATATCCAATTTTGCTGCCAAATTCACGCCACGTTTGTTTATGATCGCGCTCGTCGCCTCGCTTCCTGCTACTCAAACCTCCGCAGACACTGCAAAAGGAAGCACCAGCTAGTTAATGTTAACAAGGCGACTAGTTAATTGTCTAAGAGCGCCTGTAAACACGGGTGCCGCGCGTATAGCCCTAAGGTACTCAAACATGGCTGGCTAGCTATCAGAAAAACTGAATTAATAGCTGTGTAGTGCCTGAGAATGACAAGCAGAAAACTGAAACCAACTCGACGGGTTCTCCATTTTCTTGGCCAAGAAGAAGGGGGTGCGACTAACTCCGTCCCCCAGTTAGCGACCTGATAGTTAGCAACTCCAGTTACCATACACCTTATTAAGTTCGAATGAGCGATATGGTTAACACGCCACTAATTAATTAGCGCTCTCTCTCTAGCGCGATACTGACCGGTTAACCCCGGCCAGCTCCCTGGTAACTAGTAGGCAACTCCGGTTAATCGCCCAGCCAGTTAATCGGGTCCAAAATATGCAGCCTCGCAGGTAACTTCTTCAAATTTTGCCAAATGCAGCCCGAAGCTGTCTGGTTCAGCCAGCTAGTTAGCCTGCCCAGTTCCTCTATTTTTTCTTTCTGTGTTGCGGGTATTTTTCTAGCGTTTTTCCCCCTCTTGTGGCGGAGAGGGGGAGGGGACGACGGAAAAGGAAATTAGCAAAACGTTAGCGAGATGGCTAACTATTTAGATGGCAATCTCTATGCCCCGAGTTAAAGTTGTACCGCTCTTTATGTTTGCTGACAACCCCCTCCACTGAAATGTTTGTTGTTTTCCCAGGCTGATTAATTGAATAATAGAGGTGTTATTTAAAAATTCTGAGGAAAGGGCAAGCTAGCTAACATTGGCTAGCTCTTGCGAAACTTCATTATCTTTTTTTTCTGTCACTGGTGACAACCGTCATGGGGCGCCGCGCGCCCGCTGCCTATTAAATTAAGTGTCAGTGCAATTAAATATGAAATTGGCCACCTAGCTACCGTGTGGCCCACCTTCCTCAATCGCTCTGCCAAGCCGCGACCACCCCAGACATCCGATAACGTCGCTTTTCCGCCCCTCTTAAGGCAATTTCCTCCCGCCCAAGCATCCGCAATCGAGGCGCAGCGGAGGCTCCGGTGCGAGTCGCGATGACTGGTCGTATGTCGCCGACAGCATCGGTGGACGCGTCAGCGAATCCGTGCTCTTGTTCCTCGACGTTTAGCTCCGTAAAAAACCGCAATACATGTCGCTTGTCTCTTTTTTTCTTTCTGCCGGCATGAAACCACTGTCCGGTTTTCACGGCACAAAGCGTGCTCGCCGTGTGTATTGCTGTAAGCGAGGCGAGTGTATTTCTCACACTCCAAGAGCCCCCACTTCCTCAAGCGTTGGTCGTACACGAAACACGGAAGCGGAGTCCGCGGATCGGCCTCGACCCAGGCGTACTGCGCTTCCACCAGCGGAGCCGGCGTGCTGCCGCCGTGCATTAAAGCGCCATGTTATTTCCAACACACCAGCACAACATAAAGCGCTAAACTGTCACATGCTTCATGCAGGGCAGCGTGTTGTATTGCCAAAAGCCCCCAGGCTACCTAGGCCTATACGAATTTGGTTGCATCACATTTCCAAAGCAAAGCCACGTTTTGTCGATATATGCAGCAACATGTTAAAAGCATCCTCTCAGTGGTCTGTATTATAACGATCGCCCGTATTACACCTTAAAATATAGTTTTAAAAAGACACCCGCGTGTCTTTTTAGGATCTTGTTTTTATCACACGTGAATTTTGTTACCGGTACGATATGCAAAAGGTATACTTTCCTTATTTCGAACCATCGCCTATAAACTAAGTTTTAAAATAGACCGGTTTGTTACGCAAATGAGATTCTTTAAAAGGCATATGCACTGTGTCACCTATCCTTGGACTGATTTATCGCAAACTCTGCAAAATAGTAGGAGCCTCCTCTTTTTGTTTTCTGGGACAAAAGAGGTTATTTTTGTTGCAAACAACGTGATCCCCTTTCTCCAAGTCACAGTGCTCACAGAAAGTCTTGGGACTCATGCTTAATTCTATTTAAAAAAGCGTATTTATTGGTTTCATAACAAAAATATTTTAACAAGTACTGTTTAACATATCTGCACATATCTTCCGCACAGACGTTTTATTTTATTGTTATATTTTTTGACTGACAGTTCAGTTCTTGCCATTTTGCTATTAAGTGCAGTTGTACTCATTGACTCCTAAAGGGATACTAAATACAGGTGGTTGGTTTTTTATGGTATTGCAAAGGGGTTACTAATAAAACGCACCTAATGAGACTACTTCTCAACGAACTTTTAAACTCAAAACAGCTCTTTTAGAAGTATAATTTGGATTTTAATTTATTACTACTTGAATGTTTCACTTAAAACTTCTGGGTATTTCTAATGTAATATTTTTTGTAAACAAATGAATTAAGTAATGATTTTTGTTGTAAAACCAAAAAATCTGCAATATTTTTCATAATTTGCTGAAATAAGCAAGCGTCCCAAGACTTTCGATGACCACTGCGTGTGCGTCATATATATATATATATTCTTGCAAGTTTGTTTTCTCTGAACACTATATCAGAATACAGCCTACAGCTTCAATAAACGAAAGCATCATACGTTTCTCTTCAGCAAGGGACGCATGAATTGCTTTTGAGAGTTTGGCTCATTCTAGTGGCCACAAGATGTAATTTCAGGCCTTTTTTACTGCCGTGTGTCAAGAGAGATGGACTTCTCGTTTGCCATTGGCAATCTGGTCACTCCGTCTGAAAACAAATAGACGAGACACTGCTACTTGAATTCAGATGTAGATTTTGCCAAAATACAAACTCAGGCTTTCGTTTCACATGTTAGGTTTAATTATGTAGACAATTAGGTTGTTTATACAGATAATCCGCTATGTATACTCGCACTTTCTCTTGACGGTTCACAGTGTGTTTTGTTCATTTGCTGCTGTATATAAACTAAGTTTCCCAGGCGGTCAATAAAGTATATCCATAAGTTAATGAACAAAGAAAAACAGTGTAGCCTCCTGTGGGCCCAACACCTGCAGAAGGAACCATAGTTCCAGTGCATTGAGTGGAGGTTGAAGGCAGGGGCCTTGATGGACCGATCCCCAGCTACTGAAAGCTGCTTTAGGGACATGCTACATAATCTCTCTGGTGAGAATGGAGCCTGCATTGGTGCAGGAGGTAGAGAGATAGGGTTGGGCAATCTTATCCTCAAAGGGCAAGTGTGTATGCAGGGTTTTGGGATAACCACTAGATCAACTGGTGTGACCCAGTGACCCAACCCAGGTGTGAGGAATCTTCACCCAATCAGTCTCCTCTATTTGGTAGTCTAATTAGGGAGTTGCAGCAAAGACCTGCATACACAACGGCCCTTTCTGGATAAGATTGCCCACCCCTGGTCTAGACATAGTCAGGTTCACTTCAATTTATAGCACAGGCTCAGCAACCAAGATTCTGGAGAGGGCTGGACTCTATTCCAATCTGGAATGGCCCTGGTTGAGAAGTGTCGGACAGGTGTGAGTTTACGCATAGCACCCCTGGTACAGCGCTTGTATGTTGTAGTTCACCCTGATGAATGAGAGGGTCGCCTCCCTTTGACTTTGTCGGGGGATGGGCTCTGACTGTTGTCTGTGCTTATACACTGAACATCAGTTCAGAGTATCCAGTCTTCTCGGATACCTTGGGTGGGGTGCTACAAAGTGAAACGGCCTGCCCAATCTGAACCCAAGCAGTTCTCTGTTGTTTGACTTCTGTGCTAACCACAGTCTGTCCATAACAAACACCATGCTGAAGCTTGAGTGTGTTCATAAGTGCACCTGGCACCAAAACACAATAAGCTGTATTGATGATCGATTTTATAGTCGTATCGTCTGACCTGCAACTGTATTTCTCAGATACTTGGGTGAAGAGAGGAACTCAGCTGTTAAGTGATCACCACCTAGTGGTGAGTTGGATCAGATGGTGGGGCAAAATGCCTAGAAAGACCTGGTATACCCAAATGTATAGTGAGGGTGTGCTGGGAGCATTTGGCAGAGGCCCCTGTCCGGGAGATGTTCAACTCACACCTCCAGCAGACCTTCTCTAGCATTCTGATGGAGGCTGGAAACAATATCTGTGCCCCCATCACTGAGGCAGCTGTGCTGAGCTGTGACAGTAAGGCTGTTGGTCATGGTGGCAACCCTCTAGCCCAGTGGTGGACACCAGAGGTAAAGGGAGCTGTCAGGCTGAGGAATGAGGTCTTCTGAGCTTGGTTAGCATGTGCAACTCTGAAGACAGCGCACAGGTATACCTACAGGCCAAATGGAGTACAGTTTTAAAAGTTGGGGAGAAATAACTAAGGAGTTTGGTGAGGCTGTGGAAAATGACTTTTGGTCGACCTCAAAGAGATTCTGGTGAACTCAGGCGACTCAGGAGGAGGAAGTAAGGCTTTGCCTATGCTGTTTACAGCCAGGATGAAATGTAATTGACAATACCTGGGGATGTAGTCAGGTGGTAGATGGAGGACTTGTTTTGGCTGACAAACCTCTTCAACATTGCATGGAGATCAGGGACAGTGCATCTGGATTGGCAGACAGTGGTGGTGGTTCCAATCTTTAAGAACGGGGATTGGAGGGTGTGTTCCAGCTTCAGGGGGATCACACTATTCAGCTTCCCTGGCAAGGCCTACACCATGGTACAGGAGGGGTGAGCTGTGGTGGTGCTTCGGGAGTATGGGGTGCAGGGCCCACTCCTATGGGCCATTAGGTCCCTGTATAACCGGGGAGAGTTTGGTTTGCATTGCCAGCAGTAAGTCAGACTCATTCCCAGTGGGTGTTGGACACCACCAGGGCTGCCCTTTGTTACTGATTTTATAGACATAGCCAAGAGGCGTTTGGTTCAGTGACTTCAGGATCACATCTTTACTTTTTGCAGATGATGTGGTGTTTTGGGCTTCATCAAGCTGTGACACCCAGTGTGCACTGGGGCAGTTTGCAACTGAGTGTGAGGCGGCCGGGACGAGGATCAGCACCTCCAAGTCTGAGGTCATGGTTCTCAAGGTGGAAAATAGTGGATTGCTCCCTCCAGGTTGAGGATGAGTTAGTGCCTTAGACGGAGGAATTTAAGTATCACTGGGTCTTTTTCATGAGTGAGGAAACAATGGTGCAGGAGATTGACAGGCAGGTCAGTGCATTGTTAGCCATTTTGCGGAAGTTATAGCAGTTGGTCACGGTGAAGAGAAAGCTAAGCCGAAAGGGGAAGCTGCTGATGTACTGGTCTAGCTACGTTCCAAACCTCACCTATGGTCACAAGCTTTGGGTAGTGACTGAAAGAATGAGATTGTGGATACAAGTGGCAGAAATGAGTTTCCTCTGCAGGGTGTCTGGGCTCAACCTTAGAGATGGAGTGAGGAACTCAGACATTCGGGAGGAGCTCAAAGTTGAGCCGCTACTCCTCCACGTTGAAAGAAGCCAGTTGGGGTGATTTGGACATCTATCTAGGATGCTTCCTGGGCGCCTCCCTGTAACTCTCTCAGGCATGTCAGATCTCAGATCTGGAGAAGACCCCAGGGCAGACCCAGGACACGCTGAAGAGATAAAATCTCTCGGCTGACCTGGGAACACCTTGGTACCCTATCATTTTAATATCCTATCTACTTTGCTTAGTACTACAGAATATACAAAGACATCACTTTTCACAAGAAACTCACTGCAGGTAAAATTCATATTTTTTACAAAGCAACACACAACAGAGTAAAATAATAAATTACCAGAAGAGATAAGGAATTAACTTAAATATAAAGTGACTTAAATATGAAGTGACCGTGCAGTAAGTTTCAGTGATTGTGCATGGGTTTTAGGTTTGGATGTTTGTTGGTATGTCAGAGTTCAGGATGCTGATGGCCTGGGGGTAAAATCTCCTCTTGAGCCTTTCAGTTTTTTGCCCTAAAGGCTGAACAGTCTGTGGCTGAGGGGGTAGGGACCCTAATTATTGTACAAGACTTTCCCTGGTTTTGCAGTCCTTGGTGTAGATATCCTGCAGAGAGGGCAGTGCAGACCTTAAGATGCACTCTGCTGAACGCACCACTCTCTGCAGGGTGATCTTGGACTGAGCAATTCCCGAACCATGATGCACAACTCTGTGTTAGGATGTTTTCTATGGCGCCAGCATTTTCAGAAAAGGTGGGGAGACCTTGAATTTCTGCAACCACCTCAGGTGATAAACGTCCTATCTTGCCTTCCTGACCAGACTTTGTGTCCTTACATTTAACCAATTATTCTTAATCTTTATCAGTGGCATAATGAGTATTAGTAAAATAAGTTAGTAATACTTTGGCAGCATGTTTTATTTATCATATACACAATACCAGGCTTTAAAAATTGTCTATAAATGGGGCTGAATTATGGCATAATACCAACAACAACATTTAATTTACAGTATATAATGCCTTTCACCAACCCAAGGATGCTTTAAGAAGAATACTTATAGTAACATTGAAATATAGAGATGCACAGCAGAAAGTAAGTGATGTTTGTGAAAGTTTATATTCTCCAATGGGTCACAGTGGAGTCATGGTAAGACTTCCTTTGGGCAATACAGGTTGCTGTTGGTGTTTCACCACTGGATGGGACAAGAGAAGTGGATCTGGGGGATTTGTAGGTGGTAGCTGGACTCCCTGAAGTGCTTATACTCCCCATAGTGGAGGTAACATTCCTCAATGTGTAGGTAGCACATACTGTACACCTGGTGAAAGAGATGTAGATGGAATTGGACTGTTATTATTAGTACTTATACTCCCAGCTCTTATGCACCTGTTAGGAATGTAGCCATTTACTGTCTTATCTGTGATTGCTGTTTCATGTCCTTAACAGCGGGCATAGCTCTTGGCATCCTAGTTCTTGGCAATCAGTAAAAAAAACTAGTTGAACTGTAGCACTGTAAGGTGCATTATTTGCTTTGGATTAGAGTGTCTGCCGCACCCTTAGACAAAAACCACAATGACGTAGATGGCAATTTGTCAATTCTTTTTTACTGTACAGTATGTGCTTTAAGTTAAAAGGCAACAGCAGAAATTTTCATGTGGTTTTAACCTGCATCGTCCAGCTTTGTGGCAACAAATGTAGCTACATGTATAACTACATATCTATCAAATGAGGTGGGGGGAGTGGGTTCTTAGCACCCCTGTACTCCAGAATGGGCGCTGATGGAGTTGTCATTCCATGGCCTGCTGTGAGGGGTGGATGTCTCTCCTCCCCTCTCCCTTATAGCCCAGGAAGTTGTCCTTTTCTTAGATCAACATTTGGCATCCTTGTGGTTATGGGGAGCAGCACTAAACAATGGTATTATGGCACCTCTTACTTTGCTGCTTAACCTGCTTAACCTTTTGCTCAGGCCAGGAGCACAGGCTGCTCAGACCTTCAGATGTGTCTTAGGCCTCCGTACCATCTTACCAAATGGTACAACTGCAGAGACTCTCCAGGGACTTCAGATAGCAACCTTCAAGTACAAAGTGCATCTTTAACGATGCTGATCATAACCTGTTCACTCTCTTCTCTGAGGAAAAGCTTGCTATGATATGAGTAGCGGGCACAACAGACTTTGTTGACAGGCTACAGTGTTATGGGCCAGTGGAGGGAGAGTGAGCAAGCAGAAACGGGGCTCATGGGATGCGAGATGGGCTTAAAGGAGTTCCATCTCTCATATGGCATGCATCGCTACCCCTAGAGACATTACACTGGGAGTAGACCCCCTCTCCAGCACAAACTGGTGCCCTTGGTAGGTGGCGTTCTGAAAACATCCCAGGCTGGAGGAGATCCACATTTAAGAGCCATAAGTAACTACACCTCAGAGTGCATCGACATCTTATAAGCAGTACTGTACAATCTACTCTGAAATGCATCGCCACCAATCAATATTAGCTATTAATTCCCACAGTAATGTAACCCCATTTTCCAAGCTTGCATAAATCAGATGTCAGAGCCCCTAAGGATTACTCTTCGGGAGTGATGTTATCTAAATCAGGAAAGCAGAATTGGTCCAGGGAAGGAGTCAAAAGTGTTGCCAAGCAGATAATCAAGTAAGTGACACTTTAACAATGGAGACACTGGAAAGCCCACCCCATCATGGAGAGTGCAGCACACTCACACTCCACTCTCCACCCTCAGCCAGCGCGTGATCTCGAAGCCTAAGCCCATGACAATGGAGCACGCAGAGGTGACTTCATGACAACGACCCTGGAAGCACTTCTTGTTTTTAAAAAAAAAAGATGATCTGGAAAACACTGATGGTGGAGGACCCAAGGTGGAGGGAGGGGTACTTAGATACGACAGATGGAGCCCAAAAATGTCCTTTCATTTCATAGCCAACATGGGCAAGGGTGAATGCAGCATGCAGCGAGACAGCTTCATGACTGGCTGATAGACTAAAATCAAATAATTGTATTTAATAACATTGTAAACATTATTGCCTATTTTAAATCTAGCAAAAAAACTGGCATTAGGTGGGGGGCAGGGGGTGAAGGCTTGAGGGGGTTTCCAACTGCTGCTCCTGAATGATGAAATTAAGTTACAGGTCTAAAACACCAATAATGCAATAAATTTCACATGGATGAGATAATGAAATGGGAAAAGGAAATAAGCAAATTCGCCACTGAGCACATTAATTTCACTTTCCCATAACTGTGGAAGCAATGTAAAGGTCAGAGCAAAATCGGCCAGCAAGACAGAGATCAGGGCCACCCTGCCACATGTACCTTTCAGTGGCCAGAGGACGTTGGTGAGTCACCTTAACAGGAACAAAGAGAGATGGCAACAGCGATATGGTTGTGGAGTCTGGGGGTTACAAAATTACACACAAGCTTTGAAAAAGCCTGGAGTAGATCATGGTGAGGCTGATCGAGCTGAATCGACAGCATCGGTCCAGCTATGGATCCAGCACTGGGAGCATAATGAACATTATTACTGCGCATAAA
>JAAGVU020000113.1:30438364-30449358 GCA_011763525.2 Mormyrus iriodes
GTTTGTAAGGCGGCGGTGGTCGACGACCGAGTTGTATGAACCAAAACAATGTAGCTGTATACCTTTTTGTTGGCTGCGGGTGGGTGTGGGGGGGGGGGGGGGGGGGGGGGGGGGGGATAAGGTCATAACCACTTGTCCATTTGCTCTTCAAAAACTCGGATATAATTTCTGCTTGTTTGTTTCTAAATTGTCTAATTGTCTGCTTGCCTCATGATTAGGGATGGACAATACCATGGTTGGTATCATCGATATCAATCCATATACCGATATTTGATGCCAGGGGGCGGGGGGCTTGCTTTATTAGGATGGCGAATGTATTGTGTTTCTGAGGCAGGTTATTTGCATAACCAATTGACAATAATACATTTGCAAGTCCCGCCCCAAAGTACCAAGATACTGAAACAGTAACCCAGCTGGTTTGGTACTTTTGGTAATGGTACCTGACTGAAAATCAATGAAAAAGGGAAAATGCCAAAATTTTTGTACCAAAAGTTGCATTGTAGTTTGTCGGGTCTCTCCTCACAGACTTAGTTCACCCAGGGCGGCCGTATGAGAAGTTCGAACTCCATACAATGTCATGCTGGCAAACCTCTCTTCCCATAACAGGAATTTGTGCATAATAAAGTGATTGCATTGGGGATACAGTACAGAGTCAGGACTAAATCTAAATCTTTAAGGAACACAATCTCAACTATTCTGGATCTTTTACCTTGGCTACTGGAAGAATAAAATTTCTATCACATCAAAGCATATTTATGTTATTATCTTACCACATTCTTTCAAAAGAAGAAAATAATTTAAAGAAAAGACAGTGAAGCAATAGTCAATATTTTGTCACTCTCAAATGGAGAGAGTACAAGATGAAGACTCAGCAAGCGAGGATTACCTCAAGGTGACCTTTACCCTATGCATTCTTAACACCTGCTAGACCCAAGATACGAACAAGATACATTCCCTTAATCTGTCCTTAAATTGAATTTGTAGGTAAGTCGGAATAAGAGTAATACAGGTCATAATAAATAATAATAAATACTACTACTACTACTACTACTACTACTACTAATAATAATAATAATAATAATAAATGTAACTACATAGGGTACTATAGGGTACTAACATAGGGTACTATAGAGTACTAACATATGGTACTATAGGGTACTAACATAGGGTACTATAGGATACTAACATAGGGTACTATAGGGTACTAACATATGCGACTATAGGGTACTAACATATGGTACTATAGGGTACTAACATAGGGCACTAACATATGGTACTATAGGATACTAACATAGGGTACTATAGAGTACTAACATATGGTACTATAGGGTACTAACATATGGTACTATAGGGTACTAACATAGGGCACTAACATATGGTACTATAGGGTACTAACATAGGGTACTATAGAGTACTAACATATGGTACTATAGGGTACTAACATAGGGTACTATAGGGTACTAACATAGGGTACTATAGAGTATTAACATATGGTACTATAGGGTACTAACATAGGGTACTATAGGGTACTAACATAGGGTACTATAGGGTACTAACATATGGTACTATACTTTGAGCCGAGAAACCGGTTTAAGCTGCACATTGTCTTAATGAGCGTCACAAAGTACTGCATGTGTTCGTTATTATGGACCATTGTGTTTAACTCAAATTTGTAATATAATGGGCTTTATGACAGCCTGTTCGTAAGTACGAGCTGTCCATAAGTTTTACGTTCTTAACCCAGGGACTGCCTCTATAGCTTACAGCCCCCCACAGCCTCAGCATGGTCCATTTATGCTAAACTGCTTACAAGCCTTGGGGGGCGGGGGTTCTGACCTATTGGGTTTTGGCATGGGCCACCACTGATGACTGCGGGGATTTTTTTGTGCACAAAGCCCCTGCATGCTCCACTTGCCAGGATATAAAAGCTGTTGAACAGGTTGTATGGAGCAGCAGGAGCAAGTCTGCCCGCTAGTACCCACACGCCGAGCTGCAGCAGGTAAGACTGGCATCTGCAGAAACACGTGCAGGCAGGCCCTGGCCAGATGCGCCCTCCCTACGGAAGAACAGCTATACAGACACGCAGGATGGTAGCAGGCTGCTCTGAAAATACCAATCCAGACACACGAGCAAGATGGTGGTAGTACGAGCTGAAAATGCCAATCCACACACACATATGCAGGATGATTGCAGGGCGGTCTGAAAATGTCAGTCCACACACACGTGGGACGGTGGCAGGCCGATCTAAAAATGCCAATCCACACACACACATGCAGGATGGTAGCAGGCCGGTCTGAAAATTCCAATCCACACACACCCATGTGGGATGGTGGTAGACCGGTCTGAAAATGCCAATCCACACACACACATGCAGGATGGTGGCAGACCGGTCTGAAAATGCCTACCCAGTTCATGTTGTTTGTCTGACAGTAGGAATCTTCTTTCGGTCATGTAATTTTGTTCATAGTTCTGATGAAAACACCAGGCTGTAGGCTTGGAAAAAGGCCATGCCCTGGAGCCCACACTCACCAGTGCAGACATGATGCCTACTTTTGTTTCGCCTTTTTGTTGTGGGTGGGAGCATCTCTGGAGAACATTTCTCTTCTTCTGCATTCCTGGACCCAGCATTCTCAGGTAGTTATTCACAGGCCACAGGTCACTGCTTTTGCCTTCTAAACAGTGAAACCAAATAACCTCCACTCCCCTCCATACCTAATCTGAGACACTCCTCTTATCTTGATGCACCTTTTTTTCCATGAACCACACCCCAGTCTACCTGCAGCTGCCAGCCCCTATTTTTCTCTCCCTCCCAGGACATTCCCAAACCATGATCATGTCCCAGACCACCAAGGACAAAGGTACCACCCCAGGCCATGGCAGCACCAACGAGACTGCCAAGACGGAAGACCCCGGCATGATGGGACCGTTCATGGTAAATATGCTGGCCTGAAAAGGCACAAAGATGTCAGGGTGACAACGTGACAGTTACAGTGACCTGGAGCAAGAGATGGGGGCAAATAAAGGCTCGCTAATCATTATGAAGAAGGTTGAGATGTATGGAAGAGTGGAGACAAGATAAACATCAGCAGCATTGCGTCAGGATTGTCCTGCAGTGTGATGCTGCCCGTGCCTGCCCCCCCGTTACAGAAAAGGCTGTATGAGCAGGCGAACTTCTAGAGCAGGATGGTGAAGGTGCAGAACGAGTGTGTGAACCTGATGGACCTCGGCTTCGAGAGGGTGTGCGGCCTGTGTGTGGAGTGCGGCCCGTAAGCCCCCGACCACCACAGTGTCACTCACAAATACAATTACATTCATAATTAGCTAATTACAAAACAGATAAAATAGATTCAGTCAGTACTCAGGACCAGTGTAACCATATGGTATGTTGACTTTTAATGCCGTGCCTACAATGAGGGCTATATTCATGGCAAGAATATATGGATTAAAATAGGTTGAATAACTCAAAAAGCCTATAAAATACCTATATAAACATAAATACCTATAAAATATTACAAATGGCTAAAACAATCTAAATAAGATGCTTAAGATTAGCTTTTGATGAAAAAAAAAATCGAAAATCAAGCCTCTGGCTTGACTTTGCTAAAAACCTCTTTTAAAGTGTCAGTAAAATGTATCTTAAAAGACAGACAATGCAACGAAACGTGTTTAAGTTAAGGGAGTGTCACATGTAGGATACACAGGTGGAAAGTAAACATGTCAGTCAGCCCAGTATGACACTTTGTATATCATGTAGATGACCAGGTTACAATGATTTTTAAAGCTAATGTCATCTTATAAATACAATTACAGTATAATAATAATAAAATATTATTAGTGTTGATTATTATTGGTATTATTATTATTATTATTAACAACAACAACAACAACACTTTATTGATCCCTGTGGGGAAATTCTCTTTTCACCTACTCCATCTTCAGCTCTCCATGACACACAGACACACATGTAAGTGAGAGCCAGCTTGGCAGCGAAGGGCAGCCACCTGCAGCAGTGCCCATGTAGCAGGGGGTTAAGGGTCTCGCTCAAGGGCCCACAGACACGTGACTATTCTACTGAAGCCGGGCTCAAACCGGTAACCTTCCGAGCACAGGCACAGAGTCTTAGCATGCTGAGCCAAACGCCGTAATAGTTCTCAGTAAGAACTGTTCAGGTTACAACTACACCAGTAATACCCAGTGACAATTTTGTGTCAGTTTAACGCTGAAAGCAAGGCAGGGGGAAATTCTGATGATACTACGACTAGACTGATGACCCTGTACTCAATAAAAAGCTGGGAGATGAATGGATAGATGGTACAATCAGATCTTCACATCTTCTGATTTACACTTAAAGGATTCTGAACAAATCAAGTGAGATACCGAGGCTGTGAGCTTTCCTGCAGTTCATTCTGTTGAAAATGTATGTTCTTCAATGGAACAGAAAAAGAACAGAATTAAACAGTGATACTTTATTCATCCCGGTGGGGACACGCTTGTTTCAGAAATGCTCCATCTCTACATATCTGCCGCTGGCAATGGACCCCATCTGAAACCTTCCTCATACAGCCCTTTCCATGTCAGCATAGGCAGTGGGCAGGACCAAGCTATAGATTCACATTTGACACGCTTGTAAACTTTTCTTCTCCTCGCTCGGCCTGTAGTCACTCCACATGAACCTACCCCTCACGGTTACACGTCCATTACCACCATGCTGTCTGCTTTCTCATTGCATTTGTTTCTCTCCCCAGCTGGGTGGCCTTTGAGCAGCCTAACTTCCATGGTGAGATGTTCATCCTAGATAAGGGGGAGTACCCTCGCTGGGACACCTGGTCCAACAGCTACCACAGCGACTGCCTCATGTCTTTCAGGCCCATCCGCATGGTTATGGGCAGCACACGGACACTGCAGACAGTGACTTCCACTCTAGGCGATATTGCCAGGGGTGCAACTGCACCCCCTATGGGTCAAATGAAAATGCTATTTGACCATATTAAGTTCAATCAAATTAAATTGTATTGGAAAGTTATATTTGAAAATGTGTCGTGTGTTAGTCATATTAACTATTTTTTTATGCAGAGTTCAATTTGGCATAGCTTGTAATGAATGACCGTTTGGGGTCTTTCACCACGCAGCCCCTGAGACAAAATCCCAGAGTCACCTATGGTGACTCCCACTCTGAATGACTCACTGACCCCCCACTCATGCAGTGACACAGTCTCCCTGAAGGGGCCCTGACCTGAAAGTGACTCCCTCACAGGGAATCTCACTTGAAACACAAGCCACAAAGCACCGCTAGCATTCGGCAGAGAACGGCTGCCTATTTTGGGCTGTTCTCACTTGTTTTGAATTTTTTTTCTGGATCGGACCTTTAGGACACACAGGAGCACAGGATCCATCTGTATGAGCTGTGTGACTTCCAGGGCAACAAGATGGAGATCACAGAGGACGACGTGCCCACACTCTGGGCTCACGGCTTCTGCGACAGAGTGGAAAGCGTGAGGGTTCCAGGGGGACCGTGAGTACCAGGAAAGCCAGCGACACTACAGAGACACGCATGGCTAGACAGGCCTGCAGAAGTGGGCTATTTTTAAACAAAGGCCAAAAATAGCCACATCAATACAGCAGCTAGACTCAATAACACTGGATGGAGTCAGTTCCGAAATTAAACAGTCCACCTCCTGGCTCTTTGCAGCCAAAAAGTGTGCAATTATAAACTCACTTCAGCTGGAATTAAACACAGAAAATAGCGTCCACATTATGGAGGTGTCCAGTACTGCATGTTCCTGGTGTGCATTCCAGACAGAAGTTATTTTATTGCACTTTACAGCAAACACGGTTGGCTGGAACTTAATACACAAAGGATAAAGACATCAGAAAAAGGGGTAGTTAAGGAATATGATGTAGTTTTGATGGACTGGCAAAAGGAACTGTTCTTTAACATGGTAGTTATTGTGTCAGGAATAGAAATTAGTTTACAAAGTGTCAAATTTATTTTCTTATCCCTATTTTCATAGTTTTCTTGATATAATATTTCACGTTATTACACAGCTGGGTCGGCTACCAGTATCCTGACTACAGGGGCTATCAGTACCTCTCTGAGTGTGGTGATTACTGGCACTACAATGAGTTCTGCTCTTTCCAGTCTCAGATTCAGTCCATCTGCCGAATACAGAGACATGCAGTCCCAGTTATTTCAGCTTTTCCAGTCCCAGCAGCACTGCCAGCTATTGAGCTCCCCCTGCTGGAATAATATGGCGTCGCATTGAGTCCTACGTCAGCTCTTTTTATGAACCCCAAACCTACTCTTCTGGAATCATTTGAAAAATGAAAAGTACAGGATGTAGGCTTCATGACAGACATATTCAGACTATGTATGATGCATATAATAAATGATTTTCAAATTAGAGAGAGCTGACTTTTATATTTTGTCTTTGTCCCTCCATGTGCTATGTGCCATACATACCTTCGAAGTTTGAGTTGAGTTTAAGTTGGCTACACCCCTCCAATTTCCATAATCACTTCAAAGTGAAAAATGGTACCCCATCAGAATTGATTTTCCCCCCTTTTTAGATGACCTGTGTATAAAATATCTGTGTATAATTTTGGCTCAAATCAGATTGTTATCATACTAAAAACATACACTGCTTTATCCCTGGGCCGCAGATCTTTTACTGTAATGCTACTAAAAACAAATGCTTAATAAATGATCCAACATATAAAAAAATAATTAATACCAGAAGCCACCAATACACTATATGGACAAAAGTATTGGGACACACCTCTTAATCATTGAATTCAGGTGTTTCATTCAGACCCGTTGCCGCAGATGTATAAAATCAAGCACCTAGCCATGCAGTCAGGTTTATAAACATTTGTGACAGAATGGGTCATTCTGAAGAGCTCAGTGAATTCAAGCATGGTACTGTTATAGGATGCCACCTTTGCAATAAGTCAGTATGTGAAATTTCTTCCCTGTTGTAAGTGGTACTATTACAGAGTGAAAGCATTTAGGAACAACAGAAACTCAGCCACAAAGTGGCAGACCACTACAGTGAGGGTCGCTGAGTGCTGAGGAACATTCTGTTGACACGGTAACATCCTCTAGCATTAACCCCAGTACAAAAACTGTGCACCAGGAGCTTCACAGAATGAGCTTCCACAGCCGAGCAGCTGCTAGCAAGCCTCACATCACCAAGCCAAGCGTCGGATGGAGTGGTGTACAGTGTCCCGCCACTGGACTCTGGAGCAGTGGAAATGTGTTCTGTGGAGTGATGATCACTCTGATGGATGAGGCTAAGTTTAGCAGATAACAGGAGAACACTATCTGCCTGACTGCATTGTGCCAACTGTAAAGTTTGGTGGAAGAGGGATAATGGTATGGGCTGTTTTTCTGGGGTTGGGCGAGACCCTTTAGTTCCAGTGAGGAAAACTCTTAAAACGGTATACCAAGACATTTTGGACAATTCTATGCTTCCGACTTTGTGGGAACTATTTGGAGAAGGTCTTTTTCTGGTCCAGCATGACTGTGCCCCAGTGTGCAAAGCAAGGTCCATAAAGACATGGTTGGGAGAGTTTGGTGTGGAAGAACTTGACTGGCCTGCAGAGAGGCCTGAACTCACAAATGCTGTTCTGGATGAATGGGAAAACATTTCCATTGAAAACATTTGGCGCATCATGAAACTAAAAATACGACAAAGGAGACCCCGAATTGTTGAGCAGCTGAAATCCTATATCAGGCTAGAATGGGGCAACATTTCACTTTCAAAACTCCTCAGTTACCAGATGTTTACAGTATTGCTAAAAGGTGGTGCAACACAGTGGTAAACATGTTGCTGGCATCAAATTCAAATTGAGGACATATTCATACACATTTCTCATAAAACAATCAAATTTCTCAGTTTCAACACCTTATATTTCGTCTTTGTTCCATTTTAAACTAAATATGGGTTTATATGACTTGCAAATCATTGCATTGTCCTTGGTTACATTTTATACAGCGTTCCAACTTTTTTGGAAACGGGATTGTACATTAAATTGTTAAATCTGAAATCCTGTCTGGAGCCCCATTTCTCGTTGCAGAAAGAATGACGCTTGTTAGAGCAAACCGTTTCTGGAACTGTGAGCATGCATGTCTTCACAAACTCACCATCAGAAGACAGTTTACGCCTGCCAGCTTTTACAGCTGCATCACCGCTCTCCTGACTAATAAGACATTAAAAATCCATTTCTGTTTCTTCCGTCTCATCAATGATTTTTTTCTTCGTGCTCAGTTGCCCTTGCAAGCACTAGCAGGTGTAAAAAAAATCAATGTGCACGTGCCGGTGCTGTCGAGCTGACGCCACGTGATCGATGACGTCAAGCACATTGTCCAAGATGGCAGCGCTCTTCTCAGCACGGAGAGGTCAGTACGGAGCAGAAATGTAAACTTAATCCGATAGAACTGCGATGTTTCCTTTTAATCAGAGGGTTAAAATAATTTTACTAACGATGATCTTGATGAATGACGCTCCGCATACATCTGATTGTCTGCTAACGTTAACTACCTGTGATATTTACTTAGCTGTTTTCTACAGCAGGCTTTAAACAATACTGAGCTAGATGACATATCGTAGCTTTCAAACTAAGTTTTACAAACATAACTGGAGAAAAATGCATTCGTGAAGAAAATACTTGCAAAAGTGTCTTTAGTGAGTCAGCTGTCGTCGGAAAGCTGTCAAGCTAGCTGCCAGCAAGAGTAAGTTGAACTGAACTGCTTAAATCTTTTACTTTTTTGACGCTTAACTTGCAGCTTGATTGCTAATAATTAAAATATAAATTTTATAATATAAGAGTGTGTTAATTATATACACTCAGCCGAACAAGTATTGAGTATTTTTTTTTTGGCCGTCGTCACTGGGGCAAAGGTCAGCCTGCTTCACATAAGTACCTTTGACCCACATTACATCTCATTGTTTTTGTTGCTTATCATCTAAGATCTCGAGTTAGAGGCATGTTCCATGGTCCAAAAATCCGTTACACTAATGCAGTAGTTACTTGCCATGGTTGTGTTTGCTAAAAGGGATACCAGTTAACAGGACATAGACAAACCAAGTCCATGGTTGATCCTGTTATTGTACCATTGATTAAAATACCTTTCCTATTTCAGGAATTCTGTGAATTGCTTCAGGATGATATCCAGTTGTATAAATGGATTAAAAAACGTCTTTGTCCCATCTTGGTACCAGTTCTCTTTGGAGCAGTGGGGCCGGGGACTCGGCGTCTCTCTCAGCTGGCCGATCTGCCGGAAGTCCATCAGATGCTGAGGCAGACGTGCCGGGACTTTGCTGACCGGGAGCTGGCCCCCATTGCTGGAAAGCTGGACAAGGAGCACAGATTCCCAGCAGAGCAAGTATGGAGGCTCAAGGAGACTGATGATATACTGCAGTCTTTGCACATCTGTATTAGATGCCTGTTGGTAATATATAATTATCACATTCATTGTCAGCATCTGCCCCTACAGTATTGGTGATGTAATTGATTTATTTGCTGAAGTGAGTGAGTTATTTTATTCTCACAGAGTTCTAAATATTTCACAAAAACCTGATTTTCTGGATTATGTTAAAAAGGTGGTGTTTTGAAGTTGCTTTGCTCCCTCCACCAGGTGCAAGGTCTGGGGAAGCTAGGCGTCATGGCAGTGGAGGTGCCGGAGAGCCTAGGGGGCGCCGGCCTGGATTACCTGGCCTATAGCCTGGCTGTGGAGGAGCTGAGCAGGGGCTGTGCCTCCACAGGGGTCATCGTCAGCGTCAACAACGTCAGTGTCTGTCTGTACTGTGTGTGTGTCCTTCTGCTGCATGTATGTTTGTGTTTGTCTGTATGGAAACGTGTGTATGGCCATATAAGACTTAAGGTGTGCTACCCCCTAAGTATCAGTTAATTTAAGCATCATTTCATTTTACCCCTCATGACATCTGCTTTTTTTGCAGACAATGTACTGCTGTCCTTTTATTTCAGTCTCTTTACCTGGGCCCAGTGCTGAAGTTTGGCTCGGAACAGCAGAAGAAAGAGTGGATCACTCCGTTCACCGCAGGAGAGAAAGTGGGCTGCTTTGCTTTGAGCGAGCCAGGTACAAGCTGCTCGGGATTTCGGCTAGTGTCCCACCCGGGTTCCACCTCTGCTGTGGAGTGGACCGATCCCGTGGCCTGTCTAGCATGATTTGACACTCAGATTCATTGTGTGGTTGTTTTAATGCATCAGAAACACATTGTTAAGTCCGCTAACATTGTGCTGAAGCTGTGTGTAACCCCCAACTGTAGGGAACGGCAGTGATGCGGGTGCAGCCTCCACCACGGCCCGGTTGGAGGGTGACGAGTGGCTTCTAAATGGCACCAAGGCCTGGATCACTAACTGCTGGGATGCTTCGGCTGCTGTCGTTTTTGCCACAACCGACAAACATCTGAAACATAAGGTAGGTTCCAGCGGTGGGTTGCACCAGTTTAGCGTAACTTTGACCGTAATGTCGGGTGTAAACTATACCTTAGGTTTTACGATAAAACTAGCTACTTTGAATCTAACGCCACATTCTTTGTCGGTTGCACCACTGCTACTTAAGTTACATCGTAGTTAGGAGCTACTAAATAAAAAAACTTTAACACAGAATGACGTTTTCACTGTGGACAACCAGCAATATCACTGTGTGATACTACCGGAACCAACTCGCTGTTCCACGTTTGTCGAGTTTGGGTGATGCATAGC
Organism: Mormyrus iriodes; assembly: GCA_011763525.2. NCBI lineage: Eukaryota > Metazoa > Chordata > Actinopteri > Osteoglossiformes > Mormyridae > Mormyrus > Mormyrus iriodes. The sequence goes on from JAAGVU020000113.1 coordinate 30,449,093, forward strand.
TAATGATTTATTTTGTCTGAATTTGTGAGAACTGTTTAAAGCCCAGCTGTAATGAAACCCGTAATGTGCCGTGTACGGTGCCATGTAAGAAGTGTGTTTGCTAGGTTTGGTTTAGGAACACAACAGATCATAAAACTCACGGCTGGGCTCATATCATGGTATTTGAGTCATGGATCGAATCATTTTTCGGATCAGCAAAAAGGAAAAAAGACAAATATAACATTGCTTTACATTTATTGCTTAAAGAACTGAAAGGAAACTCAAAG
>JAAGVU020000113.1:30456230-30468452 GCA_011763525.2 Mormyrus iriodes
ATATTTATGTAAAGGTGATATCTACTCATAGGTTTCTGATATGGGCTGGTACAGTGCAGTGGTTAGCCCTGCTGCCAAACACCTTTGGAGAACAGGTTCAAGTCACCCCAGCTCTGCGTGTGTGAAGTTTATATGTTCTGTCCATGCTAAGATAAACTGGAGTTGCCAAATTATGTGTGTGTGAATGGTGTGTGTACCCCTCCCTGGGTTATCCCCCCCTTGTGTCCATAGCTTCTGGGAGAGGTTCCAGAACCCCATGATCTTGCATAGGACAAGTGGGTACAGAAAATGGATGGATGGAAGTTTCTGATATATGTAACATATAACAGTTCTGTATATAAATATGTTCAGCCTTAAATTAGGGTTTCTTACTCATATGCATTCTGCTGTAAAAGGTTGATGATTTATTCATGACTTTACATTTGTATATTCTTTGGCCATGGTGAGAAGGACACAATCTCTGATCCTGCCAATCCGTCAGTGCTGTTATTTCTCATTTTTGAAATTTTATCCTGTAACAGGTGGGTAGCTGCGATGATCTGTACATAATACATGTTGCTGTCAGTTCTTGACACTCCTATTTACCCAGTATGTCATTCCTTCTGTACACTAACAGGAAAGCGAGCTCTCTGCTTCATTAAGGGTCATTAATTTTGTTTGCCAGAGGGGAAGAAACGTCATAATTAGCTGACCATCCACCCCATCAAGTAGAAACACAGAATTCGGCTAGAGGTCAACACGTCAGCTGTAGCATAGATATCAGAGGCAGCGCAGACTTCCTCATGCTGATTGATGCACTTTCTTTTGGGTGTTTTTCTGAAAAAGCCATGCTCTCACACACACACACACACACACAGCAAAACTATTACAACTAGGTATCACAGAAACCCCTTTCTGCATTTCAAATGTGTTTGTATCGCACGCATCTTTGAGCTGAGACAGCAGTAAAGTTACTTCGACTTTGAAATCTGCAGTCGGTTTTTAACTGAATACTGGGAGGGATGGATGTGAAGATACTAACTGTCAGCGGAGTTAAAGGAATATTGTTTACTTTCGGCTTCAACACTGCAGCAGATTGGAAATGTGACCCAAATTGCTAATTGAAAACTCAGGGTCATGCTGTTTGACCGAATACTTACTTCAATATTAGTTCAAATACAAGAACTCGTGGTCATAGGTGGAAATTAGCGGGAGAACACTGTAAACTGGATTTGAGAAAGCGTTTCTTTACACAGCGTGTAGTTAGAGTATGGAATAGTCTTCCTGTTATTGTAGTGCAAGCTGAAACTTTGGGTTCCTTTAAATCAGAGCTAGATAAGATTTTAGCAACTTTAAGCTATGAGTTGAATTCTCCCCAAACGAGCTTGATGGGCCGAATGGCCTCCTCTCGTTTGTACATTTCTTATGTTCTTATGAGACCCCCTCCCAGCTTCCATGGGCAGGAAGCGCCCAGGTCGATGCTTCCAAGGTGCTCCGGCTGAACGATTTGAACTTTACTTCTCTTGATTACACATATGTATGTATATGTATGTCTGTAAATATACCGTATATACTGTATATAATGTGAGTATGTATGCAGTATATACACTATATGTAGAACAGTGAGCCACAGTGTTGCATCATTTATTGACATGGCTTACCTTGTGGACCCCAATAAGCTTGGAACCCAAAGACACAAAGTGTATCCTTAGCGTGCAGTTTTTTTTTTGCCATTTTGTGCATCTGAACACATTTGTCTAACAGAAAGATCTGTGAGATCACTGAATTAGCAGCAGGAAATGTTTGGAGATAAATGCCTTATTAGGCTGTATTGCAGCGCTTATTCTTTGGGAGAGTCATCCTTCAGTCAGCCTCCCTGATTCCTTCCTCTTTCCTCTTCCAAGGCTGTGGGTGACTCATTATTTTCTTGTGATGAATCTCTGAGTCACATCTGCATGGGTTTCCCTGTCACCACTTTACTATTTGGCTGTATTTCAACTGCACCTGCAAAGTCTGATAACTAAGCCTAAACACAACTATCAGCACATCAGAAAGATTGCTTATATTTTTTAGCTGGGCTTTATTGTTCAACTTGCAGTTTCATCATTACAGCATGTCACCAGTACCTGTAATTCCACAATTCATCTCGGAGAACTTGCTTATTGTGGTGTATTGCACTCTTTTTCCTCCTTTTGTCGACTCTTGAATTATTACTTGACCATTTCCTTTGTCGACTGGGTTTGGCTATAGCTGTATGAACTAACAGTTGTCTTTGTTGGGTTGGTGTACAAGCTTTTTCTGAGAGCAATCTCCTGGGACAATTGTTTTGTGTGACCCAGCACTGCCTGATGACTCTGGGTGGTCGTTGTGAGTCGTGGGGTGGCCGGCGGGATATGAGCTACCCCTGGGAATTCCTGGGGAATGACCTCATGATCTGTCACCGGAGAGAAACATGAAGGCACCCCCACTGACTTCTAGTGGCATCAGCCATCGGACAAAGGTCAGAAAACGATAGATCAAAGGAATCCTTAATTTTGGTCACCGTATTATTTGGACTGTTCATGAGGGTCAAGTTTACATTTATTGTCTACTTTACCCTTTGAACATTATTGTAAATAAATCATTCTCAAAGATAAAAGCTACAATGTGTTTCAAATGTACAAGTTTTTTTCCATATATTGTATATTCATACAATATAATGTATAGTGTAAAAAAGAAAAAAAACGAAAATAGCTTCAGTTAAAATATGTTCAGGTATCAGGCATTACTTATGTTTTAAAAACACTATCTGGAATTCCAGCACTCAAAAATGTGAAGCGTGACCACATATCCATGTTGCTAGGCAATAGGAGACACTTTAGAGTTGCCATAGTGACATTTGACAATGATGTCGAAGCCCTGTTCACCTCTTTTCTCTCCCTGACAAAAAAAAACTGGAATTAGAGTGCTTTTATTGTGCCGCCACACAACTGTCCCGAGTCCCAGTGTGACTGGAACTTAGACAATAGAGGAGATGGCATCTACTATATTTGTCTGCTGCGATTTTCCTAGAAAATAAACAGCTGGCAAAAAATAGGATCCCATCAGTAAAGTACATTCGATGTAATTTCTTCTGGCTTTTCTGATCCATTTGGCCCTCATATCCAGAAGTTTTCAAGTAGATTTTCACAAACTTCCTACTAAGCAAGAGAGTCCTCACTAAAACGTATGTGGGTGCGTGGAGGGATAAGATGCGACAAGAGTCAGCACCCGACTATTTTCAGCAAAGTCATCATGAAGGGGGAGAAGTTAGGATGATTGCTAGGATTCCTGAGTGACAGGGGCCCTAAAAAATTTGGAACATAATTGCATTGGTCTGGGTTGGGGACCCAATATCTCTAGTGGCACCCCTGGTTATCACATACCATTCCATCCTTGATGAGTCAGCATATTTCACACATGGTAGCTACTAGCAACTAGCAGATCTTTTATGTAATACGTGGTTATTCAATAACGTTATTGTGTTTTGGCTTAAGGGATCATAAAGTTTTTAGCTTTACAATCTGTTAACCAAACTGTTACTCACTATTAAGGTGAATCTTAACACCAACTGAAATTAGTCAAATTACTTTGTGAGGACGTATATGTGTCATTACCAAATCAAGTGTAATGTGTTTCTTGATAGACTCGTAATTTATACCTCTTACCCGATTAAAAATTTATTAATATTTAATGACATCCCTCTAGATTCTGAGTAACTGTCACTTGGGTGAAAATTAACGTGAGTTTGAATACTATAAGCCATAGGATTTAAAAATACACAAGTCATCACAAATTCACCTGATAGCTGAAATACTTCGGACAAATGACTTTTTATTTCTACAGCTGAATTTAATAATGTCGTGAGGTTAACATCGGGATACAAAGAGAGAATGTTTAAGACAAAACAATGTAGAGACAATGCTTAACTAAACTTTAAATACATATGTATAACTAATTATTAAGTGTTCTCCTTTAATCTCGTATTTGGACAACTACATTGGAACAAAATACTTTACTTCAATCTGTGCATTTTCTGTGTTTGTCCAAAACATACTGTATTTCCAACAGGAGACACAACACAAAAATGAAAACATGCAGTACAAAAACCGTTAACAAAAAACAATTTGCTACTACACACATTGACGACATACGCATAAAAACGTATGTAAACGTTAATACAGAAGCTCTTACAAAGGTACTCTGTAATCAATAAAACAAAGTACAACAGTAAACTACGTAAATGCCTAATTGCGTAGGTGATGGCACAGTTTACATCCTTTCAAATCACTTGCTTTGTACTGTTTTCTTAGTCCGAACTGAGGAGGTCCCCCAATTTCTCCAGTTTTCACAACAGTACTCTTAAGTTTTCATCTTCATTTTGTACATAAAGTCTTTTTCTTTGGGATTCTGATCAGACTTCTTAAATTATAGGTGGACAAAAGAAGTTTCGTGGAAGCTGAATCAGAACACAGAGCTGTGCATTCTAAACGTAATTCTTTTTATCATAGTCCCCGTTCTGCATTATGCTTTTCGGCGGTGGGGGATATTTAACCGAGTAAGCGGTGTTTCTGTTCGGGCAGGAACAGCACAGTATGGCTCCCCCGGAGAGCAGGAGCGCAGTGGCTGCCCATCCGATGTAAATCGAGGCTCCAATCTCTCGTTTTTGTCCCATCGGGACGTTCTGGTCGTAGAATGTCACAATTATATTATTAGCGATCCAACACAAAGGCACCAGGACCAGCAGCCCGCTGATGATGTAAGCGACGCCGCCAGCGTTCACGACCCTGGCTTTCAGCACTTCTGTCTTGATACAGTTGGTACACTGCGCGCCGGCGACGGTGATCATCAACCCTACCGCGCCCATCACCGATGAAATAACGGTGAGGGCCCGGGCGGTCTGTATGTCTGTGTTTAAGGCAAGCACCGAGTCGTACGTCTTGCATTGCATCTGTCCGGTGCTCTGGACAGCGCACGACATCCATAGTCCGTCCCAAATGTTCTGAGACACAACGATGTTGCTCCCAATGAAGGCTGTCACTTTCCACATGGGCAGACCGCAGGACACCATCACCAAGAGAGTACCAAGGACGCACAGTCCTAAACCAAGGGTTTCTACACAAGCAGAAATCATCTTATCACTCACTTCTTATCGACTATTTCTTGTTTCTTCTTCGACTTCTGCCTTTTCAATCAGGTCCTCTTCTTGCCAATACGCTTTCAGAGCAAGCGAGACTTAATTGCAGTTGATTAACCGACCGCGCTGGTTTTAACTGCACATAGTTCTCTTACAAATATTTGACTGGTGCTGCAGATCTGCAGATCACTTTAGGACAAGGCTAAGAGTCCTGACAGAGCAGTCGTAAGAAAGCCTCGGGGTACTTAGACGCCTCAAGGATGATTTCTACGAGTATTAAACGAGGAGCAAAAACTACGGGCCAATTAGAAACAGCCGCATCCAGGCGCAGCCAATGAGACGGCAGAGAATTAAACTGGACGGACAAAGGGAAGCGGCCGTGCGAGAAACAACAGTTACTTACGAGTGAATAGAGCGGGGGAGCGCAGGAAAAGACAACAAACGGACAGCTTTCCTGGCATTTCAAAACTGAAAACCTTTCTCCCATGGAGGACCACACTCAAATCTAATGCCGTAGCTAAAATTGCACATAAAATTCACGCTAAAGAAAATATACAAGAAATACTTGAAAAAACACTGCAGATTACATAACTTAAATAACACGAGAAAAGGGGCGACGTATAAAGTAATTAGGTTTAGATTACTCTAAGCATCAGACGCTAAAATGTAGTTTTCTGTCCACAGTATATCCACATGTTATTTTTCTGGAAGCGAAACACTATTCTTAGAAACAATCCAGCGGTGTCCCCTCTGGAATCAGATTTGGTTACTAGGCTGTCTGATGTGGATTTCGGTCCACGTGTAGCCTATAATACCATTGAATTGCACAAAATTTCTGTTGTGCAAGCAATGTGTGCCCACGGCATTGGGGTAAAAATTTAATTGTGCATTCGACAAGTAAACTTTGATACAAAATTGGGATTTGACTGTAACAGTTACATTGTGCAAGAGATTCTGATATCCTTCGAAGTGGCTGCACTGCAATACAAGGTTATTTTTCAGATAGTTTAAACATTTAAGATTTTTCTTGTAGATGGACTGCTGGGTTTAATGAGCATTGAATGCATTTAGGGTCAAAATACAAAATGAATGCGTTCCTATTGCGGGTCTGTGAGGGTGAAACTAGCTCCACTTGCAGGACAGTGATACAAACATGCATCAGTGAAAATACGAACGCAAGTGAAGCCCCCACAATCACCCTTCGTAATTACAGTAGGCCTAGATGCCTCCTTTTTCCTATCCGGACATTAATGATTAAAAAAATAAACACTGCGTTTAAAGGAAAATCCAAGAGAATGTGAATTTCAACAGATTGGACCCATAACAGGATACAGGTGCAAAGACCACTAAAAGAGGCAGGGTTTTCTTTCGTAGCTCATGCTTAATGCTGAGACTGGTCTCGACAGTATAAACGGACAGCATGTGTGTGGTATTTTTGTGCTTCACAAAATCAAAAAGAAAATGTAACTGGTGACTGGACTTTGTTTTTATATAGTGACTTTATTCATTTGTAATTACAAGAAATGTATAGCCATGTTATAGTATATAGTTATAATAGTTACAGTAAAGGCATTTCTGTATAATTAGTACTACCCTGTCTAGATAGCGTATACCATGTTTGGACGGTGTCCTGTGACGTTGTAACATGCTGGAAGCGTGTCCTGTTAGGAAGTTATCGTTGTTCCCTGGAAAAACCCATGGACAAAGCGGAGATCACAAGAATGAAGGTTGCGTGTCTTGCAACTGTACCATTTCCCCATTGGAGAGGAATGACGTAAATGTCCAATCAGCATGGGTGAACCCCCCCCCCCACACACACACACACACACACAAACTACACACATCTTGATCGGCTTCTTAAGAAACAGTTCCTCGTTTTCCTGGATGATAATCTTAGGTGACGAATTAACCCGTCATAAAAGACGTAACATTTATGCTATTATTTTAGATTGTAAAATCTATGTAAAATCAATGTCAAAACATTAAATCTCGGAAACTGAATTGAAATACTTGTTTTAACAACAACAACAACAACAACAATAATAATAATAATTATTATTATTATTATTATTATTATTATTATTTCTACAATCTAAAAACGTAATAAAAAGTTTTGAAACATGGTCACAAAAATATATGAAATTATGACTACTCCAACATAGCAAAAATAAATAAATAGATAAAAAAAAAATAGATAGATAGATAGATAGATAGATAAGAAGCTGACTGGGAACTTTTCAAAATATATATATAGAAAATGGGAACTTTATTTTAATCAAAAAGAATTTAAGAATGACCGAAATATCAGATAGCAAAATTTTATGAAACGCTTGGATATTTTGCTTTAATCTCAATCTAAAGGAATATGTTTTTGTGACAATTATTTCATTTTATGTTTCAATTTCCAGATTGCCGCACAAATAATAAACAGTATTTACACAGCAAAACCAGCAACAACTTTTACGTGAGAGACATGATAAGACTTCCATCAATCCATCCATCCATCCATTTTCTGTAAATGGTTGTCCAATTCAGGGTCGCAGCGGGACCAGAGGCTATGGCTAAGGGCGAAAGGCAGGGAACAACTCGGCATGGGGTGCCAACGCGTCACAAGGGACGAGACATTAGTTTTACAATTTCATTTTCAACTGTGAGTAACTTTAATTCAAACCGAGGTAGGTCAACTTATTCCACTTCTTATTCTGCGCCTTTTTATTTCATAATCTGTGCTTTTTTCACGGCACAAAAGAAAACCACTTTGAAAGAAAACGTCTCTTGCATCTCATACAAAGTCCTTTTTTAGTAACAGTAAAGTGCGACAACGGAATGGATTCGTAATGCATATTTACACACGCTAATGCTAATTTTGCTAGCGCTTGATGCTAATATAACCCGGCGATTCTTGCAGGCACGCTAATGGATATTAGCACGTAGTAAATCATGATGTACACCTTGTGAACAGTAAATAAGTGTCTCTTCAGTTTTATGTCACTATCGCCCTCCAAATCTGGCAACGCCTTTACTGAGCCGACCCTTCTGCAGTGGAAAATGGAAGCGAGCTGGAACCGCAATGTAACTATACTGTCTCTTTTAGGTACGGTTTAGGTACGGCCTGGTTTCTGTATACCAGTGGAAAAGCGCCACTTGAGGAGTAACCAGAAGCAATGGTCTTTATGCGTTTGGCTTGTGAGTCATTCAGTTTGCCTTGCTGATGAGTGTGCCCGTAAAAGTGCCCTAATCCAGCCATCTGTCCCAGTCTCACCATCTAGCAGAGCCTGTGTTTTTTATGGTTGGTATTGGAAATATTACTGGGGGTCCAGCAGTTTTGTTGATCTTCTTAAAAGGGAAGTGATTTGTGGGATTAGGAAAGAACATATGACATAATAAATGTCATATTAACTCGGGAGAGAAGGGACGGCCTTGCACCTTGCACGTCACAATGCCTGTCACATGGGCTGGCACTGTTTTTCAACTCTAAGGTGTGACTCATCCAGAGAAACAGAGTGTTTTGTACACAAATTCCCTCATGGGACATCAGTGGGCATGAGATTTGCTTGGTGAAACAAAGCAGATATCCCACAATATATTGGGATTGAATTCGACAGAATGTGTTGACCGTTCTGACCTCTGTCACACTGCCCACCCTCAGGCAATCGTTATCCAAGAACTCCCCCATTCTTAAGAAATACATTTTGGAGCATTGGTAATACACTGTATTGTCCCCCGTAAAGCTTAATGAAAAAAGCCCTACAGGGTGGCTTTTCCACTTCCTTGCATTGACCCCTCACTTTAGCCCCCTCTCCCCCCCTTAAGACCACCTCCCCATCCTTTTCTCTCCAAATGCCACTCACCTGACAGACCCCTCTGTTGCACAAATGTGTGTATAGTCTGTCAAGGGTCACAAAGCATGGGGGGGAGGGGACCAGCTCTGGTGTTAATTGCAAAGCTATGACATCACAGAGTGCTGCCCGGGTACAAAGGGGTGGGTATGTCGTAAGCATCCCTTGTGATTTGCTATTTTCCTCTCTTCATCTGAATTCTATGAGTTGGTATGTAGTAAAGAAAGTATTCTCTATTTTAAAACAAGTTTCCAGCTGTTCAGATGTGTGTATATGAGTACATAAAAGGTTTTCAACAGTTAATCCTCTCTATTGACTGCTGTGTGGAAACTCAGTGCCCTCTTTTATACATTGACAAGTGTTTAAAGCCATTTGGTCAGTGCAGGTCCACAGGAGATGAGCACGACAATTCATGAGATATTTCCATTGATCTGGGCAAACCTACAGTTCAAAATCTGCAGTTACTCTTAATCATCTCTTAATGATGATGAGGTCATAGTATGACTTGATGAGCATTCATCCTTTTGGAAATGAAGAGTTTTATCTGAGGCAGAGAATGATGTGCTAATTGGCTGCCAATTCAGAGAGTGTAAACTTGAAGTTTAATCCTGCTTTGTTAACTTATCAGCAAAGATAACAAATGTATTAGTTCTAGGAGGAGAAACATTTGTGTTCCATAGCCCAGAGGAAATGTTCACTCCCCAGTTGGGTGTTATCATCTGTGTAGAGGATTGTGAGGGGGTTCAAATCACTTTATGTGTGCAGGTGAGTGACACGCGTGTGCAGAAGTCTCACAACAGCAGCAACAAAGCGCAATCAAAGAGAAAATTACCAGTTCACTCAGTCCACTGGATATGCTTTTGAGAAAATGTCTGTGGACTGAGTGAGTTTTGGTTCCCAATACTGTAATACGATCAAGAAGCTTGACTTTAGGTCAATGGTGGTCGTATCTCACAATTAACTAAACATGGACTGAGTGAATTTTGGAAATTTGCTCTTCTGATTGGAAGTATACAAAAATAGTCAATATTATCAATACAGTAACAATAAATAGCATGCAATTTTAGGGACAAATACAATAAACACCAAGAATAGTAATATTGCAATAGGTAAATGGATTTATTGACCAGAGATCAGCATTCTGGTGGTCTGGTGGTGAAAACTGTCCCTGAGCCTGCTAGTTCAGGCCCTCATACTGCAGTATTGTCTGCCTGACACTGTCCCGCAGCCTGCTGCTTCAGGCCCTCATACTACAGTACCGCCTGCCTGACACTGTCCTGCAGCCTGCTTGTTCAGGCCCTCATACTACAGTACCGCCTGCCTGACACTGTCCTGCAGCCTGCTGCTTCAGGCCCTCATACTACAGTACCGCCTGCCTGATAATAGTAATGTGAACACTTCATAGCTCAGGTGACTGGGATCTTTAATAATCTTTACGTTAATTATATGTATGAGCCACCTAGGTAGCAGATCACAGTCCTGCTACAGATGGAGGTCAATGTTTTAGACTGGGATGGTTGGCAGTGTAAACTTACATCCCATACCTATATATTTCTTTAGGCTGTTGACTGTTTAATTCTTGTCTTTCCCAACACAAGCCAGTCTATTAAGATACAGAGAAGAAAATACAGCTTGTTCCAAGAACAGATCGAGGGAATCTGCTTAGAGAGGTAAATTACTCTGTATTGTTCTGTAAATGAAATTTGCCGCTTAGAATTAGGCTCAAGCATTTCAATGACTCTTTGACTAGTGTATACTTTTTTTCTTAACTAAATAGGTCCAGATAGTTATTTTTAGATTCAGAAAAGATAGAACTTTATTGATCCGAGAAAGAACAGTTATACAGTTACACGATGTTGCTTAAAATTCGGAACTGAACTGAAGTATAGTGGCAGAACTAAAACTCACACCATCCAAAGTCATTCTTGGTTGTCTGGTAGTACAATATTCTGCTTAATGCCTTGGTGATTACATGGAATTTAGGTCCCTTTCTTTTTCAAATTTCTGGCTTCCTTGGTATCTTTTCAGACCAATTTCCAGTCTCCCTCCTACGGACTCAGTCCCCTGGTGTTTCCTTTGATTTCTGGGGGAGCCACCCACCCTTCCAGGAGTTTGTGTAACACTGGGATGCCACTTAAGTCCAGTAAAAATGACTACCACCTTCCTTTCCTTTCACATCTGACTTTCAGCTAGGACTCTGGGGACAAAAGGCAGGCCCCCGTCTTTGGATGGCTTCTCATAAAGGGGTGGCCATGTGACTTGCATTACTGGAACACTGCCGGTGTAAAGGGAAATCCTAAAGACCTAAAGGCGCACCATGAATACGGCACAGTGTGTTGGTCTCTGATTGTGTTTATGATTGGTCAGCTATGGTTACCTCACTGCATATGGTAACTACATCTGATCTACTAGGGTGTGCATTGTCACAACAACGAGCCACAGGGGGCTAAAACAATGAAATGGCTGGCCTGAGAAACCAGGGTCAGCCAGTGTTCCTGAAACAGAGTCCCATGCTAGGTTCTGCCAGATGATGCTGGGAAGGGAGCCAACAGTTAAGCAGGATGACATCCAAACAGAAGTAGACCAGTGTCCTATATTTTGTTGAAGCTGCATTTACGGACTTGCTATCTTAAGTGCTTGCTGGTAAAGCTTAACGTGTTAGCCGACGGTCTACACATAATCCCTCCCTGCGAAATGTCCTGTCGAAGCTTGTTGGGAAGATGATGGGGAAACCTCTTCCTCATTGGTGGATGTTTTTGCTTGTGCCTGACTTGCCCATGCAGTAACCAACCTCTTGTTGCTACTCTGGAAGAATATTTGCAGGCCATCTGGTCCACAATGTCAACTGAAATATTTGTAGCAGAACTGTGGTGCTTACTGGTTGTCATCTTCTGAGAGTTGCAGTTCTCATGGTATACTGAGCAGTAGCATGTTGTACTTTGCCTTGCATTTGTATTATGTGAGAGCATAGTCACGAGTCAAGAGTCTTCAGTATTAGGGATGATTACAATGAACTGCTTATTCTTAGGAGACTCTGTGATAGTCCTCTCCCATTTTTATTCAAACCAGGCTTCTCATCTGGTTCTTTTCTGTTTCCCTTCCTTGACCAGGTTTTTGAAAGTGACGTCTCCTTTCAGCAAAAGAAACATAATTTCCAAGTTTGTGATGAATGGCACATACACTCACCTAAAGGATTATTAGGAACACCATACTAATACGGTGTTTGACCCCCTTTCGCCTTCAGAACTG
>JAAGVU020000113.1:30474406-30509293 GCA_011763525.2 Mormyrus iriodes
AGTTTTACACCAACATAAAGATCATTTAAACATCATCTTCTTTGGCTGCCTAAGACTTTTGCACAGTACTGTATATATATATAGATAGATAGATAGATGATCAAAATTTTATTGGATGTTCATGCATACTGACCAGGCATAATTAGTACTGAAAGAAGGGTTTAAAACTTAAGTAAAATTTAAGGAGACCCTGATTAATCCCCCCTACTTTTGAGGGGAAAAAAATAACAAAACTTTGATAAGTAGCATCCTTAGATAGGGTTGGGTACCATGATGTTTGAATGCCTCAAACTGTGTCGATCATCATGAACTACACATAGCACGAGTTTGCTGCAGGAGTCCCTCACATGTGCATCCCTCTGTCTCCCTTTATCTCATTTGTAGGTATACAGAGTAAAGTGTATGCATTTCTATTACCCTATACATGTCTTTAAAATTTTTCACTTCCACGATGACTACCAATTTAACGAAGGATAAGTAATATTTGTGACTTCGCACATTCAGTTTATATTCAGTTGTTGCGGGTTTTGCATACCGAACAAGTTTAGAACAGAGCTGCCTTATATTGCGCCGGATGCAGTTTTGGTCACACAGTGGTATGCAGTACAGGAAAAAAGTAACTCAGAAAAGAACAAGATCTGTCACAATGTTCTTTCAAATAGCAAGCAATGTAAGTAGATATAAATGCTATACAAGCTTAATCTATGCCAGGCCTGTGCTGGATGCAGTTGTCAACATAATTCTTCCCATATCTCTGATAGGCTGATTTATGTTACTGCAACAATGACAATTACTTCATCCAAGTCTGACCTAATGTTAAATGATGTCTGTTAGAATAAAGTTATAAATTTATGAATGTTTCCTCACATAATATGTAGCATTACAGTATACTGGGGAGCAGTAAACTTGCAATAAATTCAAGAGAAATCTGTTGTGTATGCTACTGTCTAATAGGCCATTTTGGGGTGATTGGCAATTCTGTACCTGACAACACTGTAACATCGTATGTATGCAGGCCGGTGTCGATCAAACCGTGTAGTATATTAAATCACACCGAATGCCTCATCATGCATGGCTCGATAAGTTTAAGAGTTGAGACCTTTTTCCCATTGTTTGGTCCCCCCCCTCCCACTTCAAAAATGTCTTTTCCACCCTTGGATAAAACTCCATTTCACGATTTAGTTACTCTACAGCCTTTCGGCCTTTTAGCGAATAGGTATAAACTAGTTATCAAGCCCTGAGTGTGCGAGGAAGTTGTTCAGTTAAGTGGTGTGAGTCCGGCATTCCCTCCCCGAAAAGCCTAAAAACACAAACACCGAAAGTGTCGATGTGGCAGAGCATGTTGGTGTTCACATCTTCTGCAGCTCACAGCAGGAGCTCACTCACCGCTTCATGGTGCTGGTCTCACACCAGAAGAATAGAAAGTACTCCCACCCCTATTGTGCCTTACTGGCAGGGAATCAGGTTTTACAGAACAAGCAATAAAGGTTACAGAACAAACAATCAAGCTTTCCGGTGATATGTTATGCTGAAAAAATGCTGATCAGCACAGTGTTTGCGGGGCTGTTGTACAGCAGAATGTCTCCTTTTTTTGAAATACTGGCTTCCTACTTGATGCTAATGGAATTGGAGTCATTACTCTTCCAGGAGAGAAGGACTCACACCATTTCCTTCTAAAAAGATTTAAGATTTAAGAAGTTTATTGTCATATACACAGTAAAGAACTTGTACATGTTAGAACCATGTAACGAAATTCTTACTTTGCTTGCTCACCCTTTGAAAAAGATGTAAAAAAATAGAATAAATTATAAAAATTTATAAAAATATAAGAATCACTCGATAAAGTGCACAGTGCTAAATGACATACACTTCTATGCTAAGGGGTTAGAGTGTAGAGCTGCACTATTTTAATAAAAGATGAAAAACAACTAGGTCACATCTGCACCAATCTTTAAAGAGAACTGAAATGGCAAAAAGACACATTCCTTCACAACAAATTCCTTTGTCGTCTTAGCTATAAGTTTACAAAGGCAGTGTAAATCAGAAATAAACAATGATTTAAATAGACTTAATCATTAACAGTATGTTCCTGCATACTTTCAATAGTGTGTGAAGTATATTTAAGTATGTAGAAAAGCATACTAGTATAGGTTGTATGTACTTATGTAGGGCCATTGAGAGCCAAGCAAATGACAGAATCATTGTTTGGAAGTGCCTGAGTGCCAGGCTGTTCAAATCATTTTGTCAGTCCCCCAAGACAGTGGGCAGTAAACAGCTGGGGAGACAGGAGGCGGGAGATGCCCCAACCCCTCAAGCAGATGCTGTTTGTCCACGGAAGGAGGGAACAATGGCGGGAATGCATGGCCCGACTCGCGCCGCTCGTGGGAAGGGGACGTCGCGCGAATGAGTGCCACGGCACGGAGCCGTTCCCTCGTGATCATTCAATTGTTCAGCCCTTTGTCGTGGCTGACCCCCCCTTACCCCTGACCTCCCACTCTTTTGTCGTCTCAGGCCTCCCAGCCCTTGTGTTGGCCTGGGCTGGGGGTGCGGCATTGGGCTGTTCCAGGAAGGTAACTGGCCCCAGCAGTTGTAATATTTCACTCCGGTTCTCTTGGGCCTTCCCACCATTGTTCCCTGCTGAGTTTACAACCCCAGGATTCCCAGTGTGGTGCACTCAGGCATGCTCTCACACATTACCTACTGGCTTTCTTTGCCCCACAAACAGTGGCTTACGCACTGACACTTCTGCCCCTATTGTATGTATACTACTATGTTTTAGGGCAGGGCTCTTTCAGCGGAGCAGTGAAGCTGACCTGAGCTGAGTTGAGCTGAGCTGAAAAAGCCACTCAAAGCTGCTAACAGTATAAAGCCAATTCTTGTTCATTCTTTGCGTGTGAAAGGCGATTGGGCAGCAATAGCTCACCTCTCATGGGTTTTACCAGGTACCAGTTTGAGTTCTGTTTGACTCCATATTTACACCATAATGGTGCCAAGGAAATCTACCCACTTCTTCCTTCAAAAATCCCAGTGACCCATAGCTCTGTACACTGACATAAAGAAATTAGTTTTTTACAATTACATTTCTCGCTTATAACATATAAAATAAATTGTTAACACTTTACTTGACTTTACTATAACATACTATTATGCTATTATTTATGTGTTAATTAACCACAAACTCTTAGTTATATACTGATCTCGTGTTAATTCATCATTAATGAATTGTGACACATGCTTTATCTCAAGCAGCTACTGTATTTGTTACTTTTTCTGTCAATTCTGTGAACCTTTGTGAATTACTGAAGGAACAAGTCATGAATAACACAAGTGAAATACTGATGTTGTGTTTGTTCATCATTAATAAATTGTGATGCATCTTATCTCAAGTAGCAACTATATTTGTTTATGATTTATTTGTTATTAGTAAGTATCTGTGCCCTGTGAAGTAGCGTTACCAAGAAATTCTACCTTCTTCAGTGGTACTCAACAGCTCACAGGCCTTGAACCTGAATGTAGAGTTGCCAGTCTTAAATATGTGATTTTACTGACAAAACTGTTTGTAACGACGAGCCATTTTTCCTGATATCCTCAGGTTTTATAGACAGTAAAATTTATTTACGGACAGGGTCAATTTAATACAGACTGTCCGTCAATTTACGAACGGTGGGCATCCCTGTCTGAGTCATTTTGACTTACTGATTAGTGATTTACTTGGTCGCTTTACTCCCACATCATCTTGCTCCTTGTTTTCTGGTCCCAGGCTGAACATTAGCGTCTAGGCTCGACTGCCCAGGTTTCACCTGGAGACCCCTAGTGGCTCTTGGTGGACAATATTGAATGTAACCTTTGGCACAGGGCCAGAACATCTGTAGAGGTCAGAGAGACAAAGAGACATCTTCCATGGTCCATTTTTCGCTGTTGCGCTACATTTTTCAGCCGGCATGCATCCCAGCACATTTTTATTAGGTCTTTCACAGCCTATTGTGCCCTAGCACCAACGTCCTGTTCCTGCTTTAACAGCAAACCGCAAGTCCCTCTTCAAATGTGACATCAAAAATGTTCAGCATTTTCAGAGAAAGGTGTTCTGGTGCAATTTATTGTAGTGAAATAATATAAAAATATTACATAGCACCTTTACTATATTTAGCTGAAAAACAGTTTATTTTGGCATTCTGATCAACCTAATTCACAGAGCAAGTTTGGGGGTGATTTAGAAGGTTTGCCTGCTGGTGGATAACAGCTGACCCATGCATCACTGAGGGAGAAGGTTCTGGAGTTTGCACCTTGTTTTCATTTCTGCAGTTGCCGCGGTGACGGTCATTCCAATCCGAAACCCAGAGACTCCAGTACCCAACAGCTCAGCCTAATTAAATATTTCCCTGGAATAGTGCTTACCTATCACATTCCACTATTCACACACAGGCTTTAAAGGATCCCATTTTTCCAAAGTAATTTACAGGGCACTTCTACTTTTTCCCAGCATTATTATTACAGAAGGCATTCTGGTTAATCACCTTCTCGGGGATGAAAGGGCGTCAACATCTTTTTCACCTGAAAGAGACTCTTGCAAATGTCCATGACAGAACCAGAACAACAGTAGGAGTTCCCTGGTTTTCTGTTGCCCTTCCTAAAAAATAAGCTTTGGCCTTTTCACTAGACCTGAGAGAAACCTCTGGGGGTCCAAAGTGGACTTGAATCCCCCTGACCCAATGATTATGCAGAAGTGTACCGATGCTGTGCAAATAAAGCTACTTGTTGGTATCACAATGTTGTACTGGATAAGATTTGGTCTTCAAGATGGAGGAATGGACTCGTCAGGGGTCAAGGAGCAGTAGGTCTCTTCTGGAGTGGCCAACACTGAGTTCCAGACCTGGCCTGACAAAATATTTTTGGAATGAACTGAACCACAGAATTACTGCAAAGCCCAGGTGGACCTTACTAATGCTTTGAAGGGAGAGCAGGCTGGAACGTCTACTAGAAACGAGTCTTCTATATTGTATTGAAGTAGCCACCAAGACCAAAGGCTTTGCGAGATTATAATTATAATACATTTACCTATTTGGACCCACTTAACGCTTAAAAATGAACATTTCAGGACACAGATTTGTTTATATTTTAGAGCACTAAATGAGTCTGGCTTAGTTTTCTTGTAAATGGAGATAAATGCATCCACTTCTCAATCTACATCCCAAGACATTATTTTATATTGGATAGCAAATCTGACCTAGTTTCCTTAAATGCTCATAGTTAAAACTAAAGTCGTGGGTTACTCAAAATATCCTGTAAATCTCTTGTTGCACTAGTCAGATGTCCTGAACCTGTAGTTAATAGACCCCGAGGGACATAAACTGCTCAGTTATGGAGTAAAATTAAGGCAAAATTCAAGAGCAAAAAAATCAAACAGTGCACGTGGCATTAAACTTGAAAAAAATAGGTTGGTGCTTAAAATTCTGAATGATTTGAATCAAAAAAAATTCTTGGCAAATGTGATTTATAATAAACTAAAGATATTTTACAATGAATTCACTGAATTCAAATATGGTTTCATTATTAATCAGCGGCAGGTACTATATTTGAAACTGTACCATGGTTTTCATTCTTAGGCATATAAAACATAATGTGTGACCATCACAAGGCATGTGATGCCTAAGATCGATGATGTTCTGGAGAGGGTGTACGACTGCCAAAGGGTCACCACCCCTGAAGTGAGTAATATCTTGGCACGTGGGTAATAATAGAATGGTGGAACATCGCTTCTCTTTTCTGGCTCTACTCCAGTTTCACCAATCATTTCTCTGTAAGCTTTAGAAATGCATGAGTAAGATTTATCTCATATCCTATGTCAAACAAATTACAGTAAAGGTCAGTTTGGAAATCTTCCTTTTCAAATTATAGTGCCCAGAAATGCCCACAATACTGCTGTTATTGTAATGGTCAATCATGGCACTGGATTAAGGGCAACCCTGCCAATGACAAAAAGTTATCACTGAGGGGCACTTTGGCTTCAACTGTGTAATGAGCATTGGGCAAACAGAAAAGCAACAAAAACAAAAGTAGGTCACATGATCAACATGACAATGCTGTTCAATTGATAATATCCTTAAGCATGACTATATGGGACACTGCCGACCTAAGCCTTTAGCAGGATGGACCACTCTATCTTAGATGTTTGTGACCCTTGCTGATGAAAATAAAGCCATTTTTCTTTCATTTTGCTAATGCTTTCAAAGACTCCAGACCACTGACAATGCTCAAGAAAGTTTACCATGGGCATATTCTGTGAATTCACAATAGGTATTGCTTCAGTGTTGTGTGTTTTGTCTGCAGCTCCTTAAGGAGTACGTGCACAGGGCAGCGTGGATGTAGCCAAGTTTGGACAGTGCTGGAGACATGCCCGACCGCCACACTTTCCGCCTTGATATTTATTTTCAATGCCGCCACATAACAATGTCCCGATTGCCAATAAGCTTATCTAGGTTGAAGATTGCATTGAATTTGCGTTGTGTCAACAGTCCGGAGCCAAAGCATTGCTTTTCTTTGGAAAAAATCGAACATATTTCCAAGTTCCTGCCTCAGTCAAAACTGTCCATTCAGATTAAAAAAACTTCCCAACAATGACAGGAAAACAATTTTTATATAGACTTTTTGCATTATAGTACGACACAGTGCAACATGACTGGCTGAAGCTTTGATGTTCACGGAAAGAAATTCCTTGTCTATGTTTTAGAGCACTTTGAAAGAGCTGTCCAAGCTATTTACAAAGTTCAGAGCTTGTGACCTGGAGTTCCATGAGCTGTGTGTCTGTCATCTTCACACAGTACTTCAACCCTGCATACTTGCTGTTTGGCACTTTTGTCAGTTTGTGTATGTAACTTTGTATTGTTATGGATCTCTAACCGCTCAATCCATTAGATTTACTCTAAAGGACGTCTTTAAGTTTGATTAAAGTCTGAACCGGAAGCTGTGGGTTTGGTCAAGGTTTGGTTCTTTTTATGCTGCCTTTTTTACAGCTGGTTACATTGTTAGTATGCTGCCATCTGGTGGCAAAGTGCACAAACAACCACATCAACTGCTATTAAAGGTTAAAAAGTAGTATAAAAACTGTAAGTATAGCGTAGTGTTGGGCTAGTTTTTGAAAATGTAACAATTTCAGCAAGGCAACTAGAAGAGAGACACAAGCAGTTTTTGGTGTGTTCAAAAGTAAAATTCATATTAGCAGAATTGGTTTGAAGAACAGGTGTGATGACGGACTGGTGCTTGGGAGCTGGCATGATCCTAGGATTGGACCCTTGGGGGGACACTTTCAGTCTTAAGTAATATGGAATGCCACCCACCCACCCCCAATCAGCACAATAAAATTAATGATAAAAATTAGAGAAAAATAATAACTTGTATGAAACGTGCAAAAAAAAAAGACAAATCTCCTAATGAATTTCAAGAATTTTTTAGGGGGACTGTGGCAAAAATAGGATGGCTGAAAGCTCCCTAAATAAGGTCTAGAATCGCCTATGAAAATGTCTAATTGAAAAATCAAGTGCCGTGGTCAGACAAAGGTTTAATCAAACAGGTTGTTACATGGTACTGCTAGCCAGGCTCAGAGTCAAAAACAGACCCCAGCTGGACACACGAAAACAGACTCTAATAATATCACAGCTTGGAGACACTACGGAGACTGAGACAAGACTTTGCAATGAGCTGAGGTTTCAACACATGCTTGTATCCTCAGAGATTCTGCTGAACCAGTAATGTATGACGCTATGATGCTTTTAGACCCCCAGGGTGGGCTTTGTGTACACATCAACACTGTCAGAAAAAAAGATTACCAATTTGTACCTTTGCTTGTCACGGGGGCTGTACCATCAGGGTTAAATGTACCCTTTAAGATACAGAAATGGAATATGAGGAACATTTTTGTACCATTAGTGGTACATTAATACTGTTAGTACCTTGGGGATGTTCCTCAGAGTACATTTCTGTACCTTAAATTAGACTAAAAGGTACATTTATCTACAGCTATAAGGTACAATTGGCAGACCCTTGAGGGTACAGGCCCAGTGTCAAGAAAAGGTACAAATTGGTAATCTTTTTTTCTGACATTGAAGGTGATCCAGTTTATTTGATTGAGACTTGAGTAGTGAAGTTCATGTCTTTAGGAGAAATTTATGCTCAAAGTTTTATGCATGTTTCTGTGTGTGCCTCGCAATTGCCTGGCATGCCATGCTGTATATATTCTGCCCTATACTTCCTGGCTTGGGCACCTTGCATACCATGACTCTGTAATAGATAAGGGGTTATAGAAGACAGATGGATCTAATACCATTAATCAGTGTCATGAGACTCATCACTAATATCTGTGATGGATTAACAAGTTCAGGGGCCCCTGGGGTATAGTTTCCGTAGGCCCTTTCTCTACCCTCACGAAACAACAATGCAAACAATTTACCGTAAAATAATTAAATAATAATAACAACTATAAGATAATTTCTACTAAGTCAAAGAGAATGTGGCGCTCTGTTAAAGGAGAGCAATCACATCAGAAGAACATCAAACCGTCAAGTTTACACTTTGAGATCAGTCATTTGCAGCAGCTAGAAAGGGCGCAAAAGAGACCTCACTGAAGAAACGCATATCAAAAGCGATATCCTTAAAACATTACACTCTGATCCAGTGCGTATCAACAGCATCCAAAACACTCAAGACACATTCCTTACCCTCACATGCATACCAAGACATTTTGGACAATTCAATGCTTTCAACTTAGTGGGAACAGTTTGGGGAAGGCCCTTTTCTGTTCCAGCATGACTGCGCCCTAGTGCTCGAAGCAATGGAAGAACTTGACTGGCCCACACAGAGCCTTAACCTCAATGCCATTTAACACCTTTGGGATGAACTAGAACAAAAATTACGAATGAGATCTTCACGTCCAGCATCAGTGCCTGACCTCACAAATGCTTTTCTGGATGAATGGGCAAAAAATCCCACAGACACACTCCAAAATCTTGTGGAAAGCCTTCCCAGAAGAGTGGCAGCTGTTATAGAGCTGTCTAAGGACATCAGAAACAAGATTGTTGACCTTCACAAAGGTGGAATGGGCTACAAGACCATCAGCAAGCAGCTTGGTAAGAAAGTGACAACTGGTGGTACAATTATTCACAAATGGAAGGAAGACAAAATAATTGTCAATCACTCTCAGTCTGGTGCTCCAATGAAGATCTTGTCTTATGCGGCATCAATGATCTTAAGAACGGTGAGGGCTAACCCCAGAACTACACAGGAGGAGCTTGTTAATGATCTCAAAGCAGCAGGGACCACAGTCACCAAGAAAACCACTGGTAACACGTTATGCCGTTACGGTTTGAAATCTTGCAGTGCTCGCAAAGTATCCCTGCTCAAGAGGGCCCATGTTTAAGCCTGTCTGAAGTATGCCAATGAATACCTGAATAATTCCAATGAGGCTTAGAAGAATGTGATGTGGTCAGATGAGACCAAATTTGAGCTGTTTGGCATAAACTCCACTCACCGTGTTTGGAGAGAAAAGAATGCGTACTATAACCCCAGGAACACCATCCATACCATCAAACACGGAGGTGGAGACTTTATGCTTTGAGGTGTTTTTCTGCAAATGGAACAGGACATCTGCACCACATTGAAGGAAAGATGGATGAGGCTATGGTGTGTAAAATCTAGGATGAGAAGCTCCTTTCTTCAGCCATTCTGAAAATGCATTGTGGGTGGGTCTTCCAGCAAGACAACATTAAGCAAAAGACCAAGGCAACAAAGGAGTGGTTCAAAAAGAAGCACATTAAGGTCATGGAGTGGCCTAGCCGGTCTCCGGACATTAATCCCATAGAAATTCTATGGGGGGAACTCAAGCTTCGTGTATCTAAGCAACAGCCTAAAAACCTAAATATTTGGAGATCTGCAAAAAGGAGTGGATGAAAATTCCTGTTGAGCTGTGTGCAAACCTGGTGACTAACTACAACAAATGTCTGAGAGCTGTGCTTGCCAGCAATGGTTACTCCACCAAGTACTAAAGCGTGTGTTCCAAGGGATCAAATACTCACTTCCTTAGATAAATGACAAATTGGTTTGTAACTGTTACATAATGATTTTTTTCTTCCTTGTTTTGTCGTAATCTATCTTTGCCTGTTAAAATAAACGTACCAGTAAAATGATAGACTTCTCATGTCTTCATTAATGGGTCAACTTAAGAATTCAGCAGGGGTCAAATAATTATTTCCCTCAATGTATATACTGCTGATTTTCATAATTCATTATTTTCTTTGTGGTATGTTTGAATATCTCCAATACACCAACATTTGTGTGGTGTTGTTACCTTAACGCATACTATAATAGAGTTCTGTGCATGACTGTGACAGATTATCGGTCATATTTCTGAAAAGTTCCCTAACAGAACAAAAGAATAGTAACCTCCAAAATATGGAGTTGTAATTGTTTAGTTTGCTGAAAACGCTTATTTTTTTCAATGATGCCAAGATTTCCAGTTAGAAAGTAAAGAAATTCATTCGTTCGTTCATTTTTCCATTCCTGCTTGTCCCATGCCGGGTTGAAAACATAGTCATTGCCCCTGCTTGGAATAACTGATCGTGGAATAACTACACTGTAAAGAGGTTGAAAATTTACAGTCATTTACTGGCAGCTGGATGCCGGTAGGTTACTTTGAAAAAGTACTGATACAGAAAAATTATTACTGTATTGCCATTCACAGCATTATTACCGTATTTGCATGTACAGTACTATTCCTGTATTTACAGTCACAGTATTTTCACTATTTTCATTTACAGTACCAATGCTTTGTCAATTTCAGTTTTATTACTGTTTTTAAATTACAGTATCACAATACTGTTTTTCAGTTATTATTATTATTATTATTATTATAATTATTGATACTTTATTGATCCCCATGGGGAAATTTCTCTTTACGCCTCCCCCAACTTGCTCTGTATAGCTCAGAAATATAGGAAAGGGGCATGCAACCTTTTTCCCCATCTGTTATATGCCATTTTAAATGGTCACACAAGCTGAGCAAATTGGGAGATCTATGCTCATATCGTTCAACGTCACAAATCACTGCATCCATTTGAGCAGGTCTACAGCTAACGTAATATTTATTTGGGTGTGTGTGCTTCTGTAACGCAATGAGTAAGCTGAAACAACACCACTTATTCAATTCAAGAAGGTTTTATTTGGGTTCTGGTAGCAGTGTACTACCTATGTCCGTATTATGTTACCAACTTTGCTCTGGACCGGAATGAGTCTTTCCCTCTCTCTAATAAAATAATACAGCAAAACCAAATTTGAGTGTGAAATAAAAAATAATCTGCATCAGTACGCCTTAACTGCGATTTGATCTTTGAGTTATACAAGTGGTCATAATATACAACTGAATTTCCTTCTACCTTCAAAACGAAACAAAAAAAGAAAAAGAATGTTATTAGACCAAAGAGAAGAAAAAAAACTGCGAGGTCTTGAAAACGAGGAACGAGGAAACAAGAAAAAAAAAAAAAAAGTTGGGTACCCAAAAAAAAAAATTATATTCAATACTCAGACTGTCCAAGGAAAAGGAACGGCAGTGTCCTTCCACTTTGTCAATATTACCGGGGCAGGGAACAGCGCTTCCTTTTGCCGGCGGCAAAAGGGTCATCCACAACAAACTCAAGAGCTTCAGGATTCAAAACACTCTGTGACTCTGGTGACCTCTGTTCGTTTATCCTTTCATCTTCAGCACACTGGAATGATGGATTTTGGGTCCCAATTTCCTCTTGTAATGCACTGGTGAGAGAGGATGTTTCTGCTTCTTTCACATCATCATCCATTTTAGGAACCTGACTTGGAGAACGCTGTGTGCTAAAATTCTCAATTCAGTCTCCAGGTTCAAGGGAAAAAATCCACAAGGAAGAAGCATGTCACGACGCAAAACGCTCTCTCTTCCCTCTCCATCCTCCGGCTTCACCACATAAACGGGGATACTCTCGTCAGGCTGTTTTGTTACCACATGAACAACAGCTTCCCACCTGTCCGAGATCTTGTGCTTCCATCTTAAACTGAAGTTACGTACCGGCACTCTATCGCCCACTTCCAAAGGCAGAGCAGTAACTTTTGCATCCCAGCGCCTTTTATTCATTAGTTGCCTTTTTTCTGCATTTCTTGAGGCAAGATTGTATGCATGCCTAAGTCTGCTCCTCAATTCTCGTACATAATGTGAATGCATTCTGTGATTGTGGCCCTGGTGACTAATGCCAAAACATAGGTCAATGGGCAGACGTGGCTGCCGTCTAAACATAAGAAGAAAGGGTGTTTCTCCAGTAACATCGTTTTTTGTACAATTATATGCATGTACCAGGGGTCTAACGTTTTTCCTCCACTCCTCCTTCTTATTTTCGTCGAGAGTGCCTAATGGGTCAAGCAGTGTTTGATTAAATCACTCCACTGGGTTTCCTCTTGGATGATATGGTGTAGTACGGGACTTAACTCCAGATAATTTGCACAGCGCTAACACTGCTTCTGACTCGAAACTGGCCCCTTGATCACTGTGAAGTCGACAAAGAAATCCATAGTGGCTGATGAAGTTCTCCCACAACACTGTGGCAAAAGTCTCAGCTGTCTGATCCCTTGTTGGATAGGCTTGGGCATATTTTGTAAAATGGTCTGTTATGACTAATATGTTGCGAGTGTCTTTAGAATCTGGCTCCAGAGTTAGAAAGTCCATACACACAAGCTCAAGTGAGCCCCTTGATGTTAACCAGCTTACATGCCTTTTGGGCCCTTGCTTTCCTCCTCAAGCACCTTTCACAAGCCTTACACTTACCCTCAATATATTGAGCCATCCTTGGCCAATAAAACCTGGCCGTAGCTAATTCCAAAGTTCTCTCAATTCCCACGTGACCAGTTTCATCATGAACCCCCTGAAAAGCTCTCTCTCTATGACTAGTTGGTATAACAAGCTGATGAAAGGCTTCACCTTAGTGATTCAGGACTTTACGGTACAGAACTCAATCCTTTAGCAAAAGCTTTGATTTCTCGCAAAAGTTGTACTACTTCAAATTGCTCCTATGAGGAATTAGGCAACAGATAAGGAGGACAGTTGCGCGTCTTAGGTGAGGCGGCAGACTTTAATAGAGGGGAATCCAAAACTCATGTCTACGGTCCAAAATCCAAAAGCCAGAGAGAACAACAGTGTCCAAAACGGAAGGCAAGTCATAGTCCAGGGATGGGCAGGGGTCGGGCGATCTGTGTAGTTCTCCAAGGGGCGAGACGTAATCGGTGGTCAGTAACAGGCTGGGGTCAGGCGATCTGCGTAGTTCTCCAAGGGGTGAGATGTAGTCGGTGGTCGGTAACAGGATGGGGTCAGAACAACAAGAAGGCAACAGGCAGTAAGGCAGACAGGAACTGATAGCGCTTGAACTCAGGAAGACCTGGAAGATCTCGCATTGGCCCAGAGTATCTGGCTGGCCAATATAGGCAAGATAAAGAGTGTCAGCCGGGGAAAGGCGTAGTCACTCAACCGGAATGCCTGTGGAACCGGACGAACCCTGCAAAAGCCGCAAAACCAGATCAACCGGGATTCCCTATGAGGCGAGGATACGTTAATGGAGATTCCCCGTGACGTCACTGGGAGATCCCTGAGACCGATCCCTGACAGCTCCACTCTCTTATCTCGTATTCTGATATCACATTCATTTTGCAAAATACCAGTTACATGGGCCAAGTTGACATCCCCTCTTTGTAACTGCCACCAATCATCAGCAGACATCCCTGGAAGAGCTGGCTGTCCTGACCAAGCCACTGGCTGATATTTTTCTCTCCAGCTCCACTGATTCATCATCATCCTGAGGAGGCCCATGGGGTTGTCGGAGGAGCCCATCAGCATCAATATTTTGTCGTCCTGATTTGTAACGAATGTCAAAATTGTAGATTAACAAAGCAGCAAGCCACCTATGGCTTGTAGCATCCAGCTTAGCACTTGTTAAAACATAGGTTAAAGGGTTATTATCAGTTAGAACCTTGAAAGTGGCCCCATACAAATAGTCATGAAACTTTTCAGTGATCGCCCATTTAAGGGCAAGAAATTCCAATTTATGGCCAGGGTAATTCCTCTCACTTTTAGACAACCCACGACTAGCATAAGCAACCACTCTATTTTGCCCATCCTGCACTTGATAGAGAGCAGCACCTAGTCCAGTCGTGCTGGTGTCAGTGTGCAATATGTATGGAAGGTTCCAGTCTGCAAAAGCAAGCAAAGGTACTGAAGTTAGTTTCTGGATGATTAGATCAAAAGCTGCCTGACAACTAGAAGTCCATCTGTCCCCCAAGAAGGGTGACTTTGCTCGTGGACTACGTCGCGGTCCTCTGTGTCTGGGGGAGAAATCTCCCTTTAACAAATCATTGAGCGGCTTAACAATCTTAGAAAAATCTCTAAAAAACCGCCTATAATAACCTGTAAACCCGAGGAACGACCTAAGCTCCTTAACTGTTTGAGGACGTGGCCAGTCCTTGACAGCAGCAATTTTGTCTGGATCTGGCTCAATTCCTTGAGCTGATATCACATGCCCCAAGTACCTCACAGAGGTCTGAAAAAACCTACACTTGGAAAGTGATAACTTAAGTCCAAAATTTGCAATGCGCTTCAGCACTCTCATCCCCCGCTCCTCATGCTCCTCCAACTTGTTTGAAAATATGGTGAGATTGTCCAAGAAAGCAATGACTTCCTGAAGGTTAATTCCCTCTATCACCTTCTCCATGGTTCTCTGAAATATTGCTGGTTTGTCAGGCCTTGAGGCAGTCTCCTAAACTGCCATGTCCCAAAAGGAGTTGTAAAGGCGGTCTTAGGACGATCTGATGGCTCCACTCCCAGTTGATAATATCCACTTTTGAGATCGAGAACACTAAACCATTTTGAACCCCTGACAACAGAGTGAATATGTCCTCTATACGAGGTAGAAGATAGGCATCTTTCTTGGTAAGGTTGTTCAATCTTTGGTAATCTACTACCATTCTAAGCTCCCCATTCTTTTTTCGGACAAGCACAATTGGGGAGGCATAAGGACTGCTAGACTCCTCTATAATACCTGCAGCTAAAAGATCCTGCAAGTGTCTCTTTAGGTCATTAAAGTATGCGGGTGAGGGCGCCTGGTGGCTCTTGGGGTGCCTTCCTGGGTGCCTCCCTGGGGGGGGTTGCTGGGGGGGTGCGGGTCTGCCCGGGGCTGGCGGTGCTGCACCCGGTGTGCGGGTGGCTCGGGTCCTGGGCTCTGTCCGTGCCTGCGCGGCCGGCCCCTGGGGGGGAACCGGTGTGCCACCGCTGGGGGCCGTCGGGGTCCCTGTGTTGTGCTCGCCGGTGGGGGATGCCCGGTGCCTCTCCCCTCCGCCTCCTGGGGTAGGTGCATGGCCTTCCGGTGGCGGACGGCCCGGGTTCCTGGTCACTGTGGGGCGGCTGGGTCCATGATCCCTTGGGGCTCTCCTGGCCGGCTGGGGAGCCCCAGGGCGGCATTGCTGTGGCCACACACTCTCATTGGGAATCATTCCATGTTAACGTGCACACTCATACACACACTCACACACACGCACATATGCACACACACAAATACACACTCACATTCACACCCACCCACATACATGCAGAACACACACACACACATACATACACACACACACACACACACACACACAAGATAGCCCTGGGCTTTCTTGCCCTA
This sequence comes from Mormyrus iriodes, assembly GCA_011763525.2. Lineage (NCBI taxonomy): Eukaryota > Metazoa > Chordata > Actinopteri > Osteoglossiformes > Mormyridae > Mormyrus > Mormyrus iriodes. The sequence continues at coordinate 30,490,120 of JAAGVU020000113.1, forward strand.
TCCTTTCCCTCTCTCCCCTTCTCATCTGTGTGTAGCTTCCAACCTCTTTCTTTTCTCTTCTCTCAGATGCAGATACTGACGCGGTGATATCCAGACTGTGTTACTGTTGGTCTGCTTATGTATTTTTCTTTGGTATTAATGTATTTAATTCCAGACGCAGATACTGGCACAAGCATATTCTCTGTCATAATGGCACCGTTGCTTTCTTTGTCTCTATGCTGTTTGTGCACCTGCATCTTGTTTTTCAGATACAGCAGCTGGTGTGATGATATGATGTCCATTGCTAAGAGGCAGACGCTGTTTTTTTTCTCTTCTCTTTCTCTTTTTTTTGCCTCTCCCTCCCTCTTTCCCTCCTCCTCAACCTCTCTCTCTCTCTTTCTCTTATTTCAATTCACTTTCCCCGTTGGCTCCGGCTTAATAGTGCTATAAATTGAAATGATAAATAAAGATTAAATTTCGAGTAACGAGAGGAGCTTCCTCCGAAGCTCCACTTGGCAAAATAAAAGTGTTGGCACAATATGGCACTCAGAGTAACATCCTGCTTGCTAAACTGCTGGACACAACGGGAAAAAAATAAATAAAAATTTCACCCTAACCGCCACAGTTAACCGTGCACGTGCAGTATGGATCATGCGACCTGACTTTTTAATAACCCTTACGAATGTTTACTTCGGATTCCCAAAAACCCCAATATTAAAAAAGGACTTTCTGATTAATTTACTACTACTTTTAGCCAAATTCTTTTATAAATATGTAATAAACTGTCCGTAACCCTCCTTCTCTGCCTACCGCCACTTCTCTCCCTTGCCATTGGTCAGTTTTTCGCGAGCCCTTTAGCTACTGTAAATAGATTTACAGTAAAGGGATACTGTACGGTAGTGATCGTAAATTTTCCCATAATCCTTTGCCAAATACAGTACTTTACTGTATGTGTGTTTTACAGTGTTTTAGTGCACATATCACAGTAAAGTACTGTTCAAATTACAAAAATCTGTTACGGTGTATGAAGAGCTACGGCACAGGATAAGGAGAAAACGAACAGCCACTGAACTGAAACACAATAAAACATTATGCAGCTCAGTTTTATTCAGTAAAAATGTTATATAACAAGGTTTAAACAATATTACATTAATATTTACAACTTCTAGATAAATCTGTTAAGTGCTATTTAGTTTGATCCTTATCTGTTCTACTGGGACAGCTTACTGCAGAGGGATTCAGTCGGATAATGTCTGTATAAGTTGTGTTCTCATCTGTTAGCATATGTGCATGTTAACTTGTGTGTCCCAGGCCCGGTTCTAGACTGTATCAAATGGGGGGGCAATAAGAGATATTGATGGGTCACATCTTTGGCTTTAGTGGGGCATGCGGAGCATTTGGTGGGGCATTGCCCCCCCGTGCCCCTGCCTAGAACCGGCCCTGGACTATGTCCTTGCATCTGTTTGTTAAGAGAAGCTGGGGAAGAAGCGGTTGCGGCGGGTCGCGCTGCGCATCTGAGGTTCGCTCTGCCTCCGCGGCCCCTGCTTCTCCCTGCGTCTGCGCTCAAGGTCCTCCTCCAGCACCTAGGGCATGAGAGCAACCACAGTCTGACTTTTACTAAACATCTCCTTTGTACTTATAGATACAGTGCTCACTGAAAGTCTTGGGACTCTTGCTTAATTCTGTAAAAATGTTGCAAATTTATTGGTTTCATAACAAAAGTACATTGACTAGCAATGTTTAACATGTGTGCATATACCACAAGAACATTTTCTTTTTATTAAATGTTAATTTTTTACTGACTTGTTATGGTCTTGCCATTTTGCTATTAATTGCAGCTGTAGCCAGTGGCTCACAGTGATACTAAATACAAATATTTGGTGTTTTATGTTATTGAAAAGGGGTTACTAATTAAAAAGTACCAAGTGAGACTGCTTGTGAAAGAACTTCCTAACTCAGCACTTTTAGAAGTATAATTTGGTTTTCAGTTTATTACTACTTGAAATGAATGTTTTACTTAAAACTACTAATTATTTGTATTGTGTTATATATTTTTGTAAATAAGTGAATATAGTAATTATTTTTGTTATAAAACCAATATATTGGCAATATTTTTACTAAATTAAGCAAGCGTCTCAAGACTTTCTGTGAGCACTATATATTTGAAGACATTTTCAACTCCAACTCATTCTTTTTCCTATTGGTGTTTATAATAATTATTATTCACTAACCTTTATTTAAACCTGAAGTCTTCTTTATAATAAATATGGTGTCACATGCACATCAAAACTCGAGAGGTATAAAACACAGTGATGAATATAAACCTGCAAGTTTTAACATTTCACGTCCATAAGTATCCCAATATTACGAGCCCAAATGTGAAACTCAGGAGCACAGAAAGAAGAATTGCATGTCTAACACAACATCGCGCTCAAACTGTCTTTTTTAATCGCGCACTGCTCTTGAGTGAAATTTTTGCGCTCAGGTTTTGATAGTTTGGGGGCAGGCTCATGGCCGTTTGTCGCCGAATACTATTGGCTGATGGATCGTGGTTTTGTGATTGGCTGCACGCTACGAAAAGCTTCTTCAGAAGACAAAGATCGCGGACGATAATGATGGGAATTCTAGGTCTCTTTATTGAGCCAGATCATTCATTTGGCTCAGCTCAGCAAAAATAACCGACACTTTCGGCTCCCAAACAGCTCTCAATTTAGTATCACATCTGGCTTTTATAGTCCAGCTAAAATTAGCAACGTAATTATACTTAACCTTATTATTTTCAGAATATCATTATTTTACATTATGTTTGGTATAAAAACATTAATGTAAAAACATCAAACACACATGTCTATTGAATGTTGGAAATGACCATTTCGCTACAAACACTTAAAATAGTGTGTCTGGTCCTTGTTTATGCATGTATGTTACAATTCTAAGTTAGTGATTGACAAAACGACGCCTAGCGAACCATTTACTGTATTTTTGACCACACAAAATGGTGCTCTTGGTTTGCTTTTGGGCATGTTTTTGTGCCCTTTTGTGAACAGAGAGCACCATCTAGTGGGGTCAAAAAATACAGCAAATGGTTCACGAAGTGTCATTTTGTCAATCACTAAATTTTAATACTACTGTATGAAATAAAAAATAAACTTTCCAAAGCACAAACCATTGCAAACAATTCACACTCAAAACAGAACATGGTATGCCCTATAACAAATAAAAAAATAAATTACAATGTGCAAAACAGCAGCGTCAGTCAGTGCATGGAGTGCCCTTTAGTTCTGACATGGATGTGACACCATAAGTAAACTCTCCCTGACCAAGAGGTCTGGCTAAGACACCAGGGCCACCAAACATCAAAATGTTCTCTATTTATTTCACAAGAAGCTGTAAAACTATAAGCCACATGTCTAGAAATTTATGATACTAAATATCTGTTTTTCTGTGATAATGTACAAACAACAAACAAATTACTATGAAACAACTGGATCTAGTTTGTGTCAGTTCAGCAGGGCAATGCATGCCATGGCTCTTAGGAGAGAGAAATGTATCTTTCAGGTGTATACAGACCTGGGAGCCACCCCGCCCCACACGCCCCCCCACACCTGCACCACCTTACCTCTTTCCTGCTGGACAGCCTGTTCTTCCACTCATTGAGCTCCAAGGTGTGCTCATTCTCGAGGCCCCTGATCTTTGCCTTCTCGCGCTCCACCAGCAGCTGCAGTTTCTCGTTCTGATGGAGCCCAGCACAGCACAATGGTTAGCACTCTGCACGCGCCCGTGCATAGCTAGCCACCTGCACGAGTGCCCCCACTAGCCTCAGAGCTGTGCAGCACACACCTTTCACCACACGACCTTGTATAGCTACACCCTACAGCAGAACACAAGACACGCCTGTCATACATCCTAATGGGTGTCTGTGTTCTGGAGTTGTGTAACATGCTCATCTACAGTGAAAATGCAAGTAGAAATGCGCATGACTGTAGGAGAATAGCGGCATTACCTGAAGCTGCTGCAGCTCAGCCACGCTGCTCTCACACTGCTCCTGGAGTTCCGTCTGCTGCTGGTCATGGCTCTGCTGCAGGCTCTGCTTCTCCTGCTTCTGCCTCCCCTCCACCTCCAGCAAAAACTGCGCAGAGTAAGAGATACGTCATGTGAGTCTCTGAGAGTCTGCAAATAAACAGATTACTGACACTTACAGCAGATTAAAAACACTGATGCCCATGTTTCAGAGAAAAAACAAGCTTCACGAGCCAGAACTGACCTGGCTGAGGCACTGTTTCTGTTCAGGATTGCTCAAACCCTGCTTTCGCAGCTCCAGTTTAAACTGCACGAGTTGGGTCTTGGCCTCAGCACGCTGGGAACGCTGGAGCTGTGTCCTCTCCTGCATCTGGCGCGCTTTCTGCTCCTCGATCAGTGACTGGTGAAAGCGGGCGGTGCGCTCCTTGTCCTGAACGGATACATGAGTAATGTGTGCCGTTGACAGGATGAGAGGGATTAGTGGGAATGTGCTGTGGGATGTGGGAGATGAACTGCACTGAGGTCTCAAATATCTCAAATGCTGAAGTTTTCAGATAATCTAAACTACTGCTAGCCTGGTTAATATTACAAATTTGATTTAATTTATCAGTTAGGCATTTTATAGCACTATATTTTAATGGGTCAACTGACCTTAAGTAGTATGAACAAAAGGATCCTTTTTGAGATTCATACCCACAACCATTAGGGTGTGACAGCATATCATTAACTGTTATAAATATATATATCCAACTATCCACCCACTTGTGATTAACATATAAATTTAGATAGTGGCTGAAGGTTGAGGAACACAATTAGCGCAGCTGCAGCAGGTAACTGACCTTGCTGTGCCTCTTGGTGAGCTGCTGTCTCTGCAGCGAGAACTGCTCCTTGAACTGCTGCTTAAATAGATGATACTTCTCCTGCAGGTGGCGCTGTTCCAGCTCCCAGATCACCGACTCCCGAGCTTCGGAGTGGGGAGATGCACACAGAGGCATTATTTTGGCTTGTTTCTAGCTTGTTACTCTTTAACAAAGTAAAATGCAAGCACCAAATTTTGACATTGGGATGTCGAGTAGCGTTTTTGTGCAAATCATATTATCTTTAATGCTCTGCATGGTGTCCTCCAAGTGTATCTTAGATGTCTCGTTGTTTGTAATGTAAGATAAGGCACGTAAACAAAGCAGCCCAGGACATGACAGGATATTTGGCTATTACCCAGTTCAATGTGTTGGGCATTTCAGGTCAAGAAACTACAAATCCAGACCAAGATTTTGCTTTTACCAACCAGTTGGGTACTCTGTGACTGTGACTCTTTATGCTCAACTGGTTGGTAAAAACAAAGTCCTGGTCTGGATTTTTAGCTTCTGGACCTGAAATTCCCGACATGGGTAGAACTCCTGCACTGAGGTAAGTGATAGGAGCTTCTGTGTGCTGATGGAGATTTTTACTTTCAGGTGTGCAGAACTGTAGAGATATCAAAGTTTTTGTTACAATTTGGAGATAAACAATAATTAAGCAGACAGTGATAATGGAGATGATGTAATTATTTCACTCCAAAATGTAAAGCAAGTATAAATGGTTTCTTAGCACAGTCCAAAGATATGCTGTTCTGGTGACCCATTGTCTCTAAATTCTTCACAGTATGTCTGTGAGTGTGTACTTTTGATGTGCTGGCATCCTGCCCTGTGTGTCCTTTGCCTCTAACAAATTATCAGTAACTTTTTGGAGAACAGAAAAAAGTCTTGTTTATTTTTTAGCATATGTTCTAAAGTTAAATTGTGCATTTTTTCTTGAATGAATATATACTTTTTATCCAGATAACTAGGCTTAAACATTTTCTTTGACTGCCTAAGACTTTTTCACAGTACTGTAAGCTCAAGATCCTATATTGGATAAACTGCAGTGGGACGTGGAGTGGATGAATGGATCTGACATCTGGCTTGCGGCAGTTCTGTACCTCTCTTGAACTGCTGGGTCTTTACAGTGACCTCCCACTCCATGGAGGCCACCTTCCTCTTGTGTTCCTGGACAGCCCTCTGCAAAGCCTCATTCAGCTCCTGTTGCTGCTTCTGGAGAAACCGCTGTTCCTGGGGATCGAGAGAAGCCCCTGGCCTTGTCTACACCGCTTTGATATGCACTTAAAGCTCAGTTTGCCCAGAAAACCTGGCACAATGAAAAAGTTGGGGAGGTCCATCCATATGGTGCCTCCAAATGACTGAAGATTAGTTTCTGGGTTTTGTGACACGTTCTTTTCACAGTGTACATGTGGGAGATACACTGTGACATCACAACTCCAGCTTTGCGGGCTCAGCGTGTGAAGCATGCACGCTCTCCAGGTGGTACCTTTAAATTGTTAGTTGTGTGAGTGTGGCGGGAATGCTTGCTGCCTCGTGCCCCATGATTCCCTGTACTGGGTGAGCACTTACAGGAAACGGACAGACAAGCAGAAATGAACTTGACCGTGTTTTGTAGCTCACTCTCCAGTCACGGTTCCCTGATTACTCACCTCCCGGGGGTCAGCTTTGAGTGCTGGCCCCTTCCGCTCCAGCTCGCGCTCCTGCTGCGCCTTCAGGCGCCGTGCCTCCTCACGCAGCCGTCCCGTGTGCTCCGCCTCCATGCGGTCGGCCTGCTGTCGGTACTGTCGGTCCACTCTCTCCAGCTCTCCATCGTAGTATTGCTTCTTACTCTGCATTAAGGCAGCGTCAACAAATGGTGTTTTTTGGTCCAGTCACGTCCACAGAGAAGCTCACACAGATGAGTAGCGGCCCATTTTTCCTCTTGAGCTAAGGTGATGTGGTGATGGTGGGACAGTAACTGTCTTCTATCACAAGCTTCACACAGGGGCGTAAGAAACTCAGGGCATGGGGGGACATGTATCCCCCAATATTTAATTAGGTATCAACCACCCCACCACCACAAAATAGACCTTTGCATTTAAATGATCAATTTGTGCCCCCCCAGTATCAAACTCTCTCCTACGCCGTTGGCGTCAATCTCACACAAACGTGTTCAGAGTGATTCTCAGTGTTCTGACTTTTTTGTCTGCAAAGGTTACGCCTGCAACTTTTACCGTCATCTCTTGCTCAATATGGCGGAACATCTGCTCCCTCTGCTGCTGCAGCCGCTGCTCCATCTGCGCATACTCCCGCTGCTCCTCGCGCTGCAAAACCTTGAGTGCGTGCAGCTCCTGCCGTCTGCAAAGTCACAGTACAAGCAGCTAGAGACAGTGTTTTCTGTACATTTTGTCTTTTTATGCAAACACAGGTGCTCCGTGGAATTTCTGGATCTGTTTCTTTTTAGCATTTCAGTATGAGTTCAGTATGATCGTGACATTTTTCTTCCTAAGGGCGTGGCGTACCTAACAGACCGCAATAGTTGCTCCTTTTTGTCACCGTCATTGATGACTTTAGATGTGGTGACACTCACTTCCCGCCCATCCACCATGAACTTCCGTGTCTTTTTTATTGTCTTCCTGTTACAAGGCAGATCCTAAAGGGGAAGCAATGGGGAGAGGCAAGAAAGGATCAGTCTGGGCCACATGTAGATCTTTGTTGTGGATGGTAGCCTTAAACTGTGGGCTAACTCACGCCATCGGCTCCTGATGTTAGAGGAAATGGAATCTCCGTATCTGGGCTGTTAGGCTGGCTCTTGCTTAGGGGGGATCCTGGTTGATCCTCTGTGAGCTGATGACCACCGGATCTAGTGCTCATGTGGTCTGGTGTTTTGGACCCTGCAGCAGTCCCATTCAGAACATCCTCCTGCCCTCTGTCTCTTTTAATCTCAATAACCTCTGCAAAGTTAACCCTCTTGCTGGATTTCTTGGACGCAGTGACTGACTCTTTGCTGCCCTCAGATGTCTTGGTATCAGCATTTTCTCCATCTTCTGTTTTCTTCTCGTGCTCTTCAGGCAGCTCTGTCACCTTGTCCGTCGTATCTTCCTGTACCTTTCTAAGATCTCCTGGCATTATGTCTTTTGTCCTTTCCTTCTCCACCTCCTCTTTTTCCTCCACCATTTCTGCTCCAACAGTATCTGTCGCTTCAACTTTCCCAGCATTCCTATCCTCGTCTGTTTCTTCCCTGTTTAAACTTTCGCAATTCACTGGCTCTGGCTGGCGGTCTGCTTTCCCAAACTCCTTCTCTTTATCCATGACATCCTCACCTGTCTCTATCCATCCCACCTTTTCCGTCTCTAACTGAATGTATGAGATGTTGGTTTCATTATCAGCCAATACCGTTGTCTCCTGTTTGGACTGTCTGGTCTCATTGCCATCATGCTCAATGCGTTCATCGTTGTCTATCTCTGAGCAGGCCACCGATTGCTCAGTGTCCATTATTTTTACCTCCAGTTCCTCTACTGCTTCATATTTTTCATATATGTCCACTGACCCTATTTCCTTTTGTTGTCCCACCTCCTCACAGTTACCTTGTGCCTGACTGTCTTGCTTTTTTATTTTTAGTATTTCCACCTCCTCTACAATTCCTTCATCTATACTCTTTACCTCGTCATGTTCCACACCGTCAACTTCAGTTTCTTCCAGGTTACCCACAGCTTTTTCTATCACACTCTGGCTTTCTTCTCTAACTTCGACTTTATTTGTCTGCACAATGGCTGGAAGATCAGTTTCTTTGTTGATTGTGCACAAATCCAGGTATTCCAATGCCGAAAACCCCGATTTCTTATCACCTGTTGAGAAAGTCTTTGGCCAGTCCAATGATAAGGCCAGGATCAGGTCATTTTGCAGACAGGGTGGCAAATGGAAAAAGTCCCAGGTGAATATCATACCCAAATCTGGTGCTTTGTTGTTGTGGGAGCATTCTGTAGAACTTGTAGGCACTCCCTTATCTGCAGTGACCTCAGTTACCAATCCTGCACAATTTCCATCAGAAACTGCAGCACTGTCACTTTCATAAACACAGGTTGGACCTGTGTCTATTCCAGGTGCATCTGATGCTTGACGTTCAGCCTGATTTGCCTCTAAGATCTCTTCTTTATGCTCATGTGGACTGTCTGTTGTGTTACTGTCTCTGGCATCACCTTCATCTGGTGTCAAAAGGGAAGACTCTTTTTCACTGGTGGTTCTTGTGCTTTTTTCCAAATTCCCCTGGCTTCCCAGAGGACCTTGTCTCTCAGCACTTGGTGAGACTGCTTGGCTACTCCCTTGGGCGTCATTCTCATTCCTCCCAGCTGTCGGGTCTTCCCAAAAGCCTGACTTGCAGCGCCTGGAGCTGCCAGTGAGAAAGGAGAAAAGGGTTCCAGGGACTGACAGACGCCTCATTAGCTTCTGCTTGTTCTTTGCAGCGCTGGATGACCTCCGGGTCACAACGACATCCTCATTCTTCTTCGGCTCCACAGAGGCAGCAGGGTCCTCTTCTCCGTTGCCTTGTTTCATAGTGGGCGGGGCAACTGTAGGGCACTCGGACTGCTTCACTGGTCCATTACCATCTCCCTCATGCCCTGGCACGGTGCCCTGTTTCCCAGAATCATTAGCCATCTCTTCCACCGGTGACCTCTGGAGGTCCAACAATGACTGGAAAGAGAAAACAGACCTTAATATGAATTTCTTAATCTAGCAGAATAGCATTCCACCATCTCTCACGGCGCAAGGAAGACATGCATCTAGACTCTTCTCTGTTTTGGCACCTAGGTGGTGGGATGAACTTCCCCTGGATGTCCGAACAGCTGAGTGATTAGGTGTCTTCAAGCAGTAACTAAAAACCTACCTCTTTCGGAAGTCCTAGGATTACCAAAACCCTTATATTACTTGCCAACAGAGTTTTTATCGTGATAGTATTCTTAGCCCGGGTTCTGTTGAACCAGTATCAGAATGTATTGACTGAGATTTCTAAGCTCTGGCTAAGGGCGTCTGCCACATGCCGAAAATGTAACTGTAAATGCATTACGTTATACACTAATATCCATCGCTTTATTGTTTCATGTAGGTGTGAAAGGGTGGTAAGTAGATTACTAGTAAACCATTGCAAATAGGTAGCATAAAACAGACAGTTCTGACTTCTCTGAAGATGATCGGTGCCAGTCACTAGGCACTGTATGTGTAAGTGCAAAAATCAGTGATAACTAGGGGAAATATGGCAGTAAACTGGTAAGTAGAAAGAATTAAGCCAAAGTCTGCTTAAAAATTAAGAGTACAGAACAGTTGCCTTGTTATTTGAGAGCCAGCAAAAGTCATTTCATACTTCAGCCTCGATCTCCTCAGTGACTTCGGCCTTGGCTTCTGCGATGAGATCACGGAGGGCACGGCCGTCGCGCCCAGCATAGGCGAACGGGTGGGCTAGCAGCTGCTGCGCACTCCAACGCGACTCAGGGTTTTTCTGCAGAGCTCTGCGCAGGAAATCCTGGAAGTGAGATGACCTAAAACATCGAGAACATGGGAAACACTTATCATTCCTATACCACCAATCTCTATGCTCCCTAGCATGAGTACATCATGAGTACATCATGAGTACATGAGTACATTGTGTACATTTATTTGCAATACAATAAGGGCTTGACTGGGATTAAAACCCCTGGACTTTTGCCTACCACAGACACTTACCCACAATACATTTTATCATGTGGTGAGGGGGGTGAGTGGGGGGTGATAACCAAAGATAAATTTTGGCAAGTGTGTGGGGCAAAATTAGAAAATTAGAAAAGACACATAGCTTGCCAGCACACAAACCCGTCAACCCTCTGGGAAGATGCCTGGTGTGCCTGACAGACGTTCAGGCCTGATTGCAATACAGTACCAATCCATTGGTTTTACTTGCTTTCCATCCAGTCAAGCCAATTAAGGCAAGTCAATAATAGAGAGGGTCTGTGAACAAAAAGTGAATGAAATTGCAACATAATAACAATATATTTTCTCTCCATGGAGATTCATGTAAATAACAAGCAGGAATTGGCAGATCCATAATCCTACCATGAAGTGTTAATTTTGACACCAATTTTCAATTTAGTTCGTGAGCCATCACTCCGTGTGGGCTTAGGGCTGTCAAATCTGTCAAATCGTCAAGTGCATGAGGGCTTTCTCCTGGGCATTTTGAGCCCTTTATGCACACTTTCCATAAGTCCACATTTCTGCAGACTCTGCCTGAGGGAAACTGCCTATAGTTCATAGTGCTGTGATGTGAAACGCAGGGTTACCAGGGAAACCCAGAAATGTGATGCGTAAAGAAACCATTTCTTTTAGTTATTACTTAATGATGCTGTTTTGACAAAGAAGAATAAATTGGTTACTTGACAATTATTTCTTTCCACTTTGTAAGGCAAGAGACTGGAACATGTTCAAATTAGGCAGTCAGTCCCTTAAGTGCCCTGACCATGAAGAAAGTGCTCATTTTAAAACACAAAAGTCCCAAACCCACAATAGAATGGAACATGTTTTCTCTTTGTCAAGATAAAGTGATATGTCACAACATACTGTCCCATTCCTATTTATGCCATTTTGAGCCCTTGCAGCCTCTCACACTCAGTCTCTTATCAGATTACGTCAATTAAGTCTGTAAGTGTTCAGGGCTTAGGCCATAAAGGGACATTGGGATTGGGCCCTGAGTGTTTCTCAATGGCCCAATCCTGTGACTGATGAGACTGCAGGGGATCTGCTATCACACGTGATGGGCTGAGGCTGCCTTTTTGTTATCATTAGGCACTTTCCCATTACACAACAGGAACCGTGGCCATTATGTTAAATAAGCATGGGAGATGCAAAAGCTCACAGGTTAAACTTCACAGACAATTTCACAAGAAACTACACCATCCCCCAACAATTGTTTTGTTAGTTGAACTGCGTCCCATATTAGTTAAAAACAGGACGCAACATTATATTTATACAGCCCGTGACAGGTTTCTAATTCATTACAAAATCTGGTGAGCAGAGCAGTCTTTCATTTACCACAAAATAAAAGATGATGTGATGTTATTCGGCTAAGTGCTGGCAAGTTTCACCGCTGGCACTGGTGGTATTAGACAGAAGTACATTGGTTACCAATAGAATTTTCTGATGCAGAAATATGGAGACACAAGCACACAGGTATTCATTAATGCACTTAATATGACTGAGATACAAAAATAATTCCATCTGCTCAATTTTTGCTGCAGTACTTCTATCTCGTTTTACCTGCACTTCTGCACAACTTCCAAATTAGTGCCAGTGCTTGTGGTCAACCAATCAGCAAAGTCGATTGCTATAAGCCCCACCCAGCAGTTCTTCGTACCTACATAATCTACATTTGTTTTAGAAAAGGATGCCGTGATGACAGAATTTGGCATTTATTTTATTTTATTTATATTTCTCAGACGAATAATGTTTGATTTCAGCATCGTTATTAGCGCTTATTTAATTCATGATTTTGTTTTAGTTATTGACATGCAAAAACCCTTCGTCAGGCCATATTTTTGTAAATATTTTCGTCAAAAAAATTAACAGCTTACTTGGTTGAATTTAATTAAGAGGCTGGAATCATTATTGACATCCACCATTGGTTGCAAATGTCATAAAACAGTACAGATCAGTGCTGTGTCGCTTTACATATATATATTTCTCTGCTGCAAATGCATTGTGATAGTGCTGGGTTGTAGCTGATAGAGCAGGATTTGATATTATAGGGCTGTTTAGACTCACCATAGCCGGGGGTTGGCGAGTGTGGGTGGGGGGGACTTGGCGATCTTCAGCAGGACCCTCATGGGGTTGAGGGAGTGGTGTGGGGGCTCCATCTCAGCGGCCTCAATGAGTGTGATGCCCAGGGACCAGATGTCTGCCTTGGTGCTATAGAGGTTGTCCTTGGAGGTCTCGCACTGCACCACCTCTGGGGCCATCCTGGGACAGAAAGACAGACAAGTTGAGTCACAGAGCGACCCCTACAACAAACATTACTTATAGATGCGTGCAGCCTATTTTCTCAGTTAACACGCTTGAAAACAAATCGTGGAATGAAATTTTTTATTAATAAGCAGAAAAAAAATCTGAATAAGTGTTTTAAAATAATAAAATAAATAATAATAATATTCTAGCCCCTACCACACCAGGGACGATAGCCTCTACCTTCTCTGAGGGGGGGGTGGGGGTGACCCCCCCCGTGTTCCAATAAATAAATGAATAAAATAACTGATTATAATATGAGCATAAAGTGATAAAATAACTGATTATCGTAAATGATTATATGCAATTGTGAAACAACGTCATGCCTTGACACAGACGTTGGAGTACTGAGCTTTTCCCCTGAACATTTCCTTGTTGTTGTCCTTTCAGACGATTGTGGTCACAGCAACAGGAAATCTATAGGGTATTGTCACAGCTCACACATACTGTAACTTCCTTCTTATGTATAATGTGGCATTCGCAGTACACACTCAGGCCCAGGATACTGACCAGTAAGGAGTTCCAATAAAGGTCGCTCTCCTCTGGAGTGTGTTTGCATTTTTGGCAGATACTCCAAAGTCAGCTATGGGAAATAGAAAAAGAAAAACATAAGGTTACTCAGTCCAAACAGACAGGGGGCTAAGATTTTTTTGTGCTGAGCAAAGGATCTGATGTTTTTCATTTATTAATTTTATTGGCAACACTTTACTTGACGGAGCACAAGTATTCAGCAATAACTCAATAACTACTGAAGCACAAATCATGAACAAATCATAAACACACATAGTCACCTCTTATAATAAAAGATGTCACAATTCATTAACGTAAGATCAGTATTTCACTTGTGTTATTCATAACTTGTTCCTTCAGTAGTTACTTCAGTAGTTCACAAAGGTTTACAGAATTTGCAGATTTAGTAATAAATATACTGCTTGAGATAAAACAGGCATCACAATTCATTAATGATGAATGAACATGAGATCAGCATGTATCTAAGACTTCATCTAAGACGTTTGTGGTTAATTAATATATAAGTAATATTCTAATACTATATCATTCGTGCCCTATCAAGTAAAGTGTTACCCATGTATTTTTAGGTGAGACTTTTACCCAGCTTGACATGACCCTCTGTGGTGAGCAGGATGTTTCCAGCCTTCAGGTCTCTGTGGATGATATGGTGCTGGTGCAGGTAGGAGAGAGCCTGCAGCGTCTGGCAGCACACCTCGCTGATCTGCTGCTCCGACAGACCACGTTCCAGCTCTGCAGAATACCCACTCATGTCAGTGTGTACCCAGTTACACAACTGCCCACACCTGAGTTGCACTTTCGATAAGGCGCCGAGCTTTAAATAAAGCTCATCTACTTTCTCAGGCAGCCATTACAAATTTGGGTCAGCAAGTGACATCCTGTCAGTGAAGCACCCTCTTGGTTGATGTCTCAGACAATGTTTGGGAGTGCTTCTTTTTGCTGATATGTTTGCACTCAGGTACTTAAGGAGCACACAGACATCACGAACCTAAATTCTGAGCCCAATACAAAGGTGTTCCTCCTAGAAATCATGATCTTGAGGATTACATTTCTGTGCACATATTTCTGAAGGGCGATGTGGAGCTCAAGGGGTTAGGACTCTGTGCCCATGATCGGAAGGACGCCAGTTCTCAGGGTTGGGCCCCCGAACAAGGCTCTTAACCCCCTGCTCCAGGGGTCAGCATGCTGGCTGACCCTGTGCTGTGGTCCCAAGCTTGCACTCTCCTGTATATGTATCTGTGTGTCTCATGGAGAGCAAGATGGCATATGTGAAAAGATTATTTCCCTACAGGGATCAATAAAGTATCTGTATTCTATACACTTAAAAGACAAATCTAATGCATAAGTTATGGTTCAGTTGGTTAGGATGCCACGCCTGTAATTGGAAGATCGCCAGTTGCCAAATCCCTGGGTTTGCAGAGTGATGTCACCCATTGGGCCTGTGAGCAAAGCCCATAATCCTCCAATTGCTCCAGTGACTGAGTGACCTGGCTTTGTCAAAATTGTACATTGCCCTGAATAAAAGTGTCTGAAAAATTAAATGTATCGAGCTATTGTATTTTCAGGGATGCACGTAACTGGTATGCAAGTATGCATTCACCTTTAAAAGAGACACATGCAGCAATCGATTGCTATAACAGCACAAATGAATACGTATTTTATGTACATTTGTGCTGATATGACAAGAAATGACCGTGCATTTCAACCTTTATACCACAAATGAAGTACAAATTAGCATATAAAGGTTAAAATGCACAATAATTTCTTGCCATATCGACACACATGCACATAAAATAAGTTCGCATTTGCGCTTTTGCAACGACCGATTGCCACACAGATCATTTTAAAGGTGAATGGGTACTTGCGTACCAATTATGTGCATTCCTGATTATTCTAAATAATCTTGGCAGATAGGGATATTCCAGCTATTGAGAACACGTGACCCACAGGCTTGCAACAGCTTACCTAACATTATGTCATCAAGGGCTCCGCCAGGACAAAACTCAATCAGGATCTGCGGGAGTGAATCAGAGAGAGAAATAGCATTCTTTCATAGGAGACTCTTGGCAATGTTGTTGGACAATTTCCCAAGACCACAATATGTCAGACTCCTCACACCCAGTACTCGAAAGATCTGTTTCTGTGCGTTGGACCTCATGGGAAGACAGAGGTCAGCAATATACCCTTTTATGAGAACAATTAGTTATGTAATCAGCTGTAATATTGTCAATATTTGCCAAACAATTCAAAATAAATTTCAGAAGTGTCTTTAGAAAGCTGTAGGAACATTATCTGATAATCTCAAAGTCATGTGTCTTTTGTTCCTAATTTCACTCCATTCTTCTTCCAACTACTTATCCTGGGCACGGAGGCAGGGGGCCTGGAAGCTATCACAGGCAGCACAGGGCACAAAACGGGAACACCTGTATGAGATGCCCGTCTATAACGGTGCACTTACACACACGATGACATGCTTTGGGCAATTTAGCGACCCCAGGTTGTCTCAATGCATTTCTTTGTGAAAAAAACAGAATACCCAAAGGAATACCACCCAGTGTTACCATCATAATTAATTAATTTTAACAATAAATAAACTGTAAGATTTTAATTTTGCCATTTGCCTCATGTGTAATAGGGCGGTAACAGTGCAGTCTTACCCACAGCCATCCCTCGAAGAAAATGGCATCCAGAAGGGCAACGACATGACTGTGGCGACAGGATGCCAAAATGTCAATTTCCACTATGTAGTCTTCCAGCTGTTCCTCATTGCGCACCTCTATGACCTTAGCTGCTGCTAGAGCCTTAGTCGTCTTGTTGCATGCCTTAACACAAATGACAAGACGACAATTTGTCAGGATTAAAAAACTGATTTTCATTAAGTTTTCTGTTCTGACTGGAGTGAATTGGGAAATTTGTAATGAATAAATTCTTATATCCTTGTTTCTCCACAATATATGTATGTAGCAATATGAAAGTCTTAGTGATAAAGTAATGGAAGTTGGCAGGAAATTTTCTTGACAAAAACATCAGAAAAGTTGCCGGTCGGTAAGTCAGCCAATGAGATTTTACTGTACCTAACTCATAGATTTTGCATGTTTTCTGTTTTTTTTCTATGTAAAGTGGAAACGTTGACAAACAGGAGAGGTTAGTGCATGAGGAGACAGAGGTAAAACAGACAGATGTGGGTTAGAATGTCAGACAGGAAGTTATTTTCAGCAAGCGTGGCTTTCAGGAAGTCACCAAAACCACAGCATGCCCTCAAAGGCCTGTCGTATATAGTTACCTAGGTAACTCTTAAATGTTTTTATCACCCTGTAAGTCAAAATCTTTATAGATCATACAACAAATATATACCAGTAAATTTTAAAAATAAAAATTTTGCTTTCTTGAGAGAGAGAATTTCTTTAAGTTTTACTGAGTCTCTTGAACGACTCAGCCACCTATTGTTCTTGTCAATATTTCAAATGATTGTTTTGACTAGGGGTTGGTCCTATGTCTACCAGTTTGGAGTTTGTACATTTTTGCACAATATAATCGATTGTGGGAGGTAGAATGGAGATAAACCAGCCAGGGTATTCCAGCTAAAGTCTGCCATCTTGCACATTTTCAAACTTTTAGAGTGGGGCCTGAAGTCTGTTGTTTGTTATCAGTAAGCAATGGCGAGGCATTATCGCTATGGTGAACCATATATCTCAAAGGAGCCATATTTTGTTCAGCATGTAAACATAGCAACCATTTAGGTAAGGGAAACAAAGCCCAACTTTCCAGGACTCCAAATCGGTCTGGGCCAAGCTTAGTGTTTAGTTCAAGTGAAGAATTGAGAAGAAAAACATTAAGGTAGAAATTCAAGGTAGTCTGCTGACTAACTGGACACGTATAATGCAGAGGAAATGGGGAAAAGTACACATGATATTGCAGTATTATAGATACATGATCATGTTCATACACATACACACACACACACACACATTTGTATTCATATCTTTGTGGGGACTTTCCATTCATTTCTATGGGAAAAACGCTAATCCCAGCAATTGTACCTTAACCGCTACCCAGCCCTGACCTTAACTATAAGCAACCAAGCAAAATACAAGACTTTTGGCATTTTTAGTTTTTTGATTGTAGTCACAGATTTTTATAAAATTGAGTTTCCCCTTGTGGGTATTGAAAAGGTGACCCCCACAATGTGAAAATAACAGGTTTTTTATCACATTCTGGGGACATTTGGTCCCCACAATGTAATATATACATGACCCACACACACACGCAACCAGTCCTACCAAGGTTAGGATATCTAAATCACCCAGCAGTTCTAAGGTACGTCTGATTTGGTGTAAGTCTAGCTGGCTGTCATCATTCCCATTTTATGTTGACATTTGTGGTTAACAGCTACGGTTCGTTGCTCAAAACCTTGAACCACTCTTAGCCACCCACAGACAGCATTAAAGATGGGCCTGGCTTACCTTGTACACCTTCCCGAAGGCCCCATCTCCCAGCTCCTGCAGTGTGTCCCAGCTCTCACTGGGATCCACGTCCCTCTTCAGGTTGTCGTACTGCTTCACCCGCTTCTTATCGGTCCCCATGCGGAAGATGCGCATGAGGAGAGACGCCATGGCAACCGGCCTCGCCCTCTTGACCCGGTCTTCGCAACTTCCCCCCCGTCCTTACAGATGTGACTAATGAGAATTAGGAGCTTCCCAAAAACACACAAACCCTCCGACACGGATACGCTCGTCCTCTCCACATCCAGTGATCCTACAGATGTCGCGCGTAGCTTGTGTGTCCACGTATACACACTTGTCTTACAAAGAGATATGAAGGAGGCTCGTGTCTTGGTAGACCTCTGTCATTCAGGAAGCTGCTGTGATAACCACATCCTTGCCCGGGGAAAAAAAGAGAGCGAAAGAAACTGCTGCAGTTTCTGTCACTAGTATAAAGTTGACAGCCCACAAAGCAACCTCCTTCGGTTACTTTCAATTTGAATTTTTAGTGTCACAAATGACAGAAAGGGTCGAATTTAGCGATTTTCAAATGACTGGAAAATCTGCATTAAAACACCTGACCGTAAAGAGTCAAAAAACCTCCCTGTGCATAAAACAACGGCAAACGCGCAGGCCAGCCAGTGGCTTCGGGTTTTCTGCTGTCTCTGCACTTCCACCCGAAGCCACGAAGGCACCAGCAAGCAAAATGATCACTTTTTATGTGAATCTAACCTTACCTGAAATTCACACTGATCTTCTTATACCTCCTAATCAGTAGAGGGACATGGTGAGCATGGAGTGTATCCCAGGACACAGGACACTCTGGGTGGGATGCCAGTCTCTCACCACCACCCCACAGTGTCTTTATTCCTACATAATTCTATTAATGCTATTGCTACCTTCCTAGTACAGTTCATAGGCAAAATCATTTTGTTCTGAAAAAAGTGAAACATTGCTACAGGAACATGGATGGCTGTAAGTTACAATGCTCACAAAAAGTCTTGGGATGCTTGCCAATAAATTTGCAAAATTTTTGCTGAAATTACTGGCAAATGTCCCAATACTTTCTGTGAGCACTGTACATATTATAGTGAAGTTCTCAGGAGGGCCACAGGGAATCTTCAGTGATCCTGAAGTTCTGTGAGAATATCCTTTGTCCCTCAAAACAAACGTGAGAAAAAAAGTAAAAAGTAATACCTAAAGGAACCAGAGGTAATACAGTGATCCCTCACTATATCGCGCTTCGACATTCGCGGCTTCACTGTATCGCGGATTTTATATGCAAGCATATCTAAATATATATCGCGG
>JAAGVU020000113.1:30517840-30532132 GCA_011763525.2 Mormyrus iriodes
TAACTGACCAGATCAATATCCCAGAAGTTTAACTGACTTGATGCTATACTCTGATTAAAAAGTGTTCCTTTAATTTTGAGCAGTGTATATAAATACAAATCTGACCCCCCCGAGACACATCAAGATAACTTGCACATTTATCAATGCTGAAATGTGTGAGCAAAATTGCAAAGCTACACCTCCATGTGTTCCATCCATTTTCTGCAACTGCTTATCCTATTCAGGGTCGCGGGGGGTCCGGAGTCTTTCCGGGAGGCTACAGGCACAAGGCAGGGAACAACCCAGGAGGCGGCACCAACCAGTCATAGGGTGTGCACACGCACACACACACACATACACAAGCAATTTGGTAACTCCAATTAACCTCATAGCATGTTTTTGGACTGTGGGGGGGAAACTGGAGTACCTGGAGGAAACCCCATGAGCCCAACAGCTCGGACACGCTCATGGCGGCCACGCCCTCCTGGGTGATCATCTGCGGACATTACAGGTAAAGGGCGGGTAACAAACGGAAGGGGCCTCTGGTGAACTGGCCAACCAAGGCTATGCATTAACCAAGCAGTTAACAGTTAACAGCAGTTAACACGGGGAGAACACACAAACTCCACACAAATGGTGCCATGGCGAAGACATGAAGCTAGGTCCCAGAGGTATGAGGCAACAGTGCTAACCACTGCACCACCATGCCATTCCTGCTCATACATCTCACCCTCCTAAATATAGACACCTAAGACAGGGAACACAGACAGTCTATTAATAGAAGAGCAGTTGAGGTTAGAAAAAGGAACAGTCCTTTGTGTGCCCTTCAGCCTCGCACAGCACAAGTCACTGACTTGGGGCTATACACACAAAATAGCATCCACAAGTTGAGCAGCAAAGGTAAGCGGCAGGGACCAATATAGATTGCAGTAGACTGTTCCACTGCGAGTCCTAAGAGGGTCCCACTGTTGTACCCTTGAGAAAGTCAATTAACCCAAAAAGCAGAAAACTGAAAGCCGTAATTCCCCCCCCCAGCTTCTGGGATGCACAGTAGTAACATGGAGACGGAAAGGCCATGGGAGCTGACCTTTTGCACGTAGGTGGAGAACCTTTGTGTCTCAGCTCCATCCTGGGCCTTGTTCCTCTGGGCCATCTCAGCGATGGTCTCCTGCAGAAATTTGGCCAACTCCAGCTTGGCAGCCAGAGACTTTTTCTGCTTCTCTTCCTGCAGGTAGAAGGAGGGGGACAGAGGCATGACTTACCCCTTTTATACACACAGACACCAATCATACAGTAATATGCAGCTATGTTCATACCACTACAGGCAACAGTAATTCAGTAAGTCACCTCCTAGTATCTCATATCAACAGTCCTGAATTCTGTGATGGCAAACAAACTACAGAGATGCTAAATGTACTCTACGTTTGTGAGGCCTCCGTTACCATGGAATCAGGATGACTGCAGTACTGCAGTAATATGCTAAGCCACAATGGAAAAAAGGAAAAAAAATTAGATGGGGGGGGCATCTTTAAGCAAAGTTGTGGAGAGAAGAAAAATAACTGAACGTGCCACACTTAGCAGATAAATTTAGAAGTGCTGTAACAAATATTGGTGATATCTAAAAGATTGTAATTTATATACAAGATTTGAATAGAAAAATTCACATTCAAAATCACTGAAAAGTGCAGTACACAGTGCAGTCCACAGTGTGGCACCAGCACAACTCATCTCACAAGTATCACACACAATCCACACGCGTAAGTAAACAGAAAAGATTTCAGGTATGAGTCAAGACAGTCCTCCTGTATGAAACACATAGGTAACAAAAACATCTGGCCAATTTATGTAGAACCTTAGGCTTTCTATTAGATTTTATTTGTGCATCCAGGTCCTCCAGCAGGAGCCTGACAATTAGTGGCGTAACGGACCATATTTGATCTGTGATCTGTATGGACTGTCCCTCCCAGTTCAGCAAGCATGTGAACCGTGAATTGGCTGTTGAGATCATAAGAAAAATAAGCCATGATGTTGACATCACAACGCAGAAAAAGATATTGATAGATGTACTCTATGGACTTCTATATGATGCAGAGTTGCTGCAAAAAGATACAGACAAAGTAGCTGTGAATTCACATAAACAGGGCACCCCTGCTGACAACCGATCACATCACAAATTGACTCAAAGACAAGTCACACTCCTGTTGATTTTAAGGATCTAAAGGGCCTGAACAGTCAAAGGGGTCATTCAAATTAAAGTTCATTGTCACTCCCAAGTACTCAACTACTACGTGAATGAGCCACTCTGTCACTCTCTGTGTGAATCAGTCACTCTGTTATCAGTCCACAGGGAACGAGCACGGATTTTGCAATTTCTGACCCAAGACTTCACTCGTGTGTGTCGTCAGAGGAAATGCTGTTGAAACTACCAGAGCTGTTGCTATAGAGACCATATTTGCATACCTAGTGGTGACATCTGAAATGGTTAGTAATTAGGCCTAAATCTAATAATTATAGGCAAGCAATAACACATTTAGATTGCAGAACGAAAACCCATTTTGAGATAATTCGAAAATGTTTTACAAACAAGAGTTAACATAGTTCTTTTACAAAGGACAAGGCATTTAATAGCCATTCAGTCAGGGACAGCCTTCACACTGAATGCTAATGGCCTGTATGGGCGCTTAATGCTGCACAGTATACCGACACTGAAAAAGTATCATGATACCCCATTGTTAAAAATCATACTATCTTCCGTTTTATTAGTATCTGTACTTTAAGAGTATTCTCTATGACATGCCACAGTGGGTAACATCGGGTCAGCAGCTCTGCTTTCTCCCTCTCCCTGCAGGCACAGAGGGCGTGTCAACCGTTCTCTCTCTCACCCAGCAGCTTTCACAAACAGGAGAGGAGTGATGGACGAAATGGCCCTGCCTCTGGGACAGTTCGTTTGATTCAGTTCAGTGATTCGTTCTGATTTGTTCAACTCATTCAGTGGCACTTTCTGTTTGCTTAAAATAGATATGAAACACTTGTGTTCTGATGTGTCAAAAAAACAGCCTATTACTTAGGCTACATAGCGCTAAGGAGTAAGCTAAACACCACTAATAAGGCATGTGAGAAAATAATATTTGTTATTGAACTACAGTTTAAGCCTCAACATAGTACCTTAGCTACCCTTGTTTGTTACAGCAAACCTAACAGCTCAGCACATAACTAACGAGTCTAAATGCTAACAAACCTTGGTTAAAATAATTTTAACTCGTAAAAATGTTGCATCTCTAAAATCCAACTGCACCATATGGGAAGTCGCTGCTCATGTAGGTTATATACTACACCAGTAGATGGCGTACTTCTATCATGACCGAGATATGGCTTTTTTTATTCGTCACGGACTACTTTTTAAGTTTTGGGGGGAGTAGCACGCCCTATCCCTTTATGCAAATAAAAATACCTTGATAATATATTAAGTACATAGAATGCCTTTACTCTGAAGCCCCTGAAGGGACCTGTGCAAAAAATTTGAATGCTCATACTTTCCCCGTGTGCCCCACTTACTTTTGCTTTCGCACCAGACAGTTGTGTGTGTGCATCTGATCATTCCGCATGGCCGGTACACTCTAGTCATCACTTCCGGTAGCCAATGAGAATAAACCTGATGTTTTTACTAATAACCCTAACTCTTACAAATTGGTAAAAAATTAGCTTTATATTTTGTTTTCCAGCTGTAATATCTTACAACAAAATCAAATGATACCCCCTAGTTTTCCAGATTTCTTTACAAGTGAATTTCAATTAATATTCCAATGTTTACAGTTGCATATCACACTCAAGAGCTGTCTTGCCTACAGTTACAGGTAATGATTAGACACAGTGCAATTAATATGTATAAAAATACATGACTGTCACACCCTGCCTGCCTGCCCCTCCCGTTTCTCCCTAATGTGGCTCGTAGAGCCATTCCTGTTCCGCACGTGCCTCACCCCTCGTGCCTGCCCTTATGTCAGCTCACCCCAGCTCCCTCTCGTTCGTGCCCTTGTTAGCCCTGTATTAACGTGCTTCCCAGTCCTGTGGTCCCCAGATCCATCATTAACGTTGTGTTGTCCTGTTGTCCGTATGCTAGCCTCCCCTTTTTGACCCCCCTGCAATCTGTTCTGTTCAGTCACATTTCATAAATCCCTTTGTTTGCCCTGATACCTGCTCCCGTGTCCTCTGTTCTGCCCGCGTATGACCATAATTAAATGGTGTGCATTGTACTGTGTCCATTTAGAATACAAACGCTTTAATTAATTTACTAATAATTATAAACCTCAACAGATGTCACTTGCAGTCATTGGCAGTGAATATAAACATCAGGTTAAGTCCTACTGGGTAACAAAAGTGATGACTGGAGTATACTGGCCACATGAAATTATCTGGTGTGCAGGCAACTACTGCACCACCATAACATTTCTGCTCATACACCTCACCCTCCTAAATACAGACACCTAAGACAGGAAGTTCCGTACTCTTCATATTCACAGACATGCGCGTTTTTTAAGCGATTGAACAGGTTGCTTGTATTTCCACCTTTTGCCATCACGACATGGCGACTAAGCTTGTATAATACTTTGCTCCACGTTGGATGATTTAAAAATCAAACCAGTTCCAAATAACAGAGGTGCCCCCCTTTTCAAGAACGAGAGTCTCCTCTCCTCTCGAAGCCCCAGCTGGTTCCGACATTCTACTTCTCTTTTTTTTTTTTATCATCCCTCTTTCCCAACCTTTAACTTTATTAGCCTATTCCGGGCTTAAGCAGCTACTTTTGGCACGATGTCACCACGCGTTATTTGAGCAGTTGTGCCTTTTACCGCACGCCTTGCATGAAGGCAGTGGCACATATATATACCGATTCAGTGAATTTAAAGAGTCACAGGTTAGCGAATGCGATACATATATCTGAAAGACAGGCCTAATAAGTGAAATGAGTGATTTATTTTGTGATAAGTGAACGTTTTTACCAGTTCAGTTTGAGAAGCATAATTAAGGGGAAATGATAGTCTAACTGTTGAAAGAGGCAGTTCACCCCAAAACTGAAAAAGGTATATTTTAGTGTTATCATTCCAACAAGGTTGTTCTGCAGGGAGTTGCCAAGGTTTGGAAATATCAGGTGTAGAAATGTCAGGCTTCTCTTGAAGGTAATGCGGAATGAATGGCATTCTTTCTGTGGTGTTTAAAGCGCCAAAAAACAACATTAGAAAAATTCAACAGCAATATCTCTTACATATTTCCCAGTTAAAGATAACTCAAGATAATCTACAGACATTGTAGACAGCAGTTTAATGTTCAGTGGTTGTATAGCTCAGCAGCTGCAGCTGAATAATTTTAGCTTTGTTAAAACACGTTCAGTATCGTTCTGCAGCAGTGACAAAATAGGCTGCATTTTCTTTCACTGATACTGACAAAAAGTTAGGCCAATTTAATTAATAAAAAAGAATTTAAAGTTCCATGTTCTGTCATCTATTTATACATTTAATTTTTGCTGTGGTATTGTTTCAGTATCGCTATCAAAATATTTCAGGCAGGTATCATGATTTAAATGCCTTTATCCGATAAATTAGGCCTCTTTTCCACTGCAGCAAGAACCATACTTTTGGTACTTCAGAAAAGTACCAACAGGACAGTATTTCAAGGTGTTGGTTTTCCACTGGCGTAATCACTGGTACCGGCGCTGAATGACATCACAACGCAAGGTGGGGTATTTTGTACCGAGCTTGAATAATGGCTGTAGTATATTATAGGGCTGGACGACGTGCGATATTAATAGCAACATCACAACATGAAATTCTCACATCGCAAAGACATCTCGTTTGAGATCAGGCATTTTCATATCTTCATACTGTACAGAAAATAGCATGGGGAATTTAAGTTTCACTAAAACGTTTTTACTTTGTCACTGGAAACAAAACTTAGCAAGCACTGCATTTAATCAGTGTTCCTTTTCAAGATTATCTAGTATATGTTTAAAAAACCAATTTAAAGTTTACCTCCACTGCGTTTGCGTGTGCTTTCTGACTGCTTTCATCCTTGCAATTTAAATCACTCATAGACGCGTTTGCAAGAAAATGTATTTTGAACTTTATATTTTTTAAATATCCCAATATTTATTACAACATAATCATGATGCGATATTTAACATTTTTCCCCCAATATCGTGCAGCCTTAGTATATTATAACAAATATTTTTTATTTCTTGTCATGCCATCCAGATCTTTTTCTGGTTCTTCCCACCAGATCATAATTAAAGCCCGAGTCTCTTCATTTGTCCATGCATACATTAGTACCATTACCCTTTAAAAAAAAAAAACTATTTACTGTTGCTTTCCGAGTTCGTAATTTTTTTTACAAGATGCCAGTTATACTGCATTTCAGAGGCAGGCTACTTGCATAACTAACTGACAAAGAAAACATTTGCAAGTCCCACCAAAAAGTACTGAAGTACCAAAAAGGTACCCCAGCTGGTTTGGCATTTTGGGTTCTGTAACTCGACTGGAAGTCAATGGAAAAGGGACAGTACCGAAAGTACTGTACCAAACGTATATCACTTGGTGCTGTGGAAAAGAGCCCTATTTTATCATATAAAAGTATTTAAATCATATGAACTTGGTCCATGATTGTCATTCAATTGAATGACTTCATAGAAGACCCATCAAAGCTTGAACAGCTATTCCCTCAAAGCATAAACTGTGAACCACATGTGAACGCTGCCTGAAACCGGTGTCCAAAAGGGACAGGCGGGAAGGGTGGAAACCTGGACTTGCCTTCTTTGATTCTGTCTCAAAGGTGGACGGCAGCATCTCAGGGAAGAGCTTGAGGAAAACCGGTAGAAGGAACTCCATGAAGGGAACGATGACAAACACCATGAAGGGTACGAGGCGGAAGAGGTCTGCACATGTCCGCATGAGCTGGGGAAGGGAACGCGGATTGGGTTAGAGCTCGCAAAAGAAAGCAGGAAGCACAAATCCCACCAACAGGCGCCATGACGATTGATGCAACAAGAACATATCTAAAGATTATCAAATACATTCAAAACACTGAGGATCACAAATCAGAGAAACACCAACTCAGTTTCATGACTAAACTCCTTAACATCAAAGTTATGCACCAACACAATTGGGCAGAAGAAAAAGCAAAAATGTTACGTCCTGTGTGATATCAGGACAACCAGATCAAGAAAGAAGCTGCTGTAACATCATCTTCAAGGTTACGACTAGGGCTGCACAATATTAAATTTGGTTAGTGGAGCACAACACATACTAGTGTTTTGGTAAATCAAGGAAGCGATAAGCACTGAAGTGGCGATGAAGAAAGGGACAGCTCAGTAACCATATCTTTTAAAAAGAGGGAATATTGTGAATAAACAAGCTAATAAGATTTTAGTGGTGTGGTGGTACTTTTTACAGTTTACAATCTAACACGTTCATTACACATAAGGATATGCCAAAGTTACACTGATTACTACTACTGATTTATGTCTGTTGCCAGCTCTTGGCAACACCAGCAACTTATTTGACATACTCTATTGGTAGATAAGTTCTGTTTGGCTATAGTTTATTTCAGGTAAATTTCATCTCCTTGTTTGTTTTATAGCACACTATTAATTGCAAATATTTCAAATAATCGTGATGCGATACCTTGCAGCCCTAGTCATGACAGTGGCTAATAGTCAATAACTTCATCTATCCCCAAGGCGAAACTATGAAAATGGGTGGCAAACAAAGACTGCTGGGTAAACAATGAAAGCACAGTGAGAAGCTCCCCTACTCGTCTTCTCTCTCTCCTGGTGAGCTGCTGGCCATGCAGAAGCCTCCACACCATTCGCCAGGCGATCTTAGTGTCGATTCCCAAGAGGCGGAATCCATGGTAATAGTGCTTCAGCTCCTCTAGCACCCTCTGGCCAAGGGACTTCCTGGCCACTACCATCTCCGCAGCGCTAGGGGGAGGGGCAGGGCTGATGGGGTCAGAATCCTTAGGAGGAGCATTATTCTGTGTGAGGCTGCTCTCTCCTGGCTTCTCTTTAGCCTCCTGGAACCAGGTGCAGGAAGTGTGGAGGGGGCGAGCCAGCGTGGAGCCAGAGCCAGTTGGAGTCCACATGGAGTGGGGGTGCAATAGCCATGAGGGGCCCATAGGCTGCGTAGTAAGTTCCAGGTGGTACGGAACACATGCCGTGGGAGGCAACCATAAGCGGCCATGCCTTTTTGAAAGCAAGTAGGTTCCCCTGTAACCACAAAGTGAATAATGTGACAGCCATAACACTGCAGGGTTGGACAGGTGGGATCCATTATCAAAAATACAAACAAGGCCACTTAATAACAAGTTCCACAATAAAAGGTAAACTATGAATTACCAAAAAACACTACAAAGCCCATACAGCTATCAACTTGTGCCTGAATCCAGTGACCTCCTTTTAATTATTAAACCTGTCTTGCTCATTCAAGCCAAAGACAGACATCTTACCTGGATCTCGTCACAGCGAGCAGCACTTGAGAACTGAACACTGCCATGGTCCATGCAAGACACAGGTCCCGTTTCCTGAAATAATTACAGTTCAGTGCCCATAGCGACCTCCAGTCCCTGCACCATAATGTCACTGACGGTGGAAAGGGAGGGGGGGACATGGGTCCTCTTTTTCCCTGGCCATCGCATTATATCCGCGGAACTGTTTAATGTTAAACACAGCAGTAAGCACCAGCACTGTTTAACAGGTACGGTTTATCAGGCCAAGCGGTTTCCCCGAATAGCCATTCGGTTTCCTTCCTAACAGCCTATCACAAAGAGTGCAGGACAGCGGACACCATAGGTCCTAAATAGTAATGCAGTCTCCAAAATCCCTATGTCCCAATGGACAGCACCAGTACAAGGAAAACAATAAGAAACCCGATGGATCTTCCAGGCAGCCGGAGTCTGGACATCTTAAGTGATACATCGCTTCCGACTGGCAGACATGATCGTCTCAGGGTGTCAGTTAACTTATTCGCCTCTAATAGTTATACTAACTAGCGTCGTGCCAAGGCGGCCGGTTTAGGTCTAGGGACAAATTGCAAAAAAAAAAAAAACGCATATCACGCCCTTCTGTATTACTAATAACTTATTTAGGAGGAGCAAAAATAAGTCAAAACTGTAAAACGAACAAAGCAAAGAAAATAAACACCGCAGCTGCACTCCCAAAATTAAAAGGAAAATAACTTTTCAGGCAGATCCATTCGATGCTGTTTTCCCGGCATCTTTTCACTTGCCTCAATCGTTTATTTTCAATCTTAAGGAGAAAAACTCACCTAAAGATAGTCGGAGTCAAATTTCCGACTCGCACAAACACTGTCAGTCTCAATAAGACGCCGGTTCAGCCCAAAATGTACGATCCATCCGAATTTTTAGTCCTCAGTTTTAACACTGATTTAAGTGTCAGTTGCCTAAAAACGCACATGTAAGAGTTTGAAAACAAAGCGCACTGCGATGTCTTCTAACGTACCTATCCAGTCCCGGATAGGTGCCGCCGCTGGGGTAAGGGCCCTGTTGTTATTGAAGAGGTTATTGCAGGTCAAACAAGCTTGACAAGCCAATGACGTCCCGGATCAGGCGAGCGAACCGAGCAACCAATCCATACACCCCGATCCCGGTACAGCTCACGGCGCCCTACGAGCCGGAGTAGCTGAGAACGAACTGATCCTGGAGCAGTTTGTGAAGGCGGGTATAACAAATGCCGCGACGTAGCGCTGACGACAAAGACACTCAACTACCCAAGACGCTCGATTGGTAGTTTAATTCTTCGTGAAGTGTGTTGGGTTTTTTAACACTTTGTTTCCGCTTTTAAGCGCAACATTTGTTTCGATGGAACTTAGTAGGTTCAACGCTGTTTTCAATAATAATTTGTATAACTGATCAATTATGGACTAACTATTAGTTTTATAATCATTTTGATTAAATGCAGGCGTGTGCCACTCAGCAGGGCCGTTTAAACAGTACAATGTGTTTTTTTTTTTTTTTAAATAAAACAATCCTTGTTATTATTATTCATTTTATTGTTTAGTGATGGTAAGGGCGACCAACTCCCGTCAGTGTTCAACGTCGACAGATTGATTAGAACTAAACTCATGGTAAAATTCTTGCAGAGCTTATAAAGATAATCAACATATAGCTTGTAAAATATTTTCCCCTCGTTTGGTCCTGCTTTAAATTTAAATCAAGCGGAACATTTATTCATAACAGATTTTTGATCATGTGATTTTCCTTACATTGAGAGACTTCTGCAAATGATTACTATTATATATAGAGTGCAATACAGTCATACATGTTTACGGGTGCCAGGCGCTGTTTTTTTTTTCTTGGAAAAAAACTATATTTCCCAATATTCCTTTTGCAGAGGTATAGCGACCAATCGGGGGAACGTTATTTTGGCGCTGAGTGGGGAGACAGGGCCTGAAAGCAGGGAGCTTTTGTTACAGCTAGAGGGAGAGAGGGAGACAGTCATATAGAAATACATAGGAACCCGATTTATTCAAAACCCGTTCCAACATCCCGCAAAATACGAGGCCCTCTCTCAAATCAACCATGGGAACTGAGACTTAACTATTGCCCTTGCTTTTTATTATTATATATTTTTTTAATCAGTACACTGAATTAATAGTCGAGGATACCTTTACTCTATAACTTCAAGCTTTTGTTATATCTGATTTTTTTAAAAATATATTGCAGCAGGAAGCTCAAATATTGGGTGTATTTGTTTATAATGGAACACATTGAAGGTACTGGCCTTTTTATTATATTCGCCTTCCCGCATCTCTTGTGTAACAGGCTGAATGGCATTGTCGACATGTCGCACCGCTGCTTGCGAGGATGCTTGTTTTAAGTGATGGGTTCATTTTCCCCCGTTTCTTCGGCATAGTGGGGGGAGTGATGAAGGTATAATCTGGCCAATTTGATTTAAAGGGGCAGTGGCAGCCATGTTGGTCTCATGTCGCTTTTGCGGTGTAGCGTTTAATCCGTGTTTTTTGCGTTTCTTTTGTGCAGTTAATTGGACGATATAACACTAATTAGATGGTGCAGCTCGGATCCGTGCGCCTAATAGTGTAGTGGACCAGCGTAACGTCACCTCGGTGCAAATACTTTGTCCAACCAGATTCATTTGCAATCCATCGATGGCTATCTAGTTAAGTATCAGTTTTTACTTAACGATTTAAAAATGTGCACCAAGCTTCACAGTGGTGTTTGCCTTTTTCAGTGGTAAACGTTTATATCATTATTCGCATGCACATTTACATGCATCGTACCCCGTATTATAGGCTGCTATAGTCAACCGAATTTTTAATTTACGCTCTCCCAAAAGTCGCGATTTATTGTTAAACGTTAATATCGCCAGCGTTAGCGGTTTATATAAATTTGCGAGCGTGTTTGGTTTTGTTACTGTTAATATGTACTGCACGTTGCAGTTTAACGATCCGAGCAGTGTTTACCTGTTTTTACTACGACTTGGCTGCTGTTTTGTTCTTGGATGTAGTAAAACATTATAACCTGGTCGTGGATTTCAGACTAACTATCGTGAATCGATCATTCGTTTTCTACTAGTTGATGAATCTTTTGCTATTAGTTTAACACGTTTCATTTGCTTAGTGCACCACAGCCAAACATTTCAATTGGACAGAATGCTGAGCTTTTGTATCGTGTAAGATTGACAGTAACTGTACAACCAACAATGGGCATCTCCACCGTTGTCATTGTTGACGATAGCTGCTCCTTGTTCTATAGTCCAGAAAATTAAAAATTTATAGCTCCATAGTAGGCTTAAGCATGCTGATTGCCTATTGATCCAGGACGATCTCTTGTAACTTGGACTGTCCGGGTACGGATTTTCATTCAAAAATATTTGGTCGGCCAGTAGAGTTAATAGCAGCTGGAGACAATCTGTTACTAAGTGTAAACATAGAGGTTGCTCTCCCTCTCTCTGCTTCCATATTACATGTTGTTTTGCATAAAAACAGAATATTGCTGCAAACTAAATACCGAGCATTATGAAGTGGCCAGACTTACTTTGGAGACGAGCATCTACAAGTCGTGTATGTAAATGTGTCGCGCAAATTGCTCAAGGATGATTTTTTCTGTATTATAATTTTTAATCAAGTGTCCTTTTATTTTGTATCTGACATTTAGTATTACAGTTAAAGTGTTCAAAAACTGATGTGGTCTCTCGTAAATATCTCCTGTGGAAATGTTATACCCCCCATTATTCTGTTATTCGTGTTTTATTTTTTCAACATGTCTCTTTTATAAAACGCACATACTATTATTGACTATAGGATTTGCTGTGATAATTCGAACAAAAACGACTGGTGGAAAGTAAAGACAAATAAAATTTGCAAACAACTTGTGCGGTTCCATATGTGTTGATATTATAGGTATGTATCAACATTTGTGCTTAATTTCTATAAATAAGTGTCACATAAGTGACTCGATCACATTTCAGACTTGAGATTAGTAGATTTTATTTAATGAAAATTCAGAATACAGTGTATTGTGTGATACCTCAATAAAAATATTTTGCAGACAATTTATTTTGAGAACACCACTTTTTTATTATTCAGGGATATTTTAATGATTTCGTATAAGACAAATGGAGTCATGCCTCATGTTACTGTTGAGTTCTAGATATCAGTCACATCATTATAATCAACTGTCATTGTTGGTTGGGTGAATAGAAAGATTAACCCTCAATGACAAATTGATTTCTTGTTTTTTTTGGTGAAATTTGCTATTATTCATAATTTGTTTAGTTTTTACGCTGCATGCTAATCTCAGGCTCTTCATAATCAATTCTTAAATTCTTGGCTAACTTCCTTTCACTGTTTTATTTAAATATTTTGGTAATAGGTAAATCTAAAAGTCCTTAATATTAGAAAGGATCCAAATTTCAGCATTTCTAGTGAATGACTTTCTTGACAGTGGGCGGTTAAAAAAATTTCAAAGCTTCCAACAGCACACAAGCAAACAGGAGAACATGAAGCAAAGGTTACCTTTTGGAAGACATGCAGCTTGACACTCAACGTTTCCTGATCTGAGCACAAGCTGCCCATTACATAAATGCCCAGGCAGTTTCATACATTTCTCTCAAGCAAATCTACCCTTTAAAGAATGAGGTTGGTCCTTTTTTTGATAAGCTTATGCAGAGACATTGAGACGATTTCTTTTGCACCCAATTTCATTTCACCTCTCTTTTTATAAACCTCTGACGCATTAAATGAGTTTTCCTTCTAACACTGCTAGTTGTGAAGTCTCTTGTCGCTTATCGGAAATTAACTTCTCATTTTTCATGTTGGCAACATTCATTTGCAGGGACTCTGACACGTGAGTAACATGTCCTGTGCTTGCTTTTGGGATACAGACAGCTTGCAGGATGAAAGCGATCAAAGACCTCTGTGTCTTTTCCAAAACAGTATCTTGATATTTTCTTGGATTTTACATAGCAGTTTGGGCTACCTGTGGTGTTTGGACCATGAATGAAAAACAAAAACCTACTTCTAAAGAAGCCCATCCATGATCTAAAAAATAAGAGCAGAGCAGAGCAACAGTCACTAATGTTGTAAGTTATTTAATGATACTGAAGACGTTTCTCCAAATAATGACTAGGTTTATTTTTTCCTTCCTTTGTCTTCTTTCAGGCCCTGTAAGAGAAAGGGAAAGTTAAGGATGCTGGAGCAGAACAATGGATTTCTCCTTCTCTTTCATGCAAGGGATCATGGGAAACACAATCCAGCAACCACCTCAGCTCATTGATTCAGCCAACATCCGGCAGGAGGAGGTATATCACGGCAGCGGCGATGCGGGCGGTGATGAGGGCCCCTCCACCTATGATTCGGCCTTGGAATCGGGATTTTGCTACCCTGCAGATGACCTGCCAGTGGTGCCCAATGGCTACCCAACAGGCTTCTATGAGCCCCAGGCCAAGTACTCCATGTATGCACCGTTCCCCAATGGTTCCGCCAACGGATATGGTGCTGTACGTGGCTATGGGGACCACTGCCCTCTGCCAGGGGGAGAGGGGCCAGTGATGAGGCCACCTGTCATGCCGGAAAAGCCCCCGGTACCTACCTCACTACCCCCCCACCATCACCACTTCCTTCCCCACCATCAAGCTCATCCCCAGAGTCCACCCCCTCTGCCCCCCCACATTTCCCCCCGCTTCGACAGAGGAAGAAGGGGAGGGAAGAAACCAATAATTTGATCCTGTGCACTGGGGGTGTGGCTGACTCTGCTCATTAGTTTTCGGTGTTGACAGGCGATGTCATG
>JAAGVU020000113.1:30532232-30551406 GCA_011763525.2 Mormyrus iriodes
CTGCCTCCTCCCCCACCTTTACTCCTCCCGACCTCCTCACCCCTGCCGCCACCGCTCCCTTCATCAGGGGTGGTGGACAGAGCCCCGCCTCCACACCCGCCGCCCCCCCACACTCAACCCGTCCCAAAGAAGACAGGCTCCCCCGAGATTAAGCTGAGAATCACCAAGACATACCAGAATGGGCGGGAGCTGTTTGAGTCCTCGCTCTGTGGCGATCTGCTGCACGAGCTCCAAGCAGGGGAGGCCTCCCACCGCCGGCACGAGCGGAAAAAGGAGAGAAGGAAAAGGAGCAGCCAGGACCCACAACAGGAGCCCAGGCCGGAGGTGATGGTGGAGATGGTCCCCGACCCGGGTCCACCGTGCCGACTGCCAGAACCTGCATCAGAGATGCCATCAGCAGGTCTCAAGACCCCCAAGGAGGAGCCTAAAGAGGAGAATGTGAGTGCAGCGTCCTCTGCAGAGGTTACTGTCACTGGGCTGCTGGATGGAGCCTCCTGCTAGATTCAGTATGATTAAGTTGTTAAGTCATTAGCTAGAATGTTTTATCATCGTTAATTTTGGAATGTTTCTTCTGAACTGTGATTGTCTTCAGCGGTTTGGTGCTGTAGTCCAAGACATTGTACCTCAGACTGAAAAGAGGCAAATTGATGTTGCTACATGATTAATATGTTTGCGTTTCCCTGTTGTGGTAGTACTCATTGTAGTTGAAGGCTGTTATGCTTAATTGTGTTTATTACTGTTGCTAGGTGTTGCATTAAGCACTGTGTGGCTATCATGTTATAAAAGGCACTATAAAAAAGTAAGAAATACGAATACAATTTTTTTTTGTTGCCAGATTCAAAAGCTCTCCTCGCCAGCGGATGCAGCCCCTGACTCTTGTACAGACCACGAAGTGGGTGACTTGGTGTGGGCCAAGGTGGGGACGTACCCCTGGTGGCCCTGCATGGTGTCACGTGACCCACAGCTGAACGTCCATACCCGGATAAACACCAGAGGTAACCTGCCACCGCCAGCGAGTTCTGTGTGGGTTTGGGTTAAGCACACTTTATAGAATATAAATATATTCTTGACTCCCTTTGACAGTCTTCAGACCTCACCTATTGATTAAACTGCTCGCTAAGACAATTAGACTTTTGACTAAATGACCCACTTGTGAAAAGCAGAGAATCACAGAGGTGTAAGTTCAACAGCCAAGAACCTGAACTACAGTCAGTGCTGCTATAATGCGACTAATGCCTTACTGAAAAACCTCGCGTTCACTAAAATCACACACTAAAACATACATATCCAATTGGAAAAATATGGTTAGGGAATGCAACTCCAAAACTTAGTAACTTATGCAAAACAAAATAAAATAACAAAAACAGTAATACCAGTGGCCAATAATGTAATTATTTGCATTTTAAATAAGAAATCATAATAAATTAATAAATGATATCATAATCTTATCTTATGGGTCTTACGAGAATTGCCTAGTAACCGCCTCAGCCACACGTGCCGATCTTGCTAACTTACAACGTACAAAAATTTGATTATTTTACATTTGAATGCTGGTGTGACTGATTCACCGAAAAAAAACGTAATTTCAAAACGTAAACTTCATATACACACGATTCACAGCTTTCAACGCCGGCCAGACTGAAGCGATCTATCCAAGATCATTGTCGAGTGCTTCCAACGGTCTTCGAAATCAACATGCCAGGCTAAGCAAAATACTTTTAATGCAGAAAGAAACCACAGAATCATTTTGAGCAGAAACTTTACAGTTTAAGTATTTTTTTTCTGTGTAAGTAGCACGTTTAGAAATGGATTTGTGTCTTATTATCATTTTGTGACTGTCAGGATACTTACACCGAAAAAAAAAGATGTTGAAATCCATGTAAACATGGATGACTTAACTGACAAGGAGTAAATAGGGGTAGTTTTTTTCTGTTTTCCCATTTTAGCTTGTTTTTTGAGTAGAGGATTATATGACCGATATCAATCATTGGACCCTTATGAAGGTACCAACACTGATGTCGGCATACTTTGAGTGGTGGGTGCTTTGTTATTCATGTAACCAAACTAGAAGTGCACATTTTGACTGGCGTCCATGTTGAAATATTCTAAATATATTTCTTTAAATGGCATTATGATCGGAAAATGATAGAAACTGAATTACTTAAAACTTACAATCACTTAAAACTTAAATCATTTAAAAATAATTTCAAAATAACAATGTTTTATGATTTTTTTTTAACGTTTTATGATCAATTTCCGGGACCACTGGCGGGCCAGGAATAATAAGTACAAGTTATGTGGAGACTGAACCTCAGCAGCACCCTTGCATACAATTGGCAGTTTAAATTACATACGTAATTCATTTTCGTTATGAATTTATTTAACATTCAGTACACATGCACTGAAAGGTAAACCAAGACAGGCCCTGGCTCATGGAAAAAAAAAACAAAACTGTGAACATGGCGGTTGTAGCGGTTGTTTGCCATCCCCTGCGGTTTACTTGTCAATATCGCGGTATTGCAGTATTGCGGCTATGGAGACAGGTCTACCTGTCATCCCCCTAAGGTCATCGAGAGTATCACGTGCAGTTCTTTGGAAGTGTCCCGGAGAGGGCTTGGATCCACGAGAAGAGGGTGGTGCCATACCTGAGTCAACATCAGTTTGAAGACCTGCAAGCAGAAACTCTGCGCAAGACAACCAACCCTGCTGAGAGACACAAGGTACATGGGGCTTTCATCTCTTTTCCTCCTTTCGCATTCTGCACTGTTATTCCCTGGGCAGGAATTCCTTCTGGGATGCAAATGGAGCACGTAAACCTGGGTTTGCTTTGGGAATTGCCTGTGAGGACTGTGTTCACCTTTCTCCAATTAGCAACGGCTTGCATAAACCAAGACTAAACCTGATGTGGAGATCCAGTGTATAGTGTTGTTCAGTATGGAGGTGTTACTGAGTGCGTATTGCTCTATCTCCGGGTAGCTTCTGAAGCCCCAGTCTCAGCGGGAGCGCTCCCAGTGGGAGGTGGGCGTCAGCCACGCTGAGGACGCCCTGCCGATGAGCCGTGAGGAGCGCATAGAAACCTACACCTTCATCTATGTGGATGAGGAGCAGGCCAAGCCCAAGGTGGCCATCAAGCCAGCACGGAGGGCCCAACGCTCTAGGAGCAGCACATCCGGGGGGAGGGATGGGAAAGGGGAGGAAGCCGAGCCCACGCAGGAGCGCCCCCCACGCCGCCAGCAGCCCCCAAGGCGATGCAGCACAGCTAGGGAGGATCCACAGGACGTGCAGGGGGAAGAAAGCCTCCTCAGGAGTCCACAAAGGAGCCCAGAGGGACCCACGGAGCCTGAGGAACCTACGCCCCCAGTGAAGATGGCCTGGCGGACGGCTGCTGCACGCAAGCTGCTCCCGCTCTCCATCACCATGAAGAAACTTAACGTGGAGATCACCAAGTGCGACTGGCCGCCGCCCCACAGAAGGAGCCCTTCACCTAAGGAGGCAGAGCGTAAAGAGCAACAGGACAACCAGGCTCTTGGCTCCCCCAAGGTATGATCTATGTTCTGTGTTCCATTGGTGTGACTATTCTTCCTCTCCCCATGTTCCATTGGTGTGACTGTTCCACTATTCCTCTGTTCTATTGGTATGACTCCAACTGTCATATTCCAACTGTTCCCATGTCACATTGGTGTGATTATTTGATTGTTCCAGTGTTCCACTGGTGTGACTCTTCCACTGTAACTGTGTTCGATTGGTGTGATGGTTCCACTGCCCCCATGTTCCATTGGTGTGTCTGTTCCATTGTTATTGTGTTCCACAGTTGTGACTGTTCCACTGTCCCCATGTTCCACTGCTGTGACTGTTCCACTGTCCCCAGGTTCCACTGGTGTGACTGTTGCAGTATCCCTGTGTTCCATTGGTGTGACTGTTTGTTCCTGTGTTCCATTGGTATGACTGTTCCACCGTCTCCATGGTCTTTAACCGAGCTCTTAATGTGGTCTTTAGGGCTTAGGTGGAAAAGTGAGTTGTAGGGAGCAGGAGAAGGTGGCGTCACCTGTGGGGCGAAGAAGTGAGCAAGGGGCACCCCAGCACTCCACCTCCGTAGATGTCCTACCTGGAACCCAGTCAGTACAAACCGGTAAGAACCATCTTTAGACCAATGACTAAACACGCCTCACTGGCTAGTGATGCTTGTTAGGGATGTGGTGCTTGAAAAACGGAAAAAAAGTTAAGACTTGACACTCCAATAAACTCCTAAATTAAAGTTAGAGTGCTCCTTTTTTAAAGATCCTGACCTTAGTCATTGTGGCAATCATCCAGAATAATCTCAAATCTTAGTCCATGTGAAACATGAAAAGGAACTCCATCTAGTGACCACCCCCCCCTCACCCCCCACCCCCACAAAAGGGCCTCCTGAACGCAAGCAGCAGCGTCGATGCTCCCGGAGTCGCTCAGAGTCGGAAAAGGCCTCAGAGCCGGTGCCAAAGAAGAAGGTGAAGAAGGAGCAGGTATGACCTTTAGTCTGAGAGCCTTCACTGAAACTTGTTCTCTGCCTGGTTGTACCATAAATGTTGCATCTTAATTCAAAACTGGTTAAATAAAAAGTGGGCAAATCGTACGTCCCACTCACATGTGTCTCTCGTGATTCCTAGGCTTTTTCTTATGACTCATAACTGATGTTTGAGCAAAGACGGAGATGTAAATCCTTGATGCCAAAGTTTTGCTTGGTTTCTCGCCAATTAAAGATGAGTGGAATGGATAACAATCTAACTGAGCGGAGAGCTGAGTTTAATTTCTTTTTTTTTTTTCTTTTTCTTTTTTTTTTCAAAAAGGATGTTGGATGGACACAAGTGTTGCATTTGAAGTTGTGCTTTCGCAAAATCATTTTCTGTGTCATGTCTCTCTGCAGGCTGAATCCGTTCCCCAGGCAGCTCTGAAGACAGCATTGCAAAAAGGTTGTTTTAATGTGTAAATAGATTTTTATATGTAGTTATTAAAAAACAGTTTTATAGATTTTACTGGGGCAGCACAGCAAGCCCCTTCAAACTTCAGCGATGTGGGAGGGAATCAGGGAATGGGCCTGTTTGAGTGCAGTTTGCAGATCTCCTATGGGTCATCCGGTGAATTGGACTCTCTAAATTACCCTCAGCATGTTACTGTCCATGTGATAGATTGGTGTCCTGTCCAGCATATCCCCTGTGTTTTTTCAGTGACTGATCGTCACTTCCCCATTTAGGTGGATGGATGCTGCAATGTGTGTTCAATATTTTCCATTGAATGGTTGCCATGGTAACAGTGACATTCCAGATGCTTTTTGTATACACTTAATTGATGCATAGATAAATTACTTCATTTTCACTTAACTACATTCATTGACAAACGCAGTATTAAAATACTTTAAAAAGTGCCCTGCGACGTAGATGTTAAGCGTGAGTGTGATGGGTGCTTAAATTGGTTTTTGTTGGGAAGGGGCGGCCATTTCTACAGGTAGGGAGGGCCGTAATTGCTCACAACAGCTTTCGAGCCTCCCAAGGGAGACAAGGGCTTCCGTAAGCAAACAAGCAATAGGCACCGTGGGAAGCACGGTATACTAATCATCTTTGGCTCCCCCGCATGGCACTCCCGAGTCAAGCGGCACCTAGAGTGGAATTAAATCCTGAATTTAATTGGGGTGGGTGGAGGGTGGGGTTGTGGCGGTATGGCAGGCGGTCGTTCGCCAAAATCCCGTGACACTGAAATGGCTGCCCCCTTCGTGCACTCCTGCAGGAGCCAGTGAGATCTCCGACTCCTGCAAGCCCCTGAAGAAGCGGAGCCGGGCCTCCACTGACGTAGAGATGACCAGCTCCCAGTACCGCGACACCTCCGACTCAGACTCCAGGGGTCACAACGACCTACAGGTGGGCACCCAGATCCAGGGCAACCTCACTTCGGATATGACATTTCATGCCTGAACCAAATGGGCAGGTCATAACTGAACCTCTTCTTAATGAACATCAATCATAATGATCTCACTTTTCCACCCAACACGTGTTAACTTTAATTAATCCAATTAGAAATTAATCATAGACAGTCATTTGAAAATTAAGTCACGCTATATTTTGAGTAGGGACTGATAAACATAATTTCTAAATTAATAATATGCCACTGATTGCAACTAGCTATTATGAAAAGCAGTTTATTTTAAAGGATTGAAATATTGTGTAAGTGTGGGATCTGAGGTTTATGTATATATCAGCTGCTTAGCAATTTCAGTTCGGTGTAATTTGGTGGCATCAGAAGCACGTCTGGAGATCAGTCCGCTCTGTATGCTCACACTCTTCCCCCAGCGTCAGCCGATTTTATGCTGCCCCCTGTAGGTGGGGTTCGGTAAGCGCTCCGACAGCCCTGCAGTCACAGACGCCGATGGGTCAGACGCACAGTCGGTGGACTCTGGTGTGTCCAGGATGGGTGGAAGCACATCTCGGAAGGACACAGTCTGCCAGGTGGGCCCCAACGTCTCTGTTCTTGGTTAATGGTGGCCATGTTGTTGTTTTCCAAGGAGTGAGATAAGAACGTAATAGAAGAATAGGGTAGAAGATTACATCACACTTATTTATAATTTCTTATCAGTTCTAAAGTAAGAGACAGAACTGAGCTCACTTAAATACATAAGTATACACATAATAAAAAATGGTGCCAGTATGTGGTACATATATATTTATAGAGCAAATAAATTGTAGTGAGTCATGTATGGTTTTATAGAGTTAATTGTTATACCACATGTTCAAGTGGCAGAGCTGAAGTCTGATGAATTTCTGGACCTGCCATTGGATGCTGAATGGAGAGATGTGATTGGTTAAATGCCGCCGCTCCGTCTGAATGGCCCCTGGCATGACATCATAGCCTGCCCCCTGGGGGGGTCTTTGCAGATCTGCGAAACCTTCGGGGACACCCTCATGAGCTGTGACGGGGACTGCAGCCAGCTCTTCCATGCGGAGTGCGTGGGGCTGACTAGTCCCGACAGA
Source organism: Mormyrus iriodes (assembly GCA_011763525.2). NCBI lineage: Eukaryota > Metazoa > Chordata > Actinopteri > Osteoglossiformes > Mormyridae > Mormyrus > Mormyrus iriodes. The sequence continues at coordinate 30,539,228 of JAAGVU020000113.1, forward strand.
GGGAGATTCACATGTGCAGAGTGTAAGACGGGTAGGTCTCGCTGGAGCTGCATTTGGGACACTCCTATGCATGGTGGCCAGGGTTGAGTTTTTGGTTTGTACTGACATAGTAGTTGGTCTTTTTTACAGAGAGATGGTTTATAAATGTGGCTCGATTTCCTTCCACAGTCTAGTAACATGCAATTTGGTGAATATTTGGTGAATTAGTGTCTAGTGTCTAGTGTCTAGTGTCTGTTATTGCTGGGATTAGGGTTTCGCTCAAAGAAATGAATGGAGAAATGAACGTCACAAAGATATGAATACAAAAGTGTGTGTGTGAGAGAGAGAGAGAGAGAGAGGATGCATGTGTGCCCTACAATGGACTGGTGTCCTGTTTTGGATGCACCATGTATTGTAATTCTAGTGGGATGGACCCAGGTTCACCATGGAGGATGGATGGAAGGGTGGATGGATGGGAACCTCACAACAATGGCATGTGAAAAAAAATTTATCCAGTAGGTTTGTTGTCAAGGCAACTATTTTACTGTTCCGATGCACACCAAGAACAGCCATGTGTTACTGTACAAGGTGTGTGTGCTGCATGCTCGCAGACAGAAGCCTGTCCTCCTTTGATCAGTGATGAGTCTCACCCTGTCCTCTCTGCCTCCTCCCTAGGCACTCACCCCTGTTTCTCCTGCAAGGTGTCGGATGGAGACACAGTCCGCTGCTCAGCTAGCGGCTGTGGCCGCTTCTACCACGAGGCATGCGCCCGCAAGCACCCAGGCACCATGGCCGATCCCAAGGGCCTGCGCTGTCCCCAGCACACTTGTGCCACCTGCTGTCTGGAAAGAGACTTGCACAAGGCAACCAAAGGTAAATCAGCTTCCCTTCTGCATCAGTGTCGGTGTGGCCTTTCTCACCTTAACTGGATAAAAGAAATGATGATGAGAAATTATTTAAACATAGACTAGTTTAAAGATGTTTCTGTAATATTAAACAACTACGGCTCTTTTTGTCTCTGTCTTTTTTGTGTTTGTTTGTAACTTTCCCTCTGCGCACTGCAGGCCGCATGATGCGCTGTATCCGGTGCCCCGTGGCGTACCACACTTCGGACAGCTGCGTCGCTGCCGGCAGCGCCGTCATCACGCCGCACATCATCATCTGCAGCGAACACTCCAGTGCGCGCAGGAACGGCCACACCATGTCCCCGGTAAACGTAGGCTGGTGTTTCATCTGTGCCCGAGGTGAGGCCCGGTGAGCCCCTGCCACGTAGTCGAGACCTCTGTCTCTCGCTCTCAGGGTTGACAGATCACGAGGAAAGAGTTTAAGGATGCCATATTTTATGCCATATTTTATTTACTGAAGAAAACCATGCCAAAATTACTCCTCGGTGAAAATCTCTTGATGTTCAGACCATTAATGCGGTTTTAGTAATGTCTTTTGTCCAGCGTGCTTTATCTAGAGAGTTCTTTGTGGCTTTATGAAGATAAAGTGTTCAAATGGGAGGGATCTCATTGAAACAGATTTTGATTTTTTCAATACTAATAATTATAGCTATTATTTAAAACTGCAACTTCCACTTCTCCTGGATCAGCTGAGTTTCTGCTGGGGGAGAACATTACTAAGATACAGTTTTTATGAGTATTGAGGATTTTAAGATCAGAATTTGTATTTCAGTCCTACATATCTTAAAGTTTTGTATTGAATATGACTGATAAACTCATTTTGGCTATTTTTTTGTATATAGGAACATTTTACATGCAGATAGAATACTGTAATGTAAAATTGTATATTAAAATCATTCATTGAGATTACAGACTGGTGCTTGTGTGAAAGAGTCATTTTGAATTTTAACAGAGTTGTTCATGCCAGTGAAGGATGGTGCTAATTTGACTTTTGTTTTCCTTCAAATTAAATAGATTTTAAAGCAATTACTCACCTAAACACCATCTGAAGGCTGAACAATAGTCAAAATAGCACCTTCCGTCACTAGCAACTTGAACAACTCTGCTAAACTTCATAATTAGATCAACATCAATCTGATGTGATTACTTTTCAGTTGTATTAATGTTAGGTTGCGTTTGCTGTTTTGCTTGGTTGGCAGCATAAACAGTGATTGATGTTGACATTCAGACTGAAGAGTTCATTATTCCTTCTGTCTCTGTTTTCCTTTCAATGTCATTCTTCCCTCTTTGTCTCATGGGTTTATCTCCCTCTGGCTCACCCCCCCCCTTTCTTTCTCTTTCTCCCTTTCGCTGTCTCCTCTTCCCATTCTTTCTGTCCTCGTCTTTCTTTCCTTCTCTCCCATTTCCTTTTCTCCCTTTCTCTTCGTCCTACTGCCTCTCCCCTTCCAGCTTCAGAGCTTTTCAATGCGACACCGGTTTCATACCCAGATTCTTGCAGTTTTTGGATGACAAACATGTTTCGAATCACAGGCCCACTTTTCTCTGCAATAGACCACAGGCTTTGTTATCATTCCATGGTCGGAGTGGGACTGTAATTATTCCTGAAATGTTGTCGAAAGAATGACCCATTTTTTCGCTGAGGAGAAAACAGACTCCTCAGAAGTTGTTTGATATTGACAAGTCAGGGATGCAGCACAAAATATTTGATGAAATGCCTTAAATTTTTCAAATTCTTTTTGTTCGTATTATGAAAACGTGAAAAGATAATGAAATGGAGCTCATGTTGTATCATTATCTGTAGGGAAATATTTGTATTAGACTTATTCTGCATTTCTACATGTTTTAATAGTGGTTTTATTCTTGATGTGTTGTCTGGCATCATATGTAGCTTCTCTGTGGCTCATTAACTCTCCTGTCTGTTTCACGTGTAGGGATGTTAGTGCAGGACCATACAGACAACATGTTAAGTTCGTATGCCTATAAGTCACACTACCTTCTGACTGAAACAAATCGTGCTGACTTGATGAAATTACCCATGATTCCTTCCTCTTCGTCAGCTACCAAAAAGAATGCGGAGAAAGGTAAAGGTGCCGTTTTTGTTTCTGTGCGGCCTGTTGTGTGTGTGTGCTTGTGCGTAAGGCTGTGACGGATTCCTCATTCCACTTCCCATCTTGAGCTTGCCACTTTCCCATGTCCTGCTTTGCAACCAACCGCCGAGTTGATGCAAAAATAACACTTAAAGCAGCGTTTCATCAGCCTCAAGGGACGGGGATGGCTGTCTCGTCGTCAGATTGCACGGAGATGTAAAACACGCACACACATGCCGTGCACGTTTTGCTCCCCACGTCTATAACTGAAGCCAGTCGTTGACCCACGGTGACCAGGAGTTCCCCTCCATAAATCAGTCTTTTACGGTTACAAGGAGAGACAGTTGATGTAAGCAGTGGTGTCTTTTGTTGAATCCGTAGCTGGGGTGGTGCTGTGATCCATCACTCTCTCCCCCTCGCTCCTTGTTACGTTCTCTTCTGCCTCCAAGCCGCTCTCTCTCCTGCCTCCCCCTCGCTCTCTCCTGCCTCCCCCTCGCTCCTTTTTACGTTCTCTTCTGCCTCCAAGCCGCTCTCTCTCCTGCCTCCCCGTCGCTCTCTCCTGCCTCCCCGTCGCTCTCTCCTGCCTCCCCGTCGCTCTCTCTCCTGCCTCCCGGTCACTCTCTCTTGCCTCCTCTTGGCTCTCTCGCTGCCTCCCTATCACACTTTCTCCCTCACTCACTCCTTCCCCATTGCTCTCTCCCTGCCTCCTCATCGTTCTCTCCCTCCCTGTTGCTCTCTTTCCTCATCTCCCCGTCACTCTCTCCTGTCTCCCTCTCTCTCTCTCCTTCCCCGCCACTCTCCCTCCATGTCTCCGTTACTGCCTCCCCCTGCCTCCCTGTCGCTCACTCTCCTGCCTCTTCATCACTTTCTCTCCCTCCATTCCTGTCTCCCTCCCTGCCTCTTCGTCGCTCTCTGTCCCTGCCTCCCCGTCGATCTCTCGCTCTTTCCCTCTTTCTTCCTGCTTCCCTGTCATTCTCTCTCCTGCCATACTTAGGGTTTTGGGCCCTGCAGAAGCTTGGAGTCGGTGACAGAATCGATTCTCCGTTGCCGCCCTGTAGTTCATCACGCGCTTTGTGCTTTTTATCTGTGTCGCCTTTAAAGTGTTTCTGCTTGTAGAATCCTGGTCAAGATGCCAATAATCACACAACGATATCTTTCTACAAAAGCCATACAGCAGATTTTCTGTTCTTGTTAGTCAAACATTTGTCCAGATTTGCCAAAATACGTTGCCATTGCCATGGAGATGAATCAAGGTGCATTGGTAAACAGTATGAGGTGAAATATTGAGAAGCCCCAAAATCATTAAAGACGCACAGTGTTGGTATCTCTCTGGGGTGGATGCGGAAAAGGTACCAAGGTTTTATTCAGTGCTCCCTATTTTTGGGTGTTATGACTTGATGATATGAAATTCCCGAAGCGTGCCATTTGCTATGACAACGGCTTGCTGGCTGCTCACTGCCACCCTCTTCCTGAAGCATGCCTGTGTATCGATGTGAGGGGGGTGTCTGGTTTGGGTAATCGGTCAGCTGCACACATATAACTGGGTAACTGGTTAGCTGCACACAGAGCCTGATGAAAAAGGACCTATTGGATTCATCCAGTAAGGTTTTCCTGATGGCTTATGCTATTAAAGGTTGCAGTCCATGACTCTGAAGGTATTTCTGGTTTTCAAGGTCAGAAAATGAAAAATTAAATAAATTGGGTGGATCATTTACCCAAATCCAGTCCCCCTCTGTCCCGAAGCAAGTGGAACGTAGCATGCTTTGAGGCTTGGAGAATGCTGATCCCACCCCTTCCTGTGTCCCTGTGATCCCATTGGTGCAGTGTGAGCAGTGACACGCCCTCCCTCTCTGTGTACGGCCAGGGGGGAGGCTGCTGTGCTGCGAGGCATGCCCCGCCTCCTTCCACCCTGAGTGCCTGAGCATGGAGATGCCTGAGGGGGCGTGGCTCTGCCCAGACTGCAGATCTGGCAAGAAGCCCCACTACAAGCAGATTGTTTGGGTCAAGCTAGGAAGCTACAGGTAACACGTTGTATTTTTGTATTTGTTTGTTGTTGTTATTGGCAAATAATATTAAGTAGAAAGTTAGAAGGACCAACAGGTATCATGGCGGTTCAAAGTCTAGAAAGAGGATTCCTGCTGTTGTATCATAATGCAAGTACCTAACCTGAACTGAGGATTAGTGTAAATAAATAAAAATAAATAGGTATATCAATGGAGAATTTTTCCCCAGTTGAGAGCAGAACTAAGTTAAAGGCCAAACCAAAAAGCACCATGAATTTTATGAATAAATGTGAAATCATAAAAATGTTGCTGACAGTGCTGTCCAAGACAATTGTAACCTGTTTATGTGGGAGAAATTTGGTTTAATTAATATTGTAGATGTACCACAGCAGTTGCTCTATTGGGATTATCAGGAAACTCTGTTTTCTTGCGGTTATCCCAGCTGCTGGCCCAGCATGCTCCTGGTTTTTCATTAGTGCCGTGGAATGAACTGGACACCCAGCCCAATAGTCAAATGGCCTCTGTCTCCTCTTCAGGTGGTGGCCAGCGGAAATCTGTAACCCCCGCCAGGTCCCCTGTAACATCCAGACCCTGAAGCACGACATTGGGGACTTCCCTGTCTTCTTCTTTGGATCCCATGATTACTACTGGATCAACCAAGGCCGGGTCTTCCCCTATGTGGAGGGTGACAAGCAGTTTGCGGAGGGCCAGATCAGCCTCAACAAGACGTTCAAGAAAGGTGAGGGTGGGCCAGCCTTTGTATTTTGGGGTCTCCACCTTGGTTCTAACTGCTTGTGCTGTAGTAGGACCCTACCAGTGATGTTTCATAGCCATCATGTCACTAACAGGTATTTAGGGTCGTTACAGTTACACATGCCCCATGAGTAGAAAGTAAGCCACACCTCTCTCCTCTGGGTTCCCAGCACTTGAGGAGGCTGCCAGGAGGTTCCAGGAGCTCAAGGCACAGAGGGAGAACAGGGAAGCCCTAGAGCAAGAGCGCAACTCCCGCAAACCTCCACCCTACAAGTTTATCAAGGTGAGTGGCTTTTGATGGCTGACTGAACACTACCAGCCACCACAGCAGATGTGGATGTCGACAGTAATCAAGTTCCGAGTTTTGCATGTCAACGAAGTTCAACTTGCCTTCCAAACCTGTGCCCTCCTGGCCTCTGTTCTTGCCAGGCCAATAAACCAGTGGGTAAGGTGCAGGCACATGTGATGGACCCGTCAGAGATCCCGTGCTGCAACTGCAAGCCGACAGACGAGAGCCCCTGTGGCCGTGACTCGCAATGCCTCAACCGCATGCTGCAGTGTGAGTGCCAGCTGCAGGTGTGCCCTGCCGGTGACCGCTGCCACAACCAGCGCTTTTCTCGCCACCTCCACCCTGAGATGGAGGTCATCAAGACTGAGGGCCGGGGCTGGGGGCTGAAGACCAAGCAGGACCTGAAGAAGGTGAGGCCCCCATGTAGTGTTAGCTCCCGCCCTCTGGATTCAGCTGTAATAGTTATGGTTAGGGTCAGGCTATTCCGTCCATCCATTAGGGGACATTAAGGATGATGGCGTCACCACAGAGTTTGAGATTGTATTCAATCCTCGAATGCTGGAGGCATGAGGCAATAGTGTTACTCACCGAGCCACCATCCCACCCAGTTAGGCTAACCTTCAATATGCTTTGTTTACTGGCGTTTAAGTACTTAAATTAAACTAGCTTGAGTCCTTAATGGATATTTGTCATTGTCTAAGGGGGATTTCGTGACTGAGTATGTCGGAGATGTGACTGACTCAGAGGAATGCGGCCAGCGAATCAAAAACGCTCACGACAACCATGAGACCAGCTTCCACATGCTTACATTCACTAAGGTATGTGTGGCGAGAGGACACGCCAACTAGCCTGGGCTCCATTCTCTGAGAGGAGAGGGTGGACACACGACAGCTGGGGTGTGAGGACTGTGCACGCGTGGCAAGTCACTCAGAATGTGTCCTCATCCTCAGGACCGCACAATCGACGCTGGGCCCAAGGGGAACTTCTCCACGTTTATGAACCACAGCTGCCAACCCAACTGTGAGATGCAGAAGTGGACGGTGAACGGGGACATCCGGGTGGGCCTCTTCGCCATGTGTGACATCGAGGCAGGTGAGGGTACCTTATGTGTTTCTACTGACTTTTCTCTCTGCCATTGGTGTTTTGTCAGTTTGCAAGAACCTTTACTGTTAACGCAAATATCTTAGTTCAGCCTAGCTCAGTTTTGAATAAGTACACTATCATTTACCTACCTGCCAAGACATATGGGTGGACGGTCAAAAAACTCTGCGGTCCTTTTTCTCAGTTTCACTGTCAGCATAATTACTGTGTTTTGTCTTTGTAGGGCAGAATAGTTCTACTTTTATTTTCAAATATTTAATCTTTGATAGTTTAAACAGAAAAAGTGTCACTTTTAAATGCGGCACTCCAAAAATAAACACAGTATAGGAATTTGTTACTATGTGGACTAATAGCAAGAAATGCCTAGATCAAAAACAAGAATTAAATATACAAAACAAAAAGGCCTCACTACTGTAATTGGGTGGACACTAATTGTTATGAGCATTTATTACAGCTAAAAAGGCAGGCAGCTAAGGTGGAAGACATTTTTGAGAATGTCCTGTACGATCGACCCGTAGCCGTCCTCACAGATGCCTGTGTGTAAGTGACTAACACTTAGAGGTGTGCTATTTACCGCAGGCACTGAGCTGACCTTCAATTACAACCTGAACTGCCTGGGTGACGGGAGACTATCCTGCCACTGTGGTGCAGAGAGCTGCAGCGGCTTTCTAGGGATGCAACCAAAGGTGAGGACCCTCCACCCCACCCCACCCCAAAGCATGCCTTCAAGCAGCTAAAAACGCTGGTGAAAACCTGGAAGTTCCCAACGGCTGACTGTATGTACTCTGTAAAAGTAGTAGCTCTCACAGGTTGGACACTGCTACCTTAAAGGGGAACATCCCTGCTACCTTCAGCTTAAAAATGTAACACTCCCTCCCTGACAGTAGGTGGTGCTGATGCGTTTTCTCCTCGCTTATATTCTTTTCAGAGTGATGTAGTGACCGAGAAGGAAGAAAAAGCCCGCAGCTCGAAGCCAAAGCCCAAGAAGCGTAAGGTGAAGCCTTGTGAGGGGAAGCTGGCCCAGGAGTACACCTGCTTCCTTTGTGGCGAGGCTGGGGATCTTGTCACGTGTGACAGAAAAGACTGCCCGAGAGCGTACCACCTCCGGTGTCTCAACTTGACCAAGCCCCCCCATGGTACAGTCCACCCTGTTGGTGAATTACCTACTGTATGTGCGTGTGTGTGTGTGTGTGTGTGTGTGTGTGTATGAGAGGCCCCTTGAGAGATAATTCATACTTGGTCTTACACACTACATTATAGTCTAACACATAAAGCAGTATACTCTTACACAAACACTACCATACCCTCTTACATGGACAATCATAGTCTCTTTTTTTCCCTATAACACTCTCATAGACACAGCACTGTTCCCTCTTGCACTGAGAACTATAGCTTCTAATACACACATAATATGCTTGCATGATAATCTATCTGAGGATAACGGTATGCTAAATTCTCAGTTCCTTATTGGTTATCTTTGATGACCCCGCCTTCCCGATCATGATTGATATGCCAAAATGGTGGACCGGGAGCGACTCACTGAAGCCATTGATGTGTGTATGTGCGCGCACGTGTGCCCTGAACCAACCTGGCATCCCTTTCAGAATGTTCCCCTGCCTCATGCTGTATGCTTTCTGTAATAGGTTGCAGGCTCATTTATTTTGCATAAGTTGTTAAGAACTGATGGGTGTTACCACTTGTATGTGCAAGTATTGTCAAAATATCTGCAGTGGTTTTAGCATTTGAACCCATCTAGACTGCCGTTAACCCAGCCTGCCTGTGTACTTCTTTTACTGGTGGTGCTGCAGGACGCTGGGAGTGTCCATGGCACCAGTGCAGCATGTGCCAAAGCCCAGCCACCTCGTCCTGCCACTACTGCCCCAATTCCTTCTGCCAGGAGCATGAGAGGGGCGCTCTTGTGCCCTCCGTACCTGACGGCAGACCCTGCTGCTCAAAACACAACCCAGAGATGTCCCCCTCACACGTGTCCCAGCTCAACGAGATCAAGGTCAAAGAGGAGCCGCTAGAGCCGGGTGAAGGCGCCCCCTACTGATGTTCTGGAGTAAGAACAAGAAAGGGATAAGCGGAGACATAGTACATAAGGAGTGGGCCTAAACAAACATCTCTGATTAAGCAGAAATCAGGAGTTCCAGCACAAGTCTTTTTTTCTCAGCCTACCATATCATACAAGCCTTTCACATTTCTAAAGCAGGCCTCATGCAGTCCTCACTCAGTATCAAAAAAGTGGAGTCTTCTAGACCCATGGTATTTAACCCACTTATTGATCTTTATTTTTCTATTATTTGATCGCGTGTACTCTATAGCAGTGGTTATTTCATACTGAATTTATTCAGGTTCATGTGAAAAGTGATTTTTCTGTGACATTGGTTTCTAGGCTGCTGTTATTTACTGATAAGGCCTATTGACAAAGCCACTGTCTCCTCTTCTTCCCTTCTCTGTTCCCATAAAGGTTCATTAATCTCTCCAAGAATATTGGATTATGTACCTCATATATATATATATGTGTGTGTGTGTGTGTGTATGTATGTATGTATGTGTGTATATATATATATATGTAAGTGTGTATATATACACACACACACACACATATATAATGTTTGTGCAATTTTAACTGGGCTGCATCACATTTCAGAGCATTATACCAAGAGCCCATCTAAATCCTCATCGCGGGATTCTTCAGAGTTGCTTAACAGATGATAATTAAGCAGATGAAACCCATCTTTATTTTGGGTCAAATTTTTAAACATATATTTATTAAATATATTTATCTGTGTATGTTTACAGCAACACTCTGTGATAAAAAAAAAAATCCCGTTGAGGTGTGTGTGTGTGTGTGTGTCCTGTTTTAAATGTTCTGTTGGTATTCAAATCCTGTCTTCTGGTGTTCAGTTTTTTGACATCTCAGTATGGTCAGGTAGCCTTGCCAATTCTGAATACTTCCTCCTGTTTGTGAAGTGTTTTAATGTCTAATAATCGATCAGTGAATGTGATCTCGGAATGTCGGAAGAGATTTTTATTTTTAGGAAACTTCACAAGAATTTCTTTTTAGAAATGCATTCGGCTCCCTGTTTTGGACAAATTGTTTGTTTATATTCTAAATCTAGGTAATGGCAAATCTTGCACAGAAAGTTGCAGAATAAAGATCATTTGTATTCTTCCATATTATGAATTTTAAGACTCAAAAGTCATGTCCCGTTTTTATGTGTAAGGCTATTCCAGGAAGTATCCTTATCCTTAATTTGGTACTACTTTACAATAACATTACCCTTATAAAGGGTTTATGAATGGTTTGTAATCTGGTTATTAATTAGGTTGTAACACTTTGTAAATCACTAGTTGATAACTATAAGCAGTTATAAAACAGTTGTCTTTATATTAATGAGTTAATACCATTTATATGTGGTAAAAGGGAGCCTTATTGTAAAGTGGTACCATAAATTTTAATAATTAAGACATTTCTCTATATGTGTTATGAAACAGGTCTCATCTTTGCACTTCAGTTTATTTGTTTGTTTAAAAAGTGGTTTGAATGTGTGCTCTATTCATCAGATCTTAATCCAAATTAATAAGTCTTAATATTGCACCTGTCAACAACTGGTACAGTTCACACCAAATCCAGTTTATGTGTACTGCTGAAACTAATTAGAAATAGAAGCTTTTGGACTGTTCTCACTGAAATGTTTCTATTTCCAATTTGTTTTAATACAGGCAGATTTTAGTGCTTTCCCATTTGTATGTTTTTTGTGACTTTTCTATTTTCCACTATGCCTCTAAGCATTTTTATCAATCCTGTATTACATGCAGCAATAATAATATACCATTTCATTATTATGGATATTTTAAAACATCGTAATTGTTCGATCAGTGGAATATATATCATGTAAAAAATCTCGCTCAGTGATGTGATCATTTGCATACTTTCATGGGTTTATGTGACATTTACTGTGATGAGCACTAGCAAGAACTTTTATTTCACAAAATATAGTGAATCTGACCTAGAATATGAGTCTTGATCACATGGGGCTTTAAAATGACATCAGATCCTTTTCCAACTATGTAACCTATCATAGCTGCAGTAGCCAAGATTATTTCACCTGTGTTGTGAAGATACCGTAATGAACTTTAAATGGCAAGTAGCTGTCGTGGTGTGAAGTACTTTTTGAAGATTTATACTCATGTAGTTACTGTGTACTTGCCAAAAATCACATTACATGTTTATACCTCAGTATTTTCATTTTTTTCACCATGTTTGACCTTGTCAACAGGTACTGGTAGCTGTAGTTAACGTGTGACATTATACTCTTGTGTGTGAAAAGGGAGGTTGTCCACAAAAGCCAGTGCTTAGAGAAGGTCATAAGGGAACTGAATTAGTCAAAGCTGATTTAATTACATTCCTATCCCAATACTTCTAGTTGGTATCAGTTACTGTCACATTCTGCACGTTAAGTCACTTTATTCACTGGAAGAATCAGATGCCTCTTCAGAAATTCCTTGAAGTTTACTTGAAATTTTTATGCCCATCGTCTATAAATGTCGTTTTTATTTTTGAGTAAGAATGCAGTATTGGTACTGGATCCTACTGTTATGTTTTTACATTAAGAGCAGTGCAGGCCCTAACTTCCTCTCCTTATGCTGTTATTGTGTCGTATCGGTGTCACAGCCATCATTTTTTTGTGTATGTTTCATTTATCTTGGCTTTCCATCAAGCTCTTTGCTCTTCTGCTGCTCACTTGTGTGCTAGGGCCGTGTGTTCCAGAGTCTTTTCCTTTGTTCCAAATCCTTTTCATTCCAAATTCAGCTGAGCAGGTTTTGGTGCATTGGTGTCTCTAAATTGGCCTGTGATGCGCTGGCAGCCCTTGCATGGAACTCTCTGGGATGGGCTCCAGGCTCACCACAACCCTGTAATAGGTATATGGTTATGGCTGGATGGATGGAAACGGGATGGTTTACACATACCTCAGGATTAACCGTTTCAGTTCTTGACAGGCATTTTCCACCATATTAATCCTGACATATTTGTTTAAACTCATACTGTACAGGA